>VZTF01017490.1:1362806-1663815 GCA_013397755.1 Cnemophilus loriae | reverse complement strand
GAAGGAAGGAAGGAAGGAAGGAAGGAAGGAAGGAAGGAAGGAAGGAAATGAACGCAAGAAAGAAAGTTGTCAGCCACAGAATCAAGAAATTTCTGCCACGGACAGACTACAGATTTGGCTTTCCAACTCTGTGTCACAGCAAGTCTTTGTCAGATTTCAGTTTAGTTTTAGAAGCCTTAAAAGAATGCTCATCTCCAATACAATTCATCTCCAATGTCGTCAAACTAGGTAACTTAAAAGAATCCATATTTCTGTAAAGTGTAGATACATTTTGTATAGCTCCTCTTAAATGTGGTTATTTTTGCTTTGAGTAAAGATTTGAGTTTAAAAAAAATGACTATGGAACAGAAGAAATCTGGGCTAAGTTGAGTTTACAGACAAAAATATTGTGTATTTCGATGCATTAAAAGTTTTGTTGATAGTCTTATAAGATCTTCCTTAGTACAGAGGAAGAATAGCCATAAGGATATTTCATTGTTGAAAGGATGGATGATGTGTATTTTATGCCATTATATTTTCGTAAATTCTAGCCTTTTTCTGTTTGTTTATTTTTAGTTCCCTTGTCTTCTTTCATTCATTCATTCATTCATTCATTCATTCATTCATTCATTCATATATATGAATCAACTTTCATACTCTCTTAGTTCATAGAGACGGTCTTCAGCACCAAACAATGTGTATATGACCATTTTTCCCAAGGTTCTGATCACATAGAAACTCCCCTTGTCTTACTGTTAATGAAAATTTCTGACCCAAAGGGCTACTAGTTCTACCAAAAATGGGCAGAGGCAGACAAAAGGAATAGAAGTAAGCAAGGCAATAGGTGAATATGAAGGGGTCCTGTCCAAACAGAAGCTTGAGGAAAATCACTCTCATTTTGTGTTCAGGTTTCCTGCATTCTGGCTCCAGGGTCGGAAATATTCTGATTTCTCTGTCTGGGAAGTAGCTATCATGTATGCATCTCATACTGTTGCCCATTTTTTTCTATAGATTACCATCTAACATGATAAATATCTTTTCCAGTCATGGAGCATCTACTACTAATGTACTCCATAGCTGTCTAAATTTTAAGCTATCATTTACTATGACTGTGTGTGCAATAGGAATGCCATTCAACCATCAACTTCTTAAGTACAGTTATTAAAAAGAAGAATTATGTTGGATTAAATGTTTTTTTATGGTCCATCTACTTTTCTCCGTAATTATAGCTACAGTTTTTGGGCTAAAATGTCAGCAATTGGGACTTGTAAATGGAAATAAAGCAGCCTTGGGGACAAGAGTACCATGCAAACAAAGAAGGTCAGGTTGCTTTCTTGATTAATGAGTCATTTGTTCCAAGTACTGATGTCACAGCTATACTCCACTGTTTGTTATTCTGTAAATAAATATTCCAGCTGCAAAATTCATTACTTTATAATAACCCAGCACAGATTTGCATGGATACTCAAAGGCATTGAAAACAAATCATCTACAAATTTTACATAAAATTGTATATGTATGCAGCATATATGGAAGCCACATGTATCATTTTATTTAAGGGAAAGACAAATAGCCTGGTGAAAATAAACAGAAAGCTGATTTGCATTTCCTTCTTTGCCTGAGAAATGAAAAGCAGATTAGGAAAAAAAATGCAAGAAAAGGAAGAGGAAAACAACTATACAGCCAAAGTAGTTCCAGAGTCCATCCTTTGGCCATAGGGCATGAGTGGGCCACATCTATACGGTCAAACACTCAGATTCCAAAACACTGTGACAGTGCCCAAACTGCCTGTTGGGAACAGCCTCAGACTGTGCCAACTCCCAAAGCAGGGAACTGGTTGGGAGAGTCATATCTGCCATGCCGGGGTCCTGCCCCCGAGATACAGAGAGCTAAGCCTCAGAGAAGAGGCTTGTCTCTTGCTTCTGTCTGGCTCATGACAGTGGCAGCCACAGTCAGCTTGGAGGGGGAGGTTGGGATCCAGGTCCTGTGTTAGCCAAAGTCCTGTCCTATCATGACAGTCGAAGTATTTATAACTTGATATTAAAGAGACTCTTTTATTTCTTTTAGACTGTCTTGTTCCCTGCCTGAGACTCTGGCACCAGCCATAGAGTCTGTGTTGTGAGGGTTCAAATCACTATGCACATGAAGATACCAACAAACACATGGTGTTTTTTAAGTAGATCTGAGCTCAGCTGCATGGAAGATTTTATTGGGCTGTGGCATATTTCAGTTTTCAAGCTGATGAGAGAGGAAAAGGTAACTTGAATAGGGTTTAAAATACGCTAGTTAAAACCAAATGGTATTGCATAAAGGACAATGATAAATAGAGAAAACTGCAGAGTGGTTAAATAAAATATGCTGTTTGTAGAGAGATGCAGGTTCCTGTCAGTAATGTACACAGTTGGCGTCGAAACAAACAGTGAACAGTGGAGAATGAGACTTTTCAAACTGAAGCACTATGTAGATAATAACCATGCCGCCTGGGGCTTAAACTATTCCTCAGTCTCATTGTTTTAGCAGTAAAGAGGACAGTGTAACAAAGAGACCAACTTCCGTTTTCAAGAAGAAATGGCATATTTAATGGCATTTATCAGTTGGTAAGAAAAGACAAAACAACCTAATTAGAACTACGGAAATCAACAAAAGCCCAGAGCAATAATTCTGAAAGAGGTTCTGTGCTGAAAATGATAGCACAGGATGAGGAACATATTTTTGCTAGTGGTAAAGCATGACTAAAGGCGATTTAAAATTAGGGCAAACACAAGAATACAAAAGGTTTCCTAGCAACAGTTTTTATGTGTTGGTAAACTATGTGTTAAATAAGATGGTTGAGGGGCAGCTGAAGCAATATATCGTCAGGAAAATCCCGTAGGAGTGTCTGGTATTTACTTTTAAGATAGTGGTATGTAGGAATCCCAGCCATCCTCAGACATATGCATGAAGTGCTACATGCCTGCAGAGATTTTTCTGTCTTCTGCAGCCTGACAGAAAGACAGAGTATTAAGGCACATGGAAAGTAATGGTAAGATTTTTGGGAGAATGAAAGCACAACTGAGGTTCCCAGTTGTTTTCCGAAAGTGAAATTTAGTGAATTTGAAATAGACAAAATTTTAGGCTGAAACTTTATTAGGAACTCAGCAGAGAGTAGGAGAATATTTTAAAGGGTAGATAAGGAAGAGAGGGACTTCTCTCTTGACAGTCCACTGAAGCCCAGTGTTTTATCCAAACACACATCATGCAGAAACAGAGCTCAGCAGTCTTTTAGATCCAAAAGGAACTTCTAAGTGTCCAGCTGATGGCATAATATGGGTTATAGGTTCAGAATCTCAGTTAGCTCAATCCACAGTGTCCTGCAGTAAGAGTACACCAATCTGCTGTTCTACAAGGTCGCTTTGACATATGGCAAGTCATTTGCATGTGGAGCCATTGTAGACCAACAACTCTGAAGCTCCAGTCAGGCCATTGCTGTCAAGCAGGGTGTATTACCTTGAGCTTGAGATGAACTGGTGTTCTTACATGATGTCGGGCTGCTGTTCTGAACCAACTCATATCTGCCTAGAACACACCACAAACGCATACCTGTGGTTCCTTCTATGACCTTAACTTTTCTGCAGTATTTTCTTATGAGAAAGAATTGAGGCTGACTCTCATATTACATTGCTTTTCTGCAAATATTTCAAGTTTCTTTTAATTCTCCCACTGTATGGGTGATAAAGTCCCCACAAACTCAATATTGATCCACAATACAGAAGCCTGTTGAACAAACAAAGCTGAGTGTCAAGAGCACAGCACCTTCCTCCCATTTAATGTCACTATTAATCAAAGAATTTTATTTATGAAAGTTTTCCTTAATTGTTTATCAGGTCTTTCTAAAAACAAACTACTGTTTGGTAGCTTTAGAAATGTGTTTAAAAAAACTAATGAATGTTTTCTTACATAAACAGAGAAAAATCTAAAATCCATCTGGGCTTTTTGCAAATATAATTTTCTCCTTAAAGAGTTAATACAAGCCTTCTATTTGCTTGCCTTTTCATTGGTAACGTTTAACATAATCTGTAAGAAGGAAAATGTGTCTTGGAAGTAAAGCCACATGTCCTTGGCAAACCATGTGTATGGTAAAGAAAAAGCAAGTGAGGCTGTCTCAGCAGTAAGAGATTGGCTCAGAAACTAAGAGTTTCCACCACCTGCTGGATCAAAATCACTGCTATCCCACAAAGTCAAGTGACTTCCTCTCTTCCTTTGCCTCTGCCTCATTTTCCTCCTCCTCACCTCCTGCAACCTAACAACCAAAAGAGCCTCTTTGTGTTTCACATAGAAGAACAGCTGGGAAATGGAAAATAATGTGAAAGAAGAGTAACAAGCATCTCTTAGGTCAAGCTGAGCTAAGAGGAATTCCTTTAACTAGAATTTAAATGGCTTTAGTGCAAAAAGTTGTGTACGTTGAAAATGTAATAGAAGGGGAAAAGTTAGATGTGTTTCTCTTGTTACACAGCACTTTGATAAACTCCATTAGGCAAAACTACAGCTCCTTCCTTCTACAGAAAGAGCAGGTCTGAGTCTACTTTTTACCCTTCATAATGCCACAGGCATTGTTCCAGCAAAATGCCTACTAGGAACTGCAGGAGAAGGAGGCTCCATGGAGGTTTGAAGAGCACTAAAACAATGCCAGCACAGCAGTACATTTACAAAGCATAAAGGAAATGTCATAGTACCCTACAGGCCACTACAAGCACAGTTCCTCCTAGCACCTACTAAGAGGACAGAGATACACAGAGCAGTCTGGTGTCACAGATCTCTATTCATACATATTTGAATTTATTGTAAAACTTCAGCCTGTGTAAGGACCCCCAGAATTGTTTCTTGGGGACACTTACATAATGCAAGACACAAGAAACACATCCATCATATTAGGATTTAACACCATCATCATCATCTCTTCTCTGCTTTGCCTCCTCACGGATCATAGGAAGAACTCTTGGACAAAACAGGAAGAGAGTGCTAGGGGGAAGACTGGGCTCTGTGCATGCTTTTGAGCAGACCTTTACCTATGGATTAGTTCCTGTATTTTGCCCGGCATTTGGTTATGATATGCTCCTGATGATAGTTGTCACTTAATCTCAAGACTCACTCTCTTCTGCCTGCCAATAGCAGCCAAAATCATCCAGGTCCCTAACAATTTTATTTCAGCTACAGCAGGGTCATATGAAAAGCAAACCATGAAGTTATGTGTGTCATGACAAATTGCTTGCATAACTCAGAAACTCGTAAGGCTTGGGAACAGCTGTATCTCATTTCCCAAGGCCAGCTGAAACACCGTGTCTTCCCAACCTGTTCAGCCTTATTGCACACATCAGCGGGGACACTGAGTAAAAAAGTCCTCTGAAAAGCATTATATAATATTAGCAATACTTAGAATGGCACGTACAAAAAGCACGATGCTTGGTATTACAAAAAACTCAGGTATTCCTGATCCAAGTGAGATGGTATCACTTACAATACTTTAGAATGAGGGTGAATATGCTCATATGAGGAACTAGTAAAGGCTATAATATATAGCATTAACATTTATCAGAATAAATTGAATCACTTTTTCTCTGCCTCTAATCAAGTGCTGAGATTTTGTTAGCTCAGTGCATATGGTTTCTCCTAAAATCTCTTGCTTACCCTAAAGTAGAGCTGACTCAACATTTATTGAAGCACGAAGGAATTTTAAATGTGGAAAAACTGAGAAATTCTGTTGGGAATACTGAGAACTATAAATGTTATATAAGTCTTCACCAGAATCTGTTCATAGTAGTTATTTGGAATAACATGGTGGTAACTGAAACATTCTGTCTGAGAAGCTGAGGTAAATGTAAGGCTTCAGCAAAATCCAAGAATGTGTTGCCCCACTGAGCCCTCTATAAAATCTAGTTTTACATTTTTTTCAGTAAAATTTCATAGTGCATTAATTCCAGAGAAATTAAAAGAGTATACTCAGCTCTCGCTATTTGCTTTGGTGCTTGACACATTCTGCTTTAAATTTATTAAAGTCTCTGTTGTTTGTATGACCCAATTACAACAATAAACATGAATTACCAAGTGTCAGTATGTGTATTTTATAAAGCTTAAAAGGGAATTATTATTCATTAGAAGCAGAAT
Organism: Cnemophilus loriae; assembly: GCA_013397755.1. Taxonomy (NCBI): domain Eukaryota; kingdom Metazoa; phylum Chordata; class Aves; order Passeriformes; family Corvidae; genus Cnemophilus; species Cnemophilus loriae. Next base: position 1,657,695 of record VZTF01017490.1, on the reverse strand, counting down.
GAAGAGTTGCATGCAGTAGGAAGCAATCTGCAGTGATTATGGAATTTGACCCTGGATGGTCACTGTGGTCTATGTCCCTGGCTCCCCACTCACACACTTTCTTGTGTGGAATAGTTAAGCCACACTGCTAATATCAAAGTTCCTGTCCCCCTCCCATCTTCTCTACTTAGTTTGTTTCCAACTAGTCCACTGGTCTGACAACTTGTTTCTTTGGTTTTGGTCAAACAAGCATCTGAATCAAAGCCAGCAGGATGTCTTTTACAGAAATATTGATTTTGACAAGATTTACGGTGGGAAATTTCAAGTGTCCAGGATAGATTCTTGGATTGTTTCCAGTGGCAAAAGACATGAACTCAAAAGCTGACCTTTCTGATCAGAAAACAGATGTTTCACCACGGCTTTCTTCCCTGAAAATGTTTGAAAGGTTTTGGTTTTGTTCTAAGAAGAAAAACAAGGTTTAAGACCTCAATAGTTGTTGCAAATGGAATTTTTTATTTCTGTCTGGCTCTTTGCTGTAAAGGTATTCTTGAAATGTGAACTTTCTGCTTGGGATGAAATGCTATCACATCAGACGTCCTTTCTGGGTGTGCTCCTGTTCATCTACAGCTCAGAGGCTTTGATAATAATTAAGGGCAAATTATTCTCTAAGGGTATTTAAGTCTCAAATATATTTCTAGATCTTTTCATAACATTTCAACCCTTTACCCTTATGCCTTCTTTAGTGGTATAAAGAGGCAGAATTGAAGTAATTATTCATATTTTTATGAATAATGATTTATGGGATCAGTCTCTCCCTTTAAAATAATGGATCTAACAAGAATTTTTTGGTTTTGCCTCTCACCATAATAGGAACTACAAAGAATGTTGCAGGAGACCCTCTAAGGAGAGTGGCCTGAATGGAAATCATATTTTAAAAATGAAAGATAAAAAAAAATACTGAACACTGATCGTAATTTACAAATTTTGGGATTATCTAAAGATTTCTATTACTCTTCCTTATTAAAAAAAATCAACCAAACAAATGAAAAAAAAACAAGTTTGGGGAATACAGCTTTTATCTAGCACCACTCCACAAAAAGTAAGGGGACTCTAAATACATAAGGTGGAGAGATGGCACCAAATTATTTCTGTAGTTTATGCTACATGTTTCTAGTGTACATAATATTGACTCTATACTAATAATGACTTTGACAGTGGACACAAATAAACACTAGCTGTGTTTCATGTCAATTTTCTCAGAAAGGGTTTCAAGCAACCATTTATGAAAAATATAGGTTTTAGCGGAAGTACTGCATAACACTTTTAGCCTATTTCTTTACTCTTCTGACACTGAAAATATATATTTAGTCACTTCTTTTCTGCAAGCATAAAAATAGTTAAAACCAGTCTTCTTGTGCTACCACTTGAATATAAGATCCTGTGCTAGGCACTATACTGAGTAAAAAACTTCTGATTTCAGCCTGAGCTGAAATAACCCTTCACAGGTAAACAGTGCCATGGCCCATTAGCTGGCCTTGATAACATATGGCGGAGTATGGCCATGCGCATTCCATAAAATTCTTCAATTCATAAATGAGGTGGCTGCTACTGTAATGCTGTATTGGAAATGTATTTGGAAACTGTATCACAGGTGTTGGAGAGATCCAAGTCACAAATGGGCTGAACCCAGGAAAAGCAGTGGCAGTTGACATATGGACCAACCAAAGCTCCAGAATAAACAACACAGCTGTCCTGAACAACGCAAATACATTTCCTTACTGGAAGAGGGTAGAAGCATTAAATTGAATCTATGATTCCTTTTATGACAAAGTAGCCCACCTAGTAGATGAAGGGAAGACAGTTGATGTCATCTTTTTGGATTTCAATAAAGTTTTCAATACTGTCTCTCACAGTATCCTTCTAGACACAATGTCCAGCATTCAGCTGGATAAACACATCATGTGATGGGTGAGCAACCGGCTCACAGGTCAGGCACAAAGAGGTTACAATGAATGAGGTGACATCAGACTGAGGACCTGTCACTAGTGGGGCTCCCTCTTGGCCATGTGCTATTCAACATCTTCATAAATGACATGGAGGCAGGACTGTAAGGGACACTAAGCAAGTTCACAGACAGTACAAAACAGGGAGGGGTTTTGACTCCCTTGAAGACAGGAAGGCCCTGCAGAGAGACCTTGATAATCTAGAGGGCTGGGCAATCACCAGCCACATGAAGTTCAACAGGGCAAAGTGCTGGATTCTGCACCTGGGTTGGACAGCCCTGGATATATGGACAGACTGGGGAATGAGATGCTGGAAAGCACTACCATGGAAAGGGACCTGAGGGATCTGGTTGACGGAAAGTTGAATATCAACCAGCAGTGCCCTGACGGCCAGGAGGGCCAACCCTGTCCTGGGGGGACTGCTGGAGGCAGTTTTTGGCACCACAATGTAAGAAAGACATTAAACTATTAGAGAGTGTCCAAGGGAGGGCAAGAGATATATATATATATATATAAAGATAGTGAAGGGCCTCGAGGGGAAGCCATGTGAGGAGCAGCTGAGGGCACTTGGTCTGTTCAGCCTGGAGGAGAGGAGACGGAAGGGAGACCTCATTGCAATTACAACTTCCTCATGAGAGGAAAAGGAGGCGCAGGCACTGATCTCTTCTCTGTGGTGACAGGACCCAAGAGAACGACATGAAGTTGTGTCAGGGGAGGTTTGTGTTGGATATCAGGAAAAAGTTCTTCACCCAGAGGGTGGCTGAGCACTGGTACAGGCTCTCCAGGGAAGCTGTCACAACACTAAGCCCAACAGAGTTCAAGAACCATTTGGACAATGCTCTTGAGCATATGGTGTGACTCCTGGGGATGCTCCTGTGCAGGGCTAAGAGCTGGTCTTTGACGATCCTTGTGGGTCCCTTCCAAGCCAGGATATTCTGGGATTCTGTGATATTCATTAATTTTCATTGAGAAAGTCAGCCTCTTTTAAGTAAGGAAGTTAAAGCTTTTTCAGTTTTGATTAGACACAGATACATTTAGTGCAGTTTATAGTAAAACATTTATTTTGAGCAAATTAGGTAAGATTCATGGAGAACTCTGTATTTTGGGTTTAGTTTTATTTCTCCTATTTCCTAGAAAATTAATTTTGGTTAAAATACAGTTGAATTTTTGTTACTCTAGATGACAAACTTCTAAACCAGGGCACAAGGAACATCTCCTACAACAATCTCCACTGAATGTGCAGAAAAGATTCAAATGGAATTTAACATTTGTTATATGTCTATTTTTCTAATCCAGAGGCCTTGGGCTCCCTGTGGGGAGGATGCTGGTGGGGCTTCCCCTGGGGCATCAGAGGGATCTGTCCCAAAGCCCCAGCCAGGAGCGGGGCAGCCAGGGCCACAGGGGCAGCTCCAACCCTGGGCATCAGGAAGTTCCCTGGGGATGATGACAAGACAAGGCTTGGTCAGGACAGCAGCCTACAGGTGAGAGTCAGGATCAGTGAGGTGAACCAGGGTCAGAAACTGTCTGGAGATGGCAGGCAAAAATCTGAAGGAGCAGAGTGTGTGACTTCTGTGTCTGCCCTGGTGTAAAGGCTGGCACTGCTGTTCACCTGAAGGGTGAGAGCAGCATGGTGTGCTCCCACATCAAGGCAACCAAAGACACACTGTTCACATTTAGTACCTCTATAACTAAAGCGTGGTCTTCTGGGGACCACTTGCTAATGATCTGAAGTGGGCAAATTGAATAATTCTGTGTGATAGAAAAAACTGAATCAATGTAACCCAAGACATTAAAGCCGAATTTAAAAATACAAAAATATTTGCTACATCACAGGACTCAACCTGCATTAAATTGTGTCTTAAAGGAACTATAATGCTTTGGTGCACATCTGGCGATATTGTTACAGAAATTTGGATAACTTTCAGCATTCCACTTTCCTGAAATTTTTTTAGTGACGTGGTTGTGATTCCTAGGTATCCTAAATTTAGTGCGATAAGCCATGTTTTCGACATTCTTATCTTTCTGTTAAACCTTGCCAAGTTTTGGAAGGATTAGTACATAAAATGAAAAAAAAAAATTGGTGGGTAGCTCTTTTTGAGTTAAGAAATTATGTGATCAGATCTAATGCCTTGTAGTTACAATCTATAACCTTTCATAAAAGTTGCTGCCCACAAATAGTCTCTCACAGATTTCCACTAGCCAAGATTACCAGGGCTTTCTAGTCAGAGCTAGTGAACAACATCTATTGTTCTATCTAATAGAGCTATTACACGCTCGCCTCTTTCCATTTATGGGCTGCAAACTACTCAGAAGACCTATTCCTCTGGTACTAAAACAACCTTTTATACTTCTTTTTCCCAAAGGCTTCACCTGCCATTCCCAGTAGAAGTTCCAGATGGTAATTCTAGTCCAGTGACCAGTTTTTGCTAATGAGCTGTCAGACTGAATGAACTCCATCAGGAAAAAACACAGGGCTTACCTTGAGCACTTGTCCCACAGGTTTGCAAAGAATTTTACTCATTTTCAAGTACAAACCTGTAGTTACAACCAATGCAGCAGGAAATAAATGGGTAGGAAAAGTGTTGACTGGGGCAGCCATCAGGGACTTCTGAGAAAATCAGAGATCACGGATTTCTGACACAAGTGGAGAAAATATACATAAGTAACTGTCTCATCTTTACATAAATATTCATTAAAAAATATTCACTTAAACAAGCACAGCAAGAAAACAGTGGTCCTTTATAAATCACCTCTCCAAAAGATCCCATTCCAAGGCATCTTCTCATGGTACTTGCCATGAACACATGAACTTGCCTTTTCCACAAAGCATTATGCAAATCCAGTATTACATCTTTCAGGTGTTCCTGAAGTACAAATAACCAGCAACCCTTTCCAAGCTCATTTTTTTTCTGTTTATCAGATGACCAAGTCCCTTTTCAAGGGACATGGCAAGAGACACCCATATACGGAAGTACTTTTCATAACTTTAGGAACAATTAGTAGCTCTTTGTGTATTATTCTATAAGCAGGGACATGGAATAAGAGGAGTCCAATGTTGAATATTTTAAAGCTCGTTCATAATTTCCAAGGTTTTTCCAACTTTTTCCTTCCTGTCTACTTTTTGTTGGATTTTTGATTTTTTCCTCTTTGAAGTTTTAATTAAGTGAAATATTCTTTTTATTATATAAGAGTATGAGTATTACTTAATCTTTCTTGCTCTTAGAATTACCTATTCCTCATGCTAATGCCAAGGTAAAAATCTTGCCTGCTTTGCCTATATCTTTCAAGAACTAACAGGATGCAATTTTGGGACTGACACAGTCAATAAAAAGGCAGAGGGGAGAGAGTAATCTGGGCAAAGTAATTCATGTGTTAAATAGTTGATCTGTATTATTTGGCTATTTTAAAGGGTTACTATGAGAAACCAAAGATGTGCCACAATCTGTGGCGTAACCAAGTAGTTGTACAATTAATGTTTTTCCTTCTGCACATTTTTCAAGGTCTTACAAAGCCAAGTGGAAAAGTTTCCACAGTGGACATCACATTGTTTGGGAAGGGAGGAGTCAGCTAACACCCTAATTCAATTGAATTCCTAAGCAAGAATGTAAAACAGATGAGAAATTAACGTTCCAAACAGCTTCTTGCATATCATAGGAACTCAACGAATCAAACTAAAAGGAAGTTTTATGTTCCTTCTTATAATATGAATTAATAATCAGAGTTACTTTATGATTCATTTCCCTAAATAATAATGCAAGGGAATAATGCAATAATAATGCACAGCTCCCAGGGAACACTGAAACTTCATGAGTGCTCAAGAGTAATGAGAAAACTTTTAGACATAAAAAAGAGACAGATTGTCAGGGTTAGGGCATTTGATGCGGATGAATATACCTCTAGAACATAGGGATTCCTGCTCTGTGCTGACTAAGCCATACCTAGGAATAACCCTAAGTGAGAGACAGGTAAAGTGTTGCAAGTATGTTCTAACCCATGGTGTTAACGATCCTGCCCCTGTTTTTTTCTGTAATATTTTCCCCAGTTCTGTAATAGAAAACTAAGCCTTTGCTTGTTAACTCTCCATTAATTTTGTCTACTAAAAGCAAAACTGCCAAGTTTTACAAGGAGAGGGTACTCTGTTTCTCCAGAAATAACATGTTTAAAGAAGTTATTGTATATACACAAGTTCTTTAAGTGTCTGAGATGTGAAACAAATTCTCACTTCAAAGAAGGCCATGTGTCTTTCCCACCAATATTCTAGGCTCAGTTTGAGCACTGGTAGCTGACAGGCTTCAGTGAAAAATTGTTCCCATTTGGGCAAACACTAGTGCTCTGTTGGCAAGCAAGAATTAGCCATGAGACAAGTTAGCATAATCCCTTGTTGTCACAGAAAGCCTCCAAGTTATTCATATACCACTAACACACACTAGTCTTTTGGGAATGCACTGCTGATGTTCTTCAGGCAGAGACAGCACTGTGTCTGACAGAAAGTTCCACAGAAGACACTAACAGATGTTTTGAAAACAACCGCAGTGCTCGCCTGAATTATTCTTTTATCTAAAAATAAACCCACATCCTAACCCAAACTTTGAACAAAATTTCATCCTTACAGAGGTTTAAAACTAGCAGGATGCAAGGGCACATATGGGGAAAACATGATGTGTTTGGGAGGATAGCATTTCAGTAATATATGTTTCCATCAACTACAAGCAGAAAGGTTGAACACATATTTATACAGCAGTAGTAAAAAGCTGAATGATTTAGCAGCAAATGAAAATTAAATACAAGAAGCAGGCCAAGAAAATATGAGGAACAGTAGTTAGAAATTCTACACTGAATGCCACAGAAAGGAAAATGTTAATGAAAGAGGAAATGCCTAGGCTCTAGTCAAGCATTGCTGGCTCTAAAGCGAACATTTCAATGGAATAGGCTTTTGTGAACTTGGGACATTTCTGATGCTCCCTTTGAGCTAAATCATTTGTTAAATACGTTCTATTGGCTGAGAATTTCCTGAAGTCCTAGCTAGACATAATTATATATGAGAGTGCTTGGGTCTACAAAAAAAAAAAAATAGGAAATATTTTTTAAAGTTTATCTACAGAGGTGAGTCATAGTAAAAGGGTAGCATAAGAAATTTGTTAGTTTGAAAAGTTAGCTGAAGTTTCTTTATTGTTTTTCATTTTCTGATCTATCATCTGAGGATACTTTCCTTCTGTGCAATTGACCATATATATTTCCAATTGTCTGATATTTTAAAAAATAAATCCATCTGGATGAAATCAGATTGTCTTCAGATGCATTTTTTCAGTTTAGCTACTTACACAGAATTTCAATGTCCTTGCAAAAACTGGTTTTTTGAAAAGAACAAACCGTGCTGCTCTGCATTTGTGCAGAACTACTGCTACTCTTTCATTTATTTGTAATCCTTTCCTGCTGACATTATCACAGGACCATATATCTAGGCACATATTTCAGTTGGTTGAAATAGTAGTCTTACTTAAAACCTGCAACATAAGTAATACTGTGAGGCCTACTTTAATTTATAAATTTTGTACTCTACAACCAGCATCTTCCGGATTATTAATTAACTGAATGGTCTGTGTAATGCTCTTGTTTCTCTGTGCAATTACAACTGCAAATTATTTTAGGAGTGAGTGGATTGTTGGTGCACATATTCATGTGGGTCTTTTTTTGGGGTGATGGGGAGTGAACTTTAAGTTAATTTAAAGTTAAGTTACACTAAATTCTGAATTGAGGGTAGCATTTCAGGTATTTCCAGCGCCTTTCCAAATCCTGCTCTTTAGATTTCCACTTTTCTTACCACTGATGAGATTCTTCTGGCTTAGATACTTTTTGGCTAAAACAGATAATCTTAGTTGATACTCACCTATTATTGTTTTCCTTTAGAATAGCAATATTAGGGTTATTTGTTATTCTCTTTATTTGCTAAGATGTTTATTTGGGGTTTAAAACTTCATTACGATTAGCTGGTATAATATGCATCTCACCTATCAAACTGTGTCTTAAAAAGTTTAGCTATGCTATGCTATGATATGATATGATGATATGATATAAGATATACCCTTGTTTATTCAGCACTCACCCTCACATATAGGTTATTGCACTGTGATTTTGGAATTACCTTTAGTTAATTTTATTTCAGCTGCCATTTAAAATGTTATCAACAATTTAAAAATGTTATGAGTTTATATTCCTCAGCAACTGCTTCTCATCAGTGGAGATAATTAAATATTTTTCCATAAGAAAATGCTCACCTATTAAAAATATAATGCTAGGAAAATAGCATCTCATTTGTGAAAAACAGAAAAAACATCTTGGTAAAAGTGTTGTTCTACCACCCTTCTGGAATGATATGTTTCTCATATATCTCACATATAAGTTTAATGTTGTGTAAAATAAATATTTAGATGTTTAGATTTGTTTGGGGTTTTTTTCTTTTGTCAGATCTTCTGGTTAATTGTGGAATTTCCTACTTCATGGAAATTATGAATTCTGAGCAGCTGCTTTTATGAGCCATCTTCATAGCAGACATCAGATGAGAACCCCTTGGAGAGACTGCAGGTGGGTAGTCTAGTCCAGCTGTAGGCAAGGAAGTGACCAAGAGCAGAGATCGATCTGGCAGACTGTCAGTAGCGGATTTATCAGTACTCAGACAAGTGGCTGCATTCATTTTCACTTCATACAAGTCCAAAAATTGTATGAAATACATCTATTTTCTCTTAAAAAACATTTCTTACATTTCATTTCGTGGTCTAGTACCGTTCTCACTCAGCAGAGCAGAGATTTTCTAGAGTTCTCTTTGGAAAATGACTCTTGGAAAAAAAAAGTCTTGTCTCTGATTTAAAAGCCATCATCAGTCTTTTTGTATGTGAGTAACCGCTAAGAATTCAAGACAAAGAATATGAAACATCAATAATTCATATTCTCTTTTGTTCTATTAATATGGAAGGGATGCAGATGAGCCAAAAGTAAAGCATATCTAAGAGAAGGACAAAACATTACTACAGCATTGGTTGAATTTGGAATTTCTCTTCTGCAACAAACTAAAAAAAAAAAATTCAAAAACAGATGCTATTTGAATCAGACTGCAAGCCACATATTTTTCAGACATTCCAGACATTCCAGAAAATGTGAAATAAGAACATTTTAAACATAAATACCTATATTTATAAATTTAAGTGTAAATATTAATGTAGAATTAAGTTCACTGCAAGAAACATTATTTGCAGTCTTCCTCACCTTTGAAAGACACTCAAGTGTTTATTCAGATGGAGTTATTAATCAATCTTTTATATATATGTTGTCATCTCCATTCAAAGAAGGCAGGGCTTCCTATACTATAATACATCATAATTCCTATATCTTATGCCACTGATTTGGCTTTCTACCCCAAATTAACTGAAAAGCTTTCTGGAACTTCTCCATTTCACAGAATCTGAATTTGAAAATGTTGTTACATATTGCTCACAGAAACACAAATTTTCAAACATTCCATCATAATTCCAAAATTTCTTTTTTTCCTTGAGGATTCAAATTTAGGTATGTAGAAACAATATGATCACTGAACATAAAAGTACATGAATAAGAGTACGGTAATGTAAGTGAGGGTTCCTTGCCGTCCTCTTGTATAAATTTCTCAGTATAGTCTCAAATTTTCTATATTCTCAACAAAATCTTTCAGAAATAACAGAATGAAAAATTAATAATCTTGCAGAATAATCCTTATCGAAACAAAATTTATAACATTCAATATAAATAGTATTTTCAAACATCCCACAATTAATATTTACCTGGCTTGATTTGAATTTTTCACATTTAAATATTATTTAAAATATTTTTCTTTTAAAAAAGATGACATCCATTTCAGAAAATTTTTTTCTTAGTTGCTCATGTTTATCCCACAAGGCTGAATCTGGGACATACCAATCATTCTGTGGCAAAACACTAATACCATCATAAATCTGGGTTTATGGCTTCATGACTGAAAGAAACAAAAGGAGAAAAGGCAAAAAGGCATTGTGAAAGCACTTGCAAGATCAAAGAAATGCAGTGGCGAAATAAACTTCCCTGTTACACCATATATGCTACACTAATCTCTCCGAAGAATACGTGTGGCTCCTGACATTTTGAAAGTCTGCATTTGCAGTTCAGTAGATAAACAGCTGCTGTTTTCAGATCAAAACAACTCCTCACCATGTGTTTTATCAGAGTGCAGAGAAAGAGATTGCCTTTAGTATTCTGATCACTCTTATCACAGATAGACTTTCGGATCAAAGCTTTGCTTTGTTTTTAATGCTTGAAACCACTCTAAAAAAGGATTTGCATCCTTTGTCACTAATTTGGAGACCTTGTTTAACTTGCAATAAAATAAAGCAAAGCCCTCCCTTGCCTGCATGGGTCACTTTGATGCACCTTGAGTACAATTCTTGGATCATGGACTAGTTTGCACTAGGATGCTGAAATTGTTGACAGTTGTAGCACTTATGCTGCTGTCTGTGTCTGCTTCTGTTGAAAGTATTTTTTCCCCTCTAAATACCATTGTTAAGTTCTTGTTTTTATTTTAGCTACTTCTTAAAGCAATTATCACAACTTTGTACATGATGTCTGTTTCCACTGACAGATTTGCAGTGAGTAATGGGAAGAGGAAAGAAGGTTTTTTTCTTGTGGAAAAAGGACGTCTGGGCTGTGTCCATGCTAATAAGCTAAGAAGGGATAAGGCATGGGTAGAGTGCATGTATGAAGTTGTCCATTTTATGTAATACTTAACAGGTATGGAGTTTTCCTGTACTCTATCCCCTGTTATTGCAAATAATGTGTGAGTACAACTCAGAGGTTAATGTGGGGCAGGGACTGCTTCATTACCCTGTGGGGCAACAGGAGTGGGAAGACTTAACTCTATGACTGTGACTGGTGCTTTGAAACTTGCACTGAGAGCCGGAAATCAAGACATTTACTCGTAAACATAGCCCTGGATGCTGGGGCATTGCATGAAAGGAACCAAGAACGCTCTAGGCAGTCAACAAGGGTTGTACAGAATAGGAAGTCCTGTAGCACACAGATGTATTGAGGACAAGCTGAGAACATTGGTGTTGTTTATCTGGAGAGGAGAAGGTTGTGTGGAGACCTCGTAGCAACCTTCCAGTATCTGAAGGGTGCCTACCAAGAAGATGGAGAGGGACTCTGTCAGGAACTGTAGTGATGACAGGAGAAAGAGCAATGGGTATAAATCGAAAGGGGAAATTTAGGTTAGATATTAGAAAGAAATTCTTTACTGTGAGGGTGGTGAGACACTGGAAGAGGATGCCCAGAGAAATTGTGGACATCCCAACCTTGGCAGTGTTCAAAGCCAGGCCAGATAAAACCTTGAGCAACCTGATCTAGTGGGAGGTGTCTGCCCATGGCAAGGGAGGTTGGGACTAGATGATCTTTGAGGTCCATTCTAACCCCTTAACATTTTATGATTCTATTATATTTCTTTATAATTTCTTTATTATTTTTTTAAATTAACTCTCCAGTGCTAGATATGTCTCTGGGTATCTATCTCTGTGCATGGGCACCAGAGGAAATAACTGCACAGGAAGGAAAGGAGGAAATAAAGTGAGCCCTGCACTGTGATGAGGAAAGCACTGTTTTTTCTAGAATAATGAGAATTTGTATTTCAAGAACTGAAGAATTCATGAGGAAATCTGAGGGATGCATAGAACAGAAGGAGGCAAATCTTGCACAAACGTACCCATCTTATCTTTAACAAATTGTACGGATCAATATCAAATTGTAAAGATACACATCTTTTGAACAGAACTCTCTTCAAAGAGACATGGTTAGTTAACCTCTCAAAAGGATCATAAAAGTGAATCAACAAATGTACAGGATACGAAGGATATTGTTTGGCAAAACCTATCTTTATCTACATGATACAAATACATGAGTACCAGTACCAAACAACTACCTTTCAATAACTTAAGGAATTAATCCCTACAGGTGAGAGAGAGGAAAAAACACATGGACTTCCATGTGTCATGAGACAGGAGAGTCACCAGAGCTCTATTCAGCTTTTATGCTTAGCTCTAAACTAAACCATATCTAACTACAACAAAGAAAATAATCTCTTGGTAATTACAGACACCAGTCTCTGAATGTCCTATGTTATGTCATAAGCAGTATGGCTCTTCATGATCTATGCTATCTACTCTAACCGTAATAATTCTAGCCCATGGCTATTACTTCCAGCTATTAGGACCACACCAACTGAGCAGCAACTTCAGTCCTTAGGTTATCCAGTCTAAACCTGGTTTTACCCTGGTTGTCAGCATTCACTGAAAACAAGCTAACAAAATATTTAGATCCCAAACAAATAAGTCACTTTCTGATCCCTAATTTCCCAAATCCTTTAGTAACAGAATGAGATACGCAACATTTAAGTTCTCTAACTACTCAAGCCTCAACCTGAGACAAATCCAAACCAGACAATGAAAATTCGCCTCAAGCTACCCTTTCCTGAATCTAACTTTACTGTTGTTGCCCAGGAATGAAAACCAGCAAGAAAAGAAGATTGAAAAAAATATTTTAAAAAGACACAATACACAGGCATTGCAATTCCTTTGCGTAATGCTGGAGTGTGCAGCTTCAAGAATTCAAAGGAGCTCTTCACCTTTCAACTCTCAAACCATGAGTCTAGCCCTAACTCTAAACCTAGCAATGGTCAGGGATTGCAGCTCTCCAGCAAACAGGACAGACAAAAAGCAGCAGTTGTCCCTAACATCGCTACTCTTAAATCGTGAGACATGTAGCCTTCTTCAGTCTGTCCATTCCCAAACACTAGCCCAAACATGAGCGCTGAACTTAACCAAGGTCATGGAATAAATTATAAGAAAAAAAGAGCACAAAGTATTGTCCTAAAACAACTCTTTTTCCTTATTCTGGGGGCAAGGCACCAGATGTTGAAATGGATTCTTCAGTTATTGCATTCCCCCAAATAACCTTAACCTCAAAAATAATGCTAGCCAAGGGAACCACCCATCTAGTGAAGGGAGCATAAGCTGTTGACCACAATCAACTCCAGACTTCTCTTCAGTCTTCTCTCTGAAGGCTGCTCAGTCTTGAAAAACTAGATTAAAGTTTTCAATTTGCAAGCCCCAACATGAGTAGTTATAATACGAACTATATACACAGTACAAAAAAAAATGTATTGACAACAGGTCCATTCCAAACTCTTGCAGGCAGAAAAGAATTAACTAGTTTCTTCAAGCTTTTATATTAGCTATATTTAATCCAAATCTAATCTAACTCTGATCGCAACAGGACCCATTCTTCCAGTAAGGAAACATAAATTCCCAATCACAGTCAATTCCAGCCTAAGTTTAGGATAGGGCGTATTTTTTGGAAATAAATGATTGTTTCTTAAAATGGAGAGAAAGTTCAGATAGACATATTTGAGTTAAACTTCTGAATTTTAGGACTTGAAATAGTTTTGTCTGAAGGTCCTCTAGGCAGAGACTCCTTAAAGTATTTTGAAGTACACGTTAAACTACAAATATGTTTTACAGAATCAGTGGGAGGCACCAGTACTCCTATAGTAAGGCCCTGAACACTGCTTGCAGCACTAAGTTTATAAGAAAAGAGCTAAAAAAGATTGACCTGACCGTGAAATAAGCTATGCAACAGCAGAGGAACCTGGACTCTGCTAGAGTGACAAGATCTACTGGAATGTCACTTAATCATAGGTTTGTTAATTTGCAGATTATTTAGATATTTTCAATAGCTACTGACCTATATGGCACACTGTGCCGTGTTCTGAGCGTCACGATATTTTTTAATTCATCTTTACTTCAGGGAGCTAATTTCCACCTTCCCTGGGAATCAAAGGGTAAGGTGGCTGAAAATGTTCCCTTCAGCTGGCTGACCTACGAAGCAAGTGGCAATGGTCCTTAACTGCTGTGCAGCTGCACCAGTTTCACACTACATCATTGTAGTTATGGAGAGAGCTGGGGTCAGTGGTAGTCAATCCTTGTCAGGCAGAGGGCAGAGTTAGGATTAGCACTAGGATAATTTTGGAAAAGGATGACTGAAAATGTCAGCCATATGCAGTGTATGCCAAGCCTCCTGTCGAATCTTGGTGAGGGGCATGAAGGATAAGGACTAGTGGTACAGGAATCCATGTTCACAGCCAAGACAACAGCAGTCCACCCTTGAGTAATAATTGTCACTGGCTAGAAATCTGTCCAGTCTGACAGTTTCTGGTGATTAAGACATATCACAGACACTGCTAATGCGTCGGTGGCTTCTGCTCCTGGTGATGGCTTCTATTCTCTTTTTCAGCAACAACATGATATTCTAGTAAATTCAGCATAGACATTAAGAGGCAGGCGTGGGTACAGGTCCTTACGGAAAACATACTGGAATATCACAGGTGGATGGGATGCATATGAGTAAAGTGAGGTAATGACGTTAAAGAAATGGTGTGAGAAAATGAGAGTGGATGCAACACGTGTCACAGACAAACTAAGATCTTATGTAGGGGGTCACATTTGGTGACCTCAGATGAGAACTCAGACATGGTTAATTGTAGATGTTGCCTGTGATTATGGAGGTCTGCACTTCCTTTTTTCCTGAGGAAGTTTAAGGAGTAGTCTTTAGCCTAACCTGCCTTTATAGAAATATATCAGTGAGATGTCATATCATTAACAAAAAGACTTAAAAGAAAGAATGAAAAAAACCTTTTAATAAACCCTTAATAACTAGAATTATGTGTTAATTGATGAGTTATATACAAAGTGATAACTTGAAAACACTACTTCAAAGAATTAACACAACATTTCACCAGAGTAAATAACTGTTCATTTGGGGGAAAATCTAATGGAATGTGGCTGGAAATTAAGGTGTAAATTGATCTCAGTGGGAAATAATGTAATGAAAAACACAAGACCATATATTCTTGGGGATGTGTAAGAATACATTGATTCAAAGTTCGTCATTCACTTTTCTCCTTGAGTCAGCCTTATAGCAGTCAGCAATCAGTGTTTCCAAAACCAGATTGTTGTCCCATAAAACTCAGTTCAGTAACAGGGAAATGTCCTGTACAAACAAAACTACATGCAGTGTGTGAGAAAAAATTCACAGGATATATATGCATTAAGTGTGGTCTCAGTGACATCTGTGCATCTTTGGACTAATAGAAAGGAAAACCTACTCAAGACTTTTTAAAGAAATCTTTGAAGAAAATAAAATAAATCCCAAACGAGTGACTCATTCTGAGCTGTGACCCCCTAAGAGTTCCCATGCTGCCGTCTGTTCTCTGAGCTCAGATGCTAGGAACCAAAGACTCTCACTCAATCCTAATTGACCAGCCAACCTTTAAGTGGGGCAAGGAGAGAAAACTCATTATGAGAAAGTGAGAATGGGGCTTTCCAAAGGGTCACACTTAGCACACATAGAAAGTGCTATCATAAGAGAAATATTACTTTTGCACATTTGAAAATGGCTGTACTGAAGCCTGACCTTCCTGAGAAAAAAAGACAAATTAGTGAGAAAAAAATTATTGAAATATCTTTTCCTTTGTGATAAATAAATAAACAAGTAAATAGATCATTCTTTTCTCCTTAGTGATTCTAAGCAAAGCAATTATCTTTAGGTATTTCTTCAGGGTCAGGGCATAGAGGGGCACACCTTTACTAGTAACTTAGCAAAAGCAATGGCACAGGCTCAAACACTGCCATGGAGTCATCTGTACTTGTTTCATTTCTAGAAATTCCTCAAGCACATTTGTAATGTGTGTCAGATGGCAAAAAAAGCTGGAGAGAGACATTTTACAAGGGCCTATAGTGATGGGACAAGAGGGAATGGCTTCAAACTGAAAGAAAGTAGTTTTACGTTAGACATCAGGAAAAAATTCTTAACTGTGAGGGTGGTGAGGCACAGGAACAGATTGTCCAGAAAGGTTGTGGATGTTCCATCCCTGAAACTCTTCAAGGCCAGATTAAACGGGGCTCTGAGTAACCCAGTCTAGTGAGTGGCATCCCAGCCCATGGCAGGGAGGTTGGTACTTGATGATCTTTAAGACCCCTTCCAACCCAGGCCATTCTCTGATTCTGTGATAATGATCACTGCTGCACATTTAAAGAAAATCCCTGTCAAGTCCTTGGTTAATGAACTGAGAAGTCTCAGAACATGCAAACTGGATTCCTTTTTCCTGAGGCTGAACTGAGAAATGCACTCCAAGATAGCATTAAATGAGCTCCCACCACTGATGGACACGATTTCCACTAGACTGAACTGGAACTAGTCAAACTTCCTGAAAACTTCCATCTACAAACCCACTCTTAATGTCCGCACTAATGGGTAATGCAAATGTTGCCAGTAAAAGCTGTGTCTCTCCAGAAGGACAGAGGTACTTAAATAACAGGTGTAAACTGTAACAGGAAGTAGCTGCAGTAGTCAAAGCTTAAGTTTATTTAAGACAGGACAGATATAATGAAAGATTATTCATAGTGGCCTCCTTCTGGAATACCAAAGGACTACATATGAAATCCTTAAAGACTGTAAATAACTCTAACTCTTCTTTCTTGAAAAGAGGATCATTTATCCCAATACAGATTATTTTTCCAAAATATTAAATATTTTTCCCTTTGTATTAAAATTTCCACTTCTAGAAAAGAAATAGTATACTAAATCCATCAGAAACATGACCAGATATTTTGTTTAAATGAGCCATATTTATTTACTTTTCCTTTAAAATTCGTGCATTAAAATTAATCTTCTTTTCGCACTTGCTTGCATTTTGCATTCCTGAGGGCATAAGCAATTACTGTGGAACTAATTGAGTCCTAGATTTCCTTTAACACCCATCCACATCAATTTTACAGCTGTTTTCAATTCTATAGGATATTTTTTTCAATTTGTGGTTTTAGTTTATTTATAAATGTGGAATATCATAGACCATTCTCTCCTCATGTAATACTGAAATTAATTTTCTTCTATGGCAAAAATGTCATCAACATTTCTATATAAATGCAATGATAAAACTGTGTGATCTAAAAAAAATCCAGTTAAAAAAACCAGATTAATACAATAAATTCTTTACAGTTTAGTTATGCTCTTTAAATGTTAAACTTTGTATCCTGCAAAAAGTTTTCATTACCTAGCAGACATACAACACTTTTGACGTTGTCTTTATAAAATCAACTTTTTAAAAAAATAACAACCCAAAATATACACTTGCCCAAGGACTTGTCCTCAGGACAGGTTTGTTTAGATATTACACATAAAATAATAACAGATATCTTTTATGTTGTACTTACAAATTTTTTATATTGGGGAAATTACACCAGTTTATTCTTCTGTACATGGGATTCATTTGTTTAACTTCTTCAGTGTGCTTACCAAAATGAAGTAGAAGACTTCTTGCTTCACATGGTGGATAAATACGCTTGTATGTGAGAACGAAGTGATATTTACCTGTATAAAAGAGCATTAACTACATTATTACACTGTTCTACCGCTAGGAATAAAAACCAAAACAAACCAAATAAAACCATGCATAGTATTAAATTATTTTAAAACTCATATATATGTATTGCAAAGAAAATATCCTGAGACCTTTAATCAAAAAAAACACCTCTTCTTCATTTAGCTATAGGTTTTAAGCAAAACTGACAAAACCAGTTTTATCTGTGAAATTACTCCCTGACTTATACTACTACATTTAAAAAGTTTGGGGTTTAATTTTTCAAAATTTAAATAAATAATAATATTCATATCTTACCATTAATTCATCTGCTTTAAAAAATAAGTAAATCTTAAGAAAATAATACTATCAAAATATATTTTGTCTGGATCTTCAGCTGGTGAAAGGGGGTCTTCATGAGTTTAAATTATACACATTTACAAGTATTTATCACAGTTGAGAATCTAGACACAAATTTTTACTCTCTTTATTCTCTCCTTTTTAAGGGTCTAAACATTGTATAAGTTAGAACCCCTTGACAGCACTCTGACCACGTGCAAACATCTCAGTCTTCACCTTTAGCTCCTTTACAACACTAGAGAAATTTGAAAGGACCTTCCTGACAGGCAAAAGTCTGATGCAGGGAGTGGAATCTTGGCTCAATAAGAGTCACTGGCAAAATCCTATTGAATTTACTGGACCTACAGTTTTCTCCAGAGTTGTAAAAGAAGCCCCTATGAACAAAGGATGTGTTCCTAAATACAATTTATGACTAATAACAGTGCAGTTAGGCACCTTTTTCTGGTTAGCTAAGGAGCAAAGCAAAGAACAATATCTCTTAGAAAGTCTGGGAAAATCTGTTGCTGATGTCAGTTTCCTGACATAAACGCATCCTGACACAAAGCCTTCAGTGGTAGCTGTAGGACTTACTAGGGAACCTCCAAGAGAATTGTGTTTTCCAGCAATGTTTTTTACATTACTATTCCTAGTGTAAGCACAAAAGCAAATTTGGTCGATAGAGTACATATATTTACGTTGGATTATTTTTTTGGCCATGTGATACACCAGCTTACTTTATGATCTGCAGGTTTATGAGGAAAAACCACATCTTAGAACAATTATGAGAGTTACTACAACACTACTGAGACCAAGAAATTATTTTTTCTCATTTTTGGCTTTTCTTTGGCTAATGTTGATGATAATGGCTAAGCTCTTTCTGGATAAAAAGTGTTCTGAAAGAAATGGACAGTACAGCTGAAGAAAAGAGGGGGAAAAAATGTGAAAGAAAGCTTCGCCATGTGATGCAGTCGTGTAACATGCATTCAGGCCATAAACTTACCTTGGAAAAAAGCAGATGCAGAAAAAACTGCTTCAAGCGCATTCACACTGGAAATTACAACTTCTTATTAATTAATTTGTGCAATTTTTACTTTACTTGTTAAAAAAGACCAAACTACAAAATTAATTAATAGCTAAACCAGGCAACTCTTCTATAAGCTTTCTCTGCCTCTCCCAGTGGTTTGGGGATTTATGTGCTATTTCCTACATATAGATCGGTAAACTTTATGAAATACTGAAAAAAAAAGGTGAACCAATTGTAAAAACAGAATTTTGATACTCCTAGAAAATCACTGGAGACATAGCCTAAGCTTTTCCAAAGCCAATTAAAATACTGGTACACAATAAGAATGTGGTGGAGGATAGTACTGAAAATACAATGTTTCTATATAAATTTATATTACCAGCATTCTGACTTTGCTTCGATCAGAAAAGACGCAAAAAAATTTAGAAGAGTTTCACTGGTACGTATTAAAAAAATCCATGAATCAATCAAAAACTCTTTTATGTCCTAAAGAAAATACATGAATTATTACTAAATAAAGTTAAGTTTCTTTTCTGTGGAAAAGATCTTCATCTCTTGGTAATATGGAATAACTAGAATAAAATAAAATCAACAGCAACGAGAGTAGAATAAATTTAATTAGTTTTCTGGTATCAGCTGCATGAAAACAACCACCTTCTTTCCAAAACAGCCACATAGTACATAATAGAATACAATGCATAATGATGTGGGGTTAATCTATTTTATTAAGTCCTTTTCAACATGAAGCAATCATCATCTTTTTCAACTAATTATCTGTTTCACATTCTAATAAACATGGGAATCATCTGCAATGATACTTAAAGTTGCGTATAGAGTGTGCTTCTCCATTCCTGTGGCTGGGTTAACACCACACCCATGGAAAATGTTATGTTCTAGTGATTCCAGAGTTCGGTTTTACTCTGATGGGACCACGCAGGCCACGTTAAACTGACCAACTATGATTTACAGCTAGTTTGTCTTCTGCCTGGAAAATGTACAATTGAGCTATTTAAAACAGTAGCTGTTTTCCTCATTCATCTGTTTTGGATCACACTAATCCTGGGTTTGGATGAACGATAACATGAAGTTAATGTTTATGGTGTTCCCAAGTGTTTAGTAAGTATTACACAACTGCAGTGCCACAACCATGGAATGAATCCTTGAAGGTTAAAGGTTGGAAGGGACCTTAAAGATCCTCTAGTCTTAATCCCCTCTGCCATGGGCAGGGGCACCTCCTGCTAAGGAACAAGATCACAAGGCATTTCAGTTGAATATGGACATGCTCCATGTCCTAGACATGGTCCAGGGCAATCAGCTTTATGTGTCCCTGCTTCAGCAGGGTGAGTGAACAAGATGACTCCAGAGATCCCCTCAAACCACAATGATTCTGTAATTCTTGCCATGACTGTGTAGAAGGATTGTCAGTAGCAAGACTTGCAAAAACTGCAGCTTAGTTTGCTGCAGTCATAAAAAAAGATATATATTATTCATGTTATGCCCTATGTATGATAGATATAGAATGCACCTACTTTTCTATGTTGCTTGATCTCCCTACACCTTTTTGGCAGTTTGGGGATTTCAGCAGGGATTGGTTGGGGTTTCTTATCCCTACTTAAAAGTCAATAATCAAGTTTGTGGGTTTTATTTGTGGGTTTTGTTTCTTTGGGCTGTTCTCAGAGAAGCACAGAGCTCATTAAGTCTGCAGGGTTGTGAAGGTCATGGAAATGGTAGAGTTCTAGCAAGTATGGAATATCACACAGCATCACAGAATGAATGATCAGAAACACAACAAGTCGCAACTCACAGATCTGCCTTGCCCTGCAAGATCTCCTTCCCCAGTACTTGCTTACTTGCTTGATATTTGACAGTAGTTACAAGGCAGGGTTATGTGAACTGGATCCAGCAGCCAACACCTCTCTAAAGAGTTTATTACTTCAGGATCAATTGCATGTCTCTGTATACAACTGTGGTTGTGAAGGATCATTTTCTTTGTACAACTTGAGTTTATAAAATAAGTACAGTTAAAGTAGTTGACATTAGTGCTGGCAGCTGGGACAGTCAAATCCCTTGTGCACTAGGGAAAAAGAGGAGCCGGTCACAAAACATTTTTTGTGCTTGGCCCTCTCAGCATTACTCACATGTGGAAAGCTTTGTTTTCCAGCACAATTTTCCTCTCTTTTTTCAGTATAATGATCCACACAGCAATTCCCATCACAGGTACTCCATACAGCTTTAAAAGTACTGAGCTTTGACACGAGAACATCACTGAGCTTGCACTCTCAGGTAACTTGATCCTTAGATGAAATGTACAACAGTAAACAAAGAAGCAGGAGGGATCACAGGCATGTGGAGCTAATTGGATTGAGAGATGAAGTTTCATATAGACTGAAATCATGCTATAATCAAAAATGCTACAGAAGCAATGGTGTTTCAACAGATATTCCACTGATCTATAGAAAATGGTTTTTCATTAGATATGTAATTAATTAGATGGTTTGTTATGTAGTAGACTTAGGCATGCAAAACTATGTTTTATTTATGTTTTCCTGTAAAACTTAGAACCAAGGATTCTTTTGGTCTAAATTGCATGGTGCAAAATTCAGTTGGACTTGAGTGAATAGTCTTTGAGTGAGAATTATACGTAGAAATTCCTACTGCAGTTGTTGCACCTACTAATTATGCAATGCTTTATTTAAAGGTATTCCTAAAAAGCACTTACATAAAGTACTTCAGGGTACTTGTATGAAGAAAAACTGGCATTATAAGGGCTGAAATAAATTAATTTGTTAAATATCTTTTGCATCCAGTATAACGAGACTGCAACATTTAGTCTGTGATGTAAACAGATGTCAAATCCAGGAAAAGTAGTGACATGACCATATATGTACTGGCAAATATTTAGAAATACACTTCCAAAAATACAGTGGTAAATTGGAGAAAGCTGAAGGACCTAAATTTTAATATTTAAAAAAGGCAGATTCTAATTAAAAACAAAAGAATTCTTTTGCTTTTGAAGATTTGTCTGACATTAAATTAATTCATCACTGACTTTAATACACACAGTGTCAAATTAAGGGAAGCTGTTCCTAGTGCTCCAAAATGATGAAATTATGCTGTACACAAGGAGAGTTTCAGTGTTCAAGAGGGTGTTGATTTAATAGCAGGGCTTTTTTTTCTTTTTCTGGGAGGATTAAGTGTTGGGAAAGCATGTTCTTTTCACAAATCTCTGTAAGGATCCCATCAAGGGAAATCACTAAAGAAAGACACAGAGGAGGAGTGTTGTAGCCTTCTTCTTGGAGCACACACACTCTGGTCATCATTAATCTATTGCTTTGAGCGCTTTAAATGGATGGAGTTCTCCAGCTTTGTGATGCTACAGCCGCTCGATAGCACAAGCAGTAGCAGAGACCTTCCATTTAATTTCATTCATGATAATAGGTGCCCAAAGATGCCTGAAGTTCAGCTTTTTCAATATAGCTGTTGAGGAAGTTGCCCACTTTTATTAACAGCTTAGCAGTGCATAGACACAACTATAGTTTCCAGTGCAATGTTAGTTTGGGTTTGGATACTAGAGTCTGAGAATACATGTTCCTTGTTATAGCAAATACTCTAGCTATTATCTTCTCTTTACAAACAACATGATGCTATGCAACATTCTCTGATTGCACCATTCTTCACTTCCCTGTCCTGATTCCCAGCTCCTCAACATATTTTAATTACCTGTTTAAAATGGCTTTGTGCAGCTAATTGTGTAATGTGTACCATATACCCAGACCAGCATAACCAAGCCTGCAAGGGCATCGTTTAGATAACCAAAAATTTAACAAGGGTCTAAGACATTTCCCTAGAGTTTATCTGGGTTCTTACGTTGTCAAGGACAAGACAGGAAGACTCACATATGGAATTGGGCAAAAGGCTTGGTGTGTTGATTGCACACTGATTTCTGAAGGCGCTCTGGAAGAACAGTGATGTTGACGATGGTACACTAACAGCTTTGCTTGTAACCTGATTTTTTTTATTCCAGATACAATGATTTAATCTCTGTAAAGCTGCTCTTGCATTTGCTGTCCTCTTCATTACGTATCCCTCAGTCTCAGGGCTCAGAGATGGTTTGCTGCTGAGGTAACAGCAGTTTTCTACAGGTTTTGGTTTGCGTCGCTAATGCTGGGTAGGCAGAATTTCTATTAAGGACAAGACTGAACTACAACATTGGGTTTGGTTGGTTTTTTTTATTTGGGGGAGGTGTGTTTTTTGTTTGTTTGTTTGAAGGTTGTGGGTTTTGGGATTTTGTTTGGGGGCTGTCTGTTTTGTTAGTTTTGTTTGAGATTTTTAATGCTGTCCAGGCTGAACTACTTGGCAAGTTTACTAACACAGTCAGAAATGTGCTTTTAAAGAGTTTCATTTCATGAATGCATGACACAAATGCATACCTACATGTTACAATAAGCAAAGGAGATATTTCCAAAAAATTATTAAACCATGTCCAGTATTGTAGTAAAAGAAAATAACACCTTAATGAAAAATCCTCTTTGATAGATGCTCATCTGGATATGATAGATATCAAAAGAATTAAGAAAATTTTTCTGAAATTATAGGGAAAAATAGAACAGAAAAAATAAATATTCTGAAGTGTAAAGCAATGTGCCATCTGACAGAGGCTACATCAATATTGTAATATTAACTCAACTGGTCCAGATCTAGTGAAAAAACATTACAAATTCTCTTCTCTCTAGGATAAGTAATGGATATCTTTCGAATTAATTTGATAAATTATCAGGATTATAGTGACTAACATAATACCCTTCATGATAAACATAATATTTTACAACCAAACCTGAGGCTATAGTGGATCATTGCTGCACACAATGGCTGCAGCTTTTCCAGTATGTGTGCCTTTATAGTCTTAATGCATCCCAGATTTAGTTGTTTTTATTGGCTCTTGACGTTCAAGTATGTAACCAGCACTGAACTCAAATGTCAAAATACAAAGAAAAGTGTGTGGAGCCCCCTTGCAATAATCTGGCACTGAAAATATAGGAAAAAGTTTCAGAAATCAATATTTTCCCTCTGTAGGTTATATTGAACTGGAAAATAGAGTTTTGCCATATGCACTGGGTGATCCCTTCCTCATCAGTTTGAAACCCGGTGCATATAGGGTAAAGGAAGATGGCTGCCAATAATTAAGCTGAAAAAAACAATATACAGTGATCAAACATTGTCTTCTGCAGACAGATTTTGATCTTATAGTGCAAAATATATCTAAAATAAATTGCTTAGACAGTGGTAAATTTTCGGCTATCTTTCTAAGTAAACAGCATCTGCAGGCCCATGTTCTATTAGTTCGTATACTCATTAATTTTGCTTGTTATCTGTCCTAAGCATAATAGTATGTCACCTTTTTGTTTACCTCTACTACTTATGTTGAGTTCTAAGGACAATGTAGACCTATAATTTTTCCAGAGGCAATGTCACCCAAACACCACAAGTTTGCAGCATTATCAGTTAAAGATCAAATGTTTAGGTATACAGATATGTATCGACACATTTATATATACTTCTCCACAAAAAATCTACCTTTTTTTTTTTGTATATTTATCAATTTATATATATATATATATATATCATGGCTAAATAGTATCTAGCGTCGACTTTTAACCAACACCAGTTAAATGGCGAGTGCTGAATTTTAAAAGTGCTGATAACCCCTTTTTCTGTGAGAGTTAATCTAACTCTATTTTTCTTTTTCTCTTAGATTTATGAGTCATGTATCATATTTTGCAAGAGATTCCTGCTGAACTTTTCAACCTTGCCCTGGATAAACTAAATAAGTTGAATTCTTCTAGTCACTTTTTCAGTCAGGCTTTCAAAAACCTTAAGATCTTTTCTAAATCTTGTCAATTCCAACAGATTGTTTCACAAAAGCATTTCAGTTGATTTCTTGATTATTTCCAGAGATACACAAACCTCATGTTTCTTCCCAGTATCTGAATTTACCTCCAGATTTTGTGGTTACTCTTAGGCATACACTGAAATGCTTATTTCTGTACGACACCAGTAACGAATACATTTGAGATACTTCTTTTTTCTTGTCATATGCTGATGAGTAGGTTCAAAATTGTATTGCCATCCTTGCTTAGGGTGAAAGCTGAAATCTGGCACCTGCTGTAAGCTCTCGTAGACCTCAGTGGAAAATAAGCAATGATGATCTTGTGTGTTCAAGCTCTTAAAACCTTAAAGATCTGAATCAGTCTTGAATAGTTTCATAAACACAGCAATAAAATGATGAGTATAGTCATCTCCCCACCCCTGCTGTCTCTCTCCACGGCATTTTATGACAGAAGAATGAAATCCAGTCCCAAAAGAGGATGATAGAGGCATTGGAGATGATGTTTGACTATGAAAACAAAATTCATGGTTTCCATCAGCTGTCCAAGACAACAAAGTCAGCTTCTGCCTTTGGCTTTTAAATAAAAGCTCAAGCATACAAATCCACAGGTCGGCAGAAATGATTACCATAAACAATTCTGGACAAACATCCTGCCATTTGGAAGCCTATGGAAATAGACATTTTCATCATCTGGGTTCCACTAATCCACACAAAACTGTGTACACTTTAAACTAGGAGTAAACAATGTCTCTTCTTTGATGATCCAATCAAAACAAAATTAATATTTTTGGGAAAACTAAAATGGATATCTCATTCCTTTTTTCCTTTTTTTTTTTTTTTTTTTTTGGTGGGAGGGAGGAAAGAGGGGTGGCAGGCTGGTGAGAAAAAAGGCAGAGTCATCTCTCAAAAATGTCCCCAGGTTTTAAAGAGAGTAGAACACAGTCATCTAACAGCAGAGCATTTTTTTGCAAAGTTGATTGACAACCCAGGCAAGTTGTCAAGGCTGTGTGACAGAGCCCAGCTGTTGTGTGATGTAGCTCCTTTCCTGCATGGAGCTGCAGCAGCAGCAGTCTCTGATCTCCTGCCACATCACAGCTTTAAGTGGCCGCTTTCCACACCAATGGCACTGACACTTCACTGGCTGCACATCTATCCCGAGTCTTTGCACTTACAGTACCTGGCACCAGTCCCTATTTCTCCTTCCCTGAATTTTTACCAGCAGTGATTTTCCTGGTCATATTAGAGCTCTCCAGCAGATCCCCACTTAGCAATATTTTTTTTTTTACTTCCAAGGTATTTTTTTTTTCACTTGTACATTTACTGCCTCCTTTCTTATCATTGGACTAACTACAGACAAGACACTTACTTTGAAGCAAAATCCCATAGAAGTCAAAGATGGAATGAACAAAGTTAAAGACTCAAGTGGAAAAATGACAAATGGCATTTAATAAAGTGTGATCTTTGAATACACCGCTAGGCAGTTGTAGGAAGGATAAGATTGCAATTGGCAGTTCCAAGACAAAAAGAAATTTTTCTAACAAACCGTCTATAACTTTCGTCTAAGTATTGTCTTAGGAAATCCTGATGCACATCACAGTTAGGTAGCATAAGTTCAGTGAAGTCAAAGTTATTATACCTATGGGACTTGGTGTTCCAGGGCTTTATGAAGACAGAGGAAGCCAAATGGCTCAGTATGCTTTTGCATAACAGAAAGTCTGGTTAACTTCCAGGTCCTGGAAATTATTGACAATTAGGTCTTTTGGTGTCTTTAGAGCTATTTCCATACAAATATTGTATTACTTTTCTCAGTTGAAATAAATTAAACGAGTGTATTTTCAGACCATTGGCACGGGCTTTCAAAGTTCACAGCTGGTTGCCTTAAACGAGTAAGGGAGTGCCTCCTGAAGCCACCCTTGCTGTGTGACAGCCCGTGCCCGCTGTCAGAGAAAAGCTCTCCCAAGCTGAAGTCACACTTCCACAAATTATTGAACATCACCCTTTCACTTTGGTTTTAGACAACAGTCAGAAGAGTTCACCTTTTTTCCAGTAATCAAATGGTGAAAACCACAGCTCAGATATTAA
Source organism: Cnemophilus loriae (assembly GCA_013397755.1). Lineage (NCBI taxonomy): Eukaryota > Metazoa > Chordata > Aves > Passeriformes > Corvidae > Cnemophilus > Cnemophilus loriae. The sequence continues at coordinate 1,630,918 of VZTF01017490.1, read as the reverse complement.
TATTCCCTCTCCTGTACTGTGGAGTCAAAAAGAAGGGTGTTAAGTGCAGAAGTACACTATAAACCTTTGTCCAGCAGATAGAGACTATCCTAGTGCTTCCCACTGTCCCAAGGAGTAAACCATGAACCAAACAGATAATTCAAGCTCTTGCTTCAAGGTACGTGGAGACTCTGTGGCCTGGCTTAGCATTCATCCTACTGTAAAAGAAAGATATCCTAATTTTTTAAAAAACTCATAAAAAAGAGTGTCCAGAAATCATCAGGAATCTTTCCAAAGGGTTGCAGAGTTTTCGGACAGAGCGTAGGTAAGCAGTACAAACGAAAGCCTTCTTCCTCTTCTCAGCTATGTATCCTCTCTGTCTTCCTGCATGTTGTTTGCTTGCTGCATTCTGCTGTCTTTTGTGCAGTGTTAGGAGATTTTTTTACTGCCTTCATGTGCCCTTTATCTCTCCTTTTCAGACGCAGAGAAATGCTGCTTCTAGTGCTTTTCAGCACAGAACTCCCCCCACAGATATATTGGCAGTCTCCCCTCCTTGCAGTTCAGATGAGAAACCTCTCTGTCAATGTGCATGATCACTTAAGAATATTAAGGAAACTATCAGTCTTCCTTTGAATGTTCAAAATATCAGTGCTTTAAAAGTTGTCTTTTTCTCTGACTGTGGGATAAACTCCGTTATCCAGTGGGGTGCACTGGGACAGGAATTGTGAAAAGGTGCAAACCCAATTTTATAATATAATGGAAGGAAACAACATAACTGATACATTCTACCTCAACTCTTGTTTCTTGCAGTTCTATTGCACATATTGACTGGACATGTATACTTTTGGTTATACAGCAGAAGCTGTCAGGATAAGAACTGTTGGATTGAGCCTTTAGGATTGTATAAACATATCAAGTCCTCCTAGAATCGTGGCTAGAGTACAAGGTGGATAAATGTCTGTAAACAGACAGCTCTCCTTCCACACTGAACCACCAACACAGGAAGTACATATGTTCCCCACTGGAAATTCTAATTAGCACTGTATTGGTAAAAATTCCTCATCTGCACTACCATGGTTTTAGTGCCTATCTAGGAATACAAAGGCTGTAAAACCAGGATTAAACAAAACCCCAACTTTATATGAACCTCATGTCAAATGAAACAGTCAACTGAGATTACAGTGCATCTTTAAAAGGTGTCCAATCCTGTAATTGTTACAAGTTTCATCTTTGTCCCTAGAGACACATTTAACTTTTTGCAGACTGATAATGATACTTATTGCCATCTCTAAAAGTAAGGTGCTTTGTAAACACCCCGCTCCCAGAAAATTTGCTTTTAAAACTGTACAAAAACTCTTCTTTTTCCTATCAGGAGTAAGATTGGAGATGGCTGAGAGTTGCATTTCTACTGACTGTGTGGCCAATACAGTCTTTGGATGCAGTGGTAGAAACGGTTTGAAAATCTTTTTTAATTAGGACAGAGCATGCATTGAAGGGTCGTGAGTTCAGCATGTCAACTAACCACAGAACAGGCTGAGTCCAATTGTTCTGGTGAGCTGCCGTGTGAGACATGAGGACATTGCCTCTTCCATCAGGCATTTCACCATACAACAGTCCTCACCAGTCATCACTTCTCAGCACTGCAGTGCCAAGGGCGGCAGCTAAAACTCGCATACCACTGTGCTAGGATCTTTGCAAAAATGTGAAATATCTTTCCTTTTTCTCTCTTTGTTTTCCCCAAGTAGCTCCAAATTAGTTGTTCGTATGCTGGAATGATTTTCTTCTGAGCACATTTCTCCCTAGACTTTCGAATGAGACTATGTAGAATTTAATAAACACATTTGATTGAGAGAAAGGATAGACCTAAAAAAATGTGTCCTAGTTAAATGTATCAAATTATAAATGCTTATATATACCTTTTACTTTTTTTGCTCTTTGCTTATAATAAACAGAAAAAGTCTCAACTTTTTCCAGTCATTGCTGTGTTATCACAGAATGATAAGTTAGGTGTTAAGTTGCAAAGCACTGAAATCCAACAGAAAGGTTAACTGAGTGTAAGAGAAATACTTGTAAAAATTAAGAGCTATATGCTGTATATTGAATCCTATATTTGTAATGTGGCCTTTTTATCACTTTAACTTACCGTGTAATGAAATGACACGTAAAATGACAAATCATTTTCTAAAGTTAGGCACCAAAAATTGCTTGGTTTTCAAATATGCTAAATATCTAGAATTTTTATAATAGTAAAAAAAAATAAATAGGGATATAAATTGATGCTGAACCCTTCTCAAGATGTCTGCTCACTCAGAACAATCTGCGATATTGTTTTTAAGCAAAAAAAAAAAATTAAATTAAACAGAAGGATTTTATGTTTTGTGTGTAGTATGATTGTTTAAGGGAATATTATAAGTAGTTGCCAATGGCATTTACATACTTTTCTCATTTAATCAAGTCTGTTCGTCATTAGAATGCCTGACCACTCTGAATTATCTGAAGTGTTGAGCAATGCACAATAAACACAAAAATCTTACACTGTGTTTGAGCAGATTTGGCATCTTTAACAATTCCACATGTTTTTAAGATATTACTAAAAGTTTGTTTCCCCCAACATATTTTAATATTTTGCCTGAGTTTTATTTACTTATTTCTTCAAATAAAGAAAATCCTTTCAAATAAAGTATAAATTTGTTTTTATTAAAAAGTAAGGTAAGACATATCTGAACGATTATTATTTTTTCCTATTCCTTCAGCATTCAGTCTTAAGCCCACACTATTTGAGCAACAAATTGTCCCTCCAAGGCAGTTGTGACTGGCTAGGTTGCCTTTGCTTTCTGTCCCAAATTTCCATCTGGATCTGGGTGTTCTTGGTTCTAGTTCTCAGTGTGAGGAATTCCCACCCTGAGGCAGATGCACCAGACTCATTCATTGAAGTGAAATACCTCCTTTCAAAGAATAAGGAGCCTATTCCCTCCCCCCCGCCACCTCTTTTTCAATACAGTTTCATACTTGTAGGTATGTTTTCTCAAAAGCAGGGTGCTTAGCTTATGAAGCACTGCTTCATTCACTCATTCAGTCATTCATTCATTCATTCATTCATTCATTTCAATTTTAGTAGAATCTCTCTATGGAGGGTTTGATCATTCCCCTGCACACATTTGTGGCTTAGCTCAATCAATTTATTTATCTCAAAGTAGGAAACCTTTCTGAAAATACAAAGGTATTCCTCTTGTGCTAAAACTCTGCAAGGACCTTTGTGCACAGAATTCCACAGCTGCATTACTTAATGGTTCCATCCTAATGTTGCATTTTCTTTTGCAAGATCACTCACATCCTTTGATCTGTTCAGGGAAAAGGAAGAGACAGGCACAAGCATGTAGACATTCAGCAGAGTAAGGGGATGTCCAAAACAGAAATATGTAGAAAAGGCTTTAACTCCACCAAGTGTCAATTAATCCCTCCCTCTAGCCCTGCTGATGCTGCTCTCATGTGGATCTTCCCAGCACATATTTCTTTCATCCCCATAACTGTCTCCTCCCTGGAATGCTCTTCTTCCCCCACAGATTCTTCATTCAGGCACAACATGGATCCTAAAGCAGAAAGGAATGACACTCCTGTACATTTTAATAAGCAGCTGCCAAAATTCTGTACAAGCAGCTATGCCGTTAGTATGTAAGTATTTACATGGTCATCAGTTTTATAGGATGCTTTTCATCTCCAGCTTGCGATTTTTATGCTTTAGGATTCAGCCTCATCAATCACCATATTGCTGACAAATAGTACTGACATTTTTTCTATGAGAGGAGTACAAAGCGTACAGAACACAATTGTTATCATTTAACGTGACCTAAATACTTTATAGGTTTTCTGCAGAAAAAACATTCATTTCTAGGTATAAGAGAAGGAAAGTTTTAACTAAATAGCAGCCATCTGCTGAAGTGATGTTTCTTGTGGTTTTCTTCATCTGGCAACTTTCTTCTCCATTTCTTTAAAATTTCATCCTTTATTGTAGTGTGCTAAATAATCTAGAGAAGTAAGAGACAGAATAAATTTAAAGTCCCAAGGTTTGTTTCTTCTTATATTTTGCTATCAGTGTTGTTACAGAATTTAAATCAGTCTCTTATTTAGTATCTTTTTTTTCTCTGACGTAAGAAGTTCTCTACATCAGGGTTTAAATTTTGTAAATGTTATCTCCTTAAAGCCACGCAATTGTTTCTTGTCTTTTCTGTTTGGCTATGTCTTGATTTCTAAGGCTGGGTTTGTGGTGTGTAAGATTGTATAAGTGGTATGCAGAAAGCATTTAGCGTTCTTTCCTTGTGCATGCCTGACATCAACATTGCACTCGACATCAGGACTTGGAAAGGATTCAAAAATCCTACAATACAAAGTATAAGGTTTGAAATTCCAGAAAAAGATTCCTAGCACTTTGTGCACTTTCTTGAACTCGGTGACACCTCTCAGTTGAAGAATCAGCAAATTTGGCTGTCATTAGTGAGCAAATCTGAGGAAAGAGTTCTACAGTATTTTCTATTTACACTTGAGCATCCAGGCTTTTAAATCTGTCCAATGTCAAGTTTACTAGGAGAAATCTATGAGACCCCCACTCTGTGCTGCATTCTGGACACAAAGTTGAGGCAAATGCAGACCAGGATAGTGTAAGGTTTTGGCAGCACTACTTAAGCAAGAGATGCACATGGTTACCATGCAGTGAGCATGTGTCTTTCAGTAAATGTCTAATTCTGCAATGTTTGGTAAAAAATTATTACCATCTGCTGAAGGAGAAATCTCCTCAAACGGACAGGCCAGCTACAATCCAAACCAGATTTTGTTCTAACAAGTTTGTGCATTACAGTTGTGCCCAGCAGCAAAACCTGCAGCCACAGAAAACCACAGGTACTTTCTTGGGAAGTTCTGTATAATGGTTGTTGTTGCAGCCAGAGGACTTGCTGTACCAACACCAGGAATTGCAGGGCCCCTGGGAAGCCACAAGTCTGGTTTGTGGTTCTCAAAACAACTGGAACCATTTCTTGCCATTTCATCCATACCACCTGTGAGGAACTTGCACTGGAGGCCCCCAACCTTCCCCTGTGTCCAGGCAGTGAGGGAAAATCTCCACTTGGTCCTGGCATATATGGCCCTATCTCCATCAGGCCCTGTCTTTCTTTCACTGTAAACTCCTAAAAACTGTAGCAGCACAAAGAACAGCTGTTGCTACCTTAGATATTTGGTTACTGGAGTGCTTTATGACTTAGTGTCTTCAAAGGACACGGAAAGAATGAGTAGATATATAGGACATGGAAAGAATGAGTAGATATGTTGCACTACAGAGTCAAGGAATGAATCTGTACTTTGCAAGTCATTAGGAAGTTCTCCAACAACACAAACAGAACTTTCAACTCAGGTTATAATTTCCAGCACAAAATATGTGGGCTAATGGAGGCTTTGCTGCTTACCTTGTATCTAACTACCATTCATTGTCTCTTTTTTTCCTCTCTGAACAGGGGCTTGAGGTCTCAAGGGGAGAAAGCTGAGCTTTATTACATCATGAGGAAATCAGAGAGGAATTGCACTTCCACACTAATCAGTTAAGAAGACACACTATAAAAAAATTGGGAAATGAGCCAATAATGGGGTATTTGAGAAGATCATAGAACAAGTGCATAGCCCTTCTACTGGCTCATTCTGGAACTGACAGCCAGATCAGTTTCCCTGTAAAGTGTCCACACTCTTGCCACTAAGGACAGATGCTGTGATTGCTTACAAGCTGGTAATATAGATCTTCCTCCATATGAACTGTCTTACTGTAGTCCACTTAGAACAAGGGACTGTGCTCCACAAAGAACTGATGCACACCGAAAGAAAAACCGGATATTCTCTCATCAAAATATGTTCAACTTGTGACATATTGTTAGGATATATCCAAATAGAATAGTGACAGTGGAAGTAGTACATGGTAGCACAATATCAGTAAAGAGAGGATTTATAAGAAAAAGGATCAAAGTAATAGTATATCTTAAAAACAGCTGAGAATTCCTTGCCTTTCAGTATCGACAGTGATTTTGGTTTTAGCACTCACACCAAATTTTCTTTGTGAGTTTCGCTCTTGAGATTATACGGGCCTATTGTACATTTATTTCTATATCAAAGCCAAATCACAGTTTGGCATAGTTCACAGTCCTCAGTTCAAATCCAATTCAGAAGTCAAATACTGTAGATGAGCATAAAGTAAAATAGTAAAATACTAAAAGTATAATTTTATTTAGATAATTTTTCTACTTGAGTTTCTTATTTAGTGAGTACATAAATAGCTTGCTTTGTAAAATTTCTTTTGATCTAAAGTGTTCTTTCAATACCAATTATTTCGGAAGAGGGATCTTAAGCTTTAAAAAGACATATTTGACATTACGGATTTGAACACGAATCATTTTTGAGAAAGATTTGCATTTAGACAATGTTCAGATACTTCATTTGACTGGTTTTTAATGGATGTACATGCACGTCGAGAATTTATGACAGCCCCTAACTGCTTGTGATTCCAGAGGAGGAAGTAATTAACCCCAAGTGTTCCCCGTATAATCAATACGAAATTGTGGGGCATTCAAAATCTCATTTGCCACATCCCAGAACGAGTGGCTAAGGTACACCTTCTAGACCTCATTTGCCTCTTCTTTTATCTCATTATAGTCGTATGGAGGATGCAGCCTAAGCAAGCCCAGGCGCTGTAGGGGAGGTTCAGCTCCCTTATTAAGCATGCCCTCACATCTGCTCCGTGGCTGGCAGAGTACGCTAACTTTGACAAAAACAGCTTCGTCAAATGCCTTTTTAATCAACCACTTTCACAAGAACTGCTCATTGCCATTACCTTCACAGGCTGAGTAATGGTGCTCCGAGAAGAAAAATTTTAAAATTAATACCAGTATGTTTCAGTTTTGAAAGAAACCTGATAATGACTGGAGGCAAGCCTCATATTTAGAGCAGTATTTTCTGATTTGGGTATCTAACCCTGACCAGAAGTGTGAAATAACTCTAGTGCTGATTGTAGCCAGCTTTAGCCTTGGCTTCTGTGGAAAATTTTAAATTATTAGCAGTAAATTGGCATTTTTCATTGTGAGATTTATCTTATACATAAAGAGAGCTTGTCGAACATCAAAATAATTTGTCTGAGATATTACAAGTGTGGGAAATACACTGCAAACATTGCACTTCTCTTAAACTGCAGTACAAGAGAACCTATATAGTGATTTCTGCCCCCTTTGTAGAACACTCATTATATCCACTAGAACTTCCTTTTTACTGAAGTAACAATGTTCCTAAATGAAAACAATGATCTAAAATAACTTTCTTTAGGCTTTACTTCATGGCAAAGATGGCACTGATTAATTCAGAGGTTATGTATATAAATGAGAAATCAGTTTAGCTTCAAATACATCAAAGCACATTTCTTCACCTTCATTCTTTTTAAGACTCTTAATCCTTTTTTTCCAGATTTATTTAGCCTAAAATCAGTTCTACAGCAACAGCATTCAAGCTTGGCTAAAAAATTAATAGTAGCCAACTGCATACAGGTTCTCATTAACTGGACCACTAACCAAGGCATTCCACAGGACAAAACTCAATAGGTAGGTGCTGAAGTTCATTTTGGATCTGATTTTGACGTATATGTCCTCAGAAATGCTGAACTCCCCCAGGCCTTCAGTAATAGCTTTTGCTGCCTTTCCAGTGATGTTCGGTTGCTTTCTCGATTAGGCCAACAAATCGCAGTTACCCAAAACTTTCTATGAGAGGTCATTCCTATTAGAGATTAAATGCAAAGACACCAAATGACTTCAGGTATGATAATATATTTTAGCAGGGTTTCTTGGCTTGGTTTGGGTTGATTTTTTTTCCCAATAAGTCTGTCACAGATATTTTAGGAAACTTTCTACAACCTGGATAGATTTGACCTACAGAAAATAAAATAATATAAAGCTGCCAGATTAAATGCCTTATAAATTAATGATGTGATTTCTTCATACCAAAAAGAAGCAAATAACAAAGGACAATCCAAAAGCATTACATCAAAAAGAGCAGGCTTTCTCAGCACAACTTTGATAAATTTGTCAGATCAGAAAGGTGAGAGATTAACGACGATTGCTGAGAGCAAATGGTGGCTCCTGCACCAAAAGCACTAAGAGCACGGAAAAGGATTTGAGCATTAAGAGGCCTCATTTGCACTGTCTTCTAGTAACAGCCTGTCATCAACTAATTTTATCTCAGAAATTAAAAAAAGTTAAAAAGTATGGAAGTTATGTCCTTATTTTGTTTTACTATACATTATGAATACCGCCACTAAATGTTTATTTGCAATACTTTGAAACATGGAATCTTGGAAGAACATTTCAGTTGAATGATTATAATGCTCTGAAAAGTGACATCTCCTCTTTGGACTACTCTCACATCTTTCATCTGGCCATGGAAGGAAAACTAGTGCTAGACAATTTCCAGAGAACTCTAAATCAGACAATCATAAATTAAAAACTGAAAAAGGTAAACTTCTGTTAATTATGCTGCAAGAGCTATAAATATTAAATGTCATTGCTTTTTTTCTGTATGACAGAAAAATGTTTTGAGTGAGGAATTTAGGAGGAAATGCACTGCACTGCTGAGACATACCAACAATACTTTCTATAAATATTGCTTCATAACTCCTCAGTATTCAACAAAAGATAAAATGCATTAGTACAAACAATGTAATCCCACCTGACCTTGCAACCCATATCTAAATCAAAGTCCATTCATATGTGAGTCCTAATCTTTTTGATTTACTGTCACAGATCCTTCATGTAGTGTCTGACATAAATCTGAGAGCTATAAAAAAATGTAGATCCATTCTGTCTCTTTCCGTGGGAGTAGGAGTTCACAGTTTCTCTTCAGACTATTGAAACAAGGTATAAAGCCAAACTAAAATTATTTAAGGCTTTAGAGTGAACAGATTTATTGTTTTAAAATATGAACATTCAGTTCCATAAAATATTAATAGCTATTCTCAGATTCTTGTACATGACAAATACAAGTAGACCAAGGCTGATGTATGAAAACAGGTTGTATATAGTTTACTTTTAATTTAACACAAGATTTTAAATTACAGTGTCAGGATTTCACTGGAAAGAAAATTAATTTTTATTCTGGAAAGAAGTGCATGAAGAAATCACAGGGGATAAAAAACTCTTTAACTCTGTCCTTTCAAATTCAGAAGCACCCAGAACTGGATCATTGAGTCCATTTGCAGCTGTAGATGAGTCTGGAAATGGCAGAGATGCTACTCTAGAGCTTGCAAACAGTGTAAATATCAGCCAAACAAAGTCCTCAACACTCCTCTTAATCAAGCCATATCACAGTATGAATATCATTTATTTGGCTCCTCCTTACACTTCTTGAGAATTGCTTTTATCAGTCTCCAAGTCAGATACAAACAGAAGAGAGTTCTTTGAAAGAACAGTCCAAAGAAGTACTGTCACGGACCACAGAACCAGCAGTCACTGACATACCTGAAGTAATTCTGGATAATTATGAACACCCAAGACCTGAAAAATTCCCAGAAGGAAAAGACATATAGTCTGTGCTATAGATTATAGACCTAAAGGTACAAGTCTTTTGTCATATAAACTTCGAAAAAAACATTTTCCTTTTTTTATGCTTATATGTTTGCTTTTGGGTCATCCTTATGCATCTGCTGCACGTTTACTGTGGCCATCAGCCAAGCTCAGTTTTTATGAAGGCTGATTTTTTCCTGCAGTCTCTACTCCGTGTTCATAATATAGGTCTTATCCAGATAAGCACTAATATAAAAACTTAGAAAAGAACAGCTGATCTCTCTTTCTGAACAGCCAATAACATTTTCAATTAGCTAGCCCTTGGTTAAAACAAAAGGAACAACCGAGACACTTTACTTTCCAAAAGATGCTAAAATGTCCTTTTCAGAGACAAGTACGAATGTCATAAAATCAGAAGTAAAAAAAGTCTTGTTATGTCCACTTAGTCCATCTGTAATTACAGATTTGTTTTTCTATATTTAGTAACTGTTTTGTTGTTTTGAGTGTACTAGACTCTTCTCATATGGTTTTCATACAGCAGTTACATTTTATTCTTGAAATAATTTTTCTTCAAATGGCCTAAATTTTTCTTTCCTATTGTTGTTAATAGCCACACATAATTGAAGAAAACATTTAAAAACTTTAAAACCTTTCAGTTACCATGTCTGTCTCAATTGTCAGTGTTTTAACAAAGTTATGTTTCATCTAGCTACTTTAAAATTTTCTCGTGAATAAAATATTATTTTTGTAGCCTTTCCCAGACCTACATCCATTTTTTTGATGTGTTTCCAGTAGCGAGATTCTGGGAGTTGTGGAGCAGTCCAGATATTACCTAGATGCTATATGAAGTTGAAGTTTCATGTCCTGCACTATGACATGATTTTTGGTTTGGTTTGGTTTGGTTTGGTTTGGTTTGGTTTGGTTTGGTTTGGTTTGGTTTGGTTTTTTTGATGCCTTAAACCAAAATGTTGCTAATTTTGTTTGCTGCCACATTCCACCGGCAGCAAACAAAACCAGCATTCCATTGCTGCCACATAAACCCTACAAGCCAGCCATTCATGCTGTCAATTTGTTTTGGCATCTCTGTGTTGCCAGTCACTGGCTATCCAAGTTCCATGTTTTGAATTAGTTTCACCAAATATCTTCCTTGTGTTCTTCTAAGTGGAATGAACTCTCTTCCGCTCCTAATGCTAAGTTTTTTGTCACAATATGTCCAATTATTTTGAGCTTCTATTCGCTTATAGCTGACTAATAAATTTAAATAGATTCAAAGGGCAACTATGCAACTATCTATGCAACTATGAAGTACCTAATCTTAAAGAAATATGAACATGTTCTTGCATTTCTTTTCTCCTCTCAGCAAGTTTTATGTCACTAGGCCCCTTTTTAAAATTATTATTGATCTTGAAGAGAAGCTAAAGTAATTGTGAAGCATTATTTTCCCAATTTAAATATTTCTTGACCAGCATTCTCTTATTATTTTTATTTACACAGAGTTCTACATTTCTTCTATTGAGTACTTATTTACACATTTCTAAATGAGTACCATTAAAACATAGTCTATTTATACATCAAAACAATAGAAATACCCGCATATTTCAATTTTTTGTGGAATTTCAATGGTATATAAATCAGATTGTATTTGATGTCACCTTCAAGTGTTTTTCCACCATGGGTATTTTATTCCATATGTATTATTTCAAAGCAGGCACACCTGGCAATCACAAAATCACATTTTAATAGGTCAAGTGTAGAAATTGTGCGGACCAAGAAAATATGTTTCCTCTTGATTTCTATATCTTTTATTCTAAAGAAATCCTATGCCTTCCGTGCAGAGAGAAAAAAAGCCAACAACATCTGTTTCTGCTCATGTCTGTTTTAGATAAATATCACGTAGAACAAGGTTTTAGAGTGTTGGAGATAAAATCTTCTGAAATTGTTAAAGTACACTGAAGGAGAAGAGTTCATCCAGGCTTGTTAACTATCACTCTGTTCCTCCATCTGGAATAGTGTCTGCCCTCCAGACAAACTAGACATCTATCTGTCCATTCCAAACTTGTTACTTATATCCAAAGAATTGAATTAAAGCAATATACCAGCTAATTTATCTGTCAGAAAAGAAATATTACACAGATAAAACATATTTACCTCTGAAAGAATTCGAAGTCTGGCAACAATGTTTAGGAAAGGTATTTGTGGGTATTAGATTTTGAAAGTTCTAAAAAAAGAACTGAGAGGAAGAGACGTGCAAGTCTCAGAACGCTGAGTAGTGCCTCCAGAAAGGACTAGCGTTTTTGGCCTCCTTGTTGTTTGTTCCAGCTTGAGTGGGCCACTGCCTTCAGAAGATTCTGTGCCTCACGCCCTTCACTCCACTGGCCTTCCTCCAATAACTTCTTACACATTTACACTTGGTCGTAATTCTTTTTCTTCCAAGAACACTACCATCATTTCTTGGAACAGTTCTGGTTTGTGTACTACGTGGTGCACAGCAGTCATTTCAGGAAGGCAGAGTTAGTTTGGATGTTTAAAAATGCCAAAGTCTTACATACTCTTTGAGAGCTTTGAACTCAAATGTGTAGAATTCTCATAAGATTAGCAGTTCTTATAAGAAACTTTTTGTTTGTTTGCTTTAAAACTCATGAATCCATGCATGAAACTGATATTGATTATATTTATACTTCTTGAGTCCTCCCTTCTCATTGTAACTCTGTCCCAAATCAAAAGACAAGTAAGCATGTATTATTTTAAGTGCAGGTTCTGACATCTGCACAGCTCAGCCAGTCTCATGCAGGAAAGGGTTCGGATGCAAATTCTCAGGTTTCACTAATTTCTTGTCAAAGTTTTCCTTACTCCTGGTTTACATAATATTATCTCTCAGGACTTTAATTCTGGGCAGGGACAATCAGGACAAAAATTTTCAGGTGAATTTTTACCTCTTATTTGAACCACAGACTGGTTTATGTTGTCTCTGCTGGAATTCTATTTGCAAAACTTAGAAAATATGGGCCAAGCATTAAGTTCATAATAAAATATTCTTACATCTGAACTTCATCTATATCCATATTTCATTGGAAACACTTCACATGGGTTTTCTCACAATATGTAATGGAAATTTAATTAGTTCTTAATCATTTTATGCTTCTTGAAATTTGCCTAAATGTTTCATGCTCTGCTTCCATGAAATCTGATTGCTTCAATCAGATATTTCATGCTTGAGACTGACAAGTTATAAAACCAGGCACCCCAGAAAATGTAACTTTCATGTTCATATTTTATAGAACTTTACATCTGTGTTGCACTGTTTTCAACAGAGAACTGAATACTCTTAGTAGATCTTAATCAGGTGTAAATTCACAAAGTGAGTGGAGCAGGACCAGTTTATACATGTTGAAGATTTGTCTATATGTGCCCTAATTAATGTATTAATACACCCCTTAAATTTCATATTATGGATAAAGAATGGAATTTAGTAACACAAGTATAAGAACAGCTGTATTGGCTCACACTAAAGGCTTAGCCAGCCATTTATCCAGTCTGGCAATGGCAATGGCCAGTAGAAGCCAAGCCCTTGCTGCATCACTCTCAGTGCATTCATGGGACAGAAACATCTCACCACACCAAAGAAGAATATTGCAAGTTTCCACGAAGACTGGAGACCTCCTGGATTGTGACTGGAACTGAATGAAGCTCATGCTGGTTTCCCAGTACATGAGGATGCTGCAGAACCCAGTGTTTGATGGAAGAGGTCAGGACTGCCTCCAGTTCTACACTCGTCTACTACCACGAGTCAGGGTTGCAGGACTGGAGTTCTGGCTCTGTTCTCACCCTGACCTCTGGCCTCGTGGAGCTCCTCAGGTTTCTACCACATATAACTTCCTGCACATAACTTCAGCCTCTCCTGAGGCATGTCTCACCTTTATCACTTTGTAGACCCTGGTGAGTATTCCTACTTTTCCATGTTCTAAAATCTCCAGGGAAGAAAGTTTCTGACCTATAAGTATTTGGGCTCAATTTATAGTGCACACCGGAGTTTTGCAAGAACTTGCACAGAAAACAAATTACTCAGGTTTCTTATTTCAACTATTGCCTACTCCAAAAACTGAAAAAGGCAATATATTTCCAAAGTTATTTTCTAAATCTCTGAAATATAAATTATTTCTTTGCTAGTTTCATTCTTTGGATTTATAGAATAAGGACAGGAAGCATCTTTCTAAGCATTCTAGAGGCTTAGGGGAAATATACTTAGAAACAGCATGTACAAATAATATGATAACGAACACATGATAACGAAGGCCAAAATGCAACACAAACATTGCATCTTCCCCTGTTTTATCTTCAGCTTGAAAGAATATTCATGTATTCATTAGCAAATCGTATGTCCTGAAATTCAGCTTATTTGAACTATTTCTTACCTAGGCAATGTATATTATAAAATGATGTAAATACATATTGACATGATTTCCAATAACAAGCAAAATGTATATGTGGTCTACCTACTTTTCTTTGAGCATTGTTTCACCACAAGGTTTTACACAGGAAAGTTGTGAAGTTCATTGATTTGGCATGAGAATATTCTCTTTTAATGTACACTGTTTTATCTTTTCTTGACTACAGTGGCAGTAGTTCGGATGCGTAGCCTGTGTTGTATTTCGTAGCAATTTAGCATAAAGTACACTTTTCATTATTCTTTAAAATAGATTTCCAAAGTTTCAAGATGAGAGTGTACAGAATAAAAGTATAAAAACAAAGAGTACCTTTATCACCTTATACTAGTAGCTATACAAGCGGAAATTACTAGCACTAGGCACTTGCCAGCTCCTCAGATTCCTAGTCTCGGGAAAGAATTATAAATTAATACATTTTTTAAATAGCTGAGCAAGTTTTACGCTATTCATCACTGATTCTTACTTGAGTCAGCAAGTGTTCAAACAATTTGCACATTCTAGTTTATCCCATTTCCTCATATATATCTGTGGATATATAATATAATAATATAATTTTGCATCTCACTTCAGAAAAGTTCTTTTGTTGAGTGGGAGTCTTATACTCTTGTCTCAGTTTGATTGCACCACAAGACACAAAAAAAATTAGAGATTTTCTGTATTTATCATTCATATTTTTAACCCTTTCAACACCTGATAGTGTCTTTAACTACTTGATGAACAGCTCTTATGAGCATAGTTTCTTTCCTTTCTGTATTGACACTTACATTAGCATATGGACTTTCTGTTTGGTGTTGTGGTTTGTCTCTAGCATGAAAGAAAGACAGCAACAGTATGCATGCTTCTTAACGTAAAAAAAAAATGATATTACTAGGCAACATTCAAAATCAACTCAAAGATAGACAAGATTGAAAATATGGGGAAAAACCCAGAATGCACTTCAAAGCAGAGCAGATGTTTGTTTTATTAGCTCTCAGTAGCCTTGCTGTAAATAAATCACCCGTGTAAAGTGCCATTAAAATGATAAGATACTACTGTTTGATCGAGGTTAGCACCCTCATGAGCTTCATGCCTTAAAAGTGTCATTTTTCAGTCTGTGCTCCAAGTGTGGAAGGATAGAGTCAGTTTTTTGCAGCAGCCATGAGGGAGTGGAGTGTGGAGCCATGTGGGTATATCTAGGTTACTGTTCTATACCACCTTATGTCACCACTGCGAGGACAACGTAAAAGATTCTCACTTCCAAGAAGGAGCAGGTCAGGAAGAATAAGACAATGTGCAGAGGATCTGCCACCATTTTGTCATTATCTTGGGGGTCCCGTGGTGCCAGGCTGGTCGGTCAGTGAACATTTTCGCATGTAAATCACCTTCTTTTTGTATGCTCTTTTTATTAATATTGTTGCTGTTACTGTTCACTTTCTTATCTCATTGCTGTTTCCAGTAAATTGTTCTTATCTCAACGCAGGATCTCTGCCTTTTGTCTCTCTCATCCCAGGTGGCTGAGAGAGACGACCAGCCGATGTTTCATTTCAGTGGGAACACTAAATTATGGAATATCATTCCTAAACCACAATGGCCTTTCAGAGTCAGCATACAAACTCACGAAACATATGTCTGTCAAAGGGCAACCTTGGGCAGCCCAAGCTTTATTACTTCGCCCACAATACATAGCATGGAACTTTTGCTCTATCTCTTCTTCATGTAATATTTTCCTGTCCAATTTATCTTCTCTTCAACAAGTAAGCTAAAAAAGGTCATCTACAAAAATGTGATCAATCTTAAAAAGATCATCTTTAGAAAAGCATCTTAAAAGAAAATGCATAAGCTTTTTCGGAAGAATGAAACTTGCTTCAGTTAAGACCCCACTGGCACTGATGGAATTCTAATAGATTTCTTTGTATTGTCAAGTTTATTCAGAATAACAAAGATGATAATAGCTGATAGGACTTTACTTCTTATATTATATTGTGCTTACCACTTCTTGTAAAAGTCCCCAAAATACAAATGTATACATATATATATATATTACAGGCACTGCAGGGGAGAAAATATATTTAAGATTAAACTTTTTTCAGGCAGTCAGTTTCCACCTAGTATTTGAATAATACTTGACATTTGAATTTACACTGGCCTTAGATCCAATATTTATATTCTGCCTTACTTTACACTATTATGCAAATTTAAAGTAGAGAAATGGGCTACTAATTAATATAACAGTCAAGACACAGATTTGCAGAAGCACTGCAAGGACAAATACAAGAATGTAGAGGAACCTAATTGCACTGAGTTCTTCAGGAGCTTTTAAAAACCCTTTTTATATAAAACCCCCTTTTTATGTCCTTTTACTTTTCCTATTCAATCCCCCTTATTTCTAGCTGGACATTATATTCACCTTCTATTTTTAAAATATGTATTTTTTTTATTTGAAGGAGAATAGTGATATGCTCTTTTACTTTGCAAGAGTGCCAAAACTCTTAGCAGAATAGTAAGCACAATAGTACATAGCTAAGACATTTTTTATTTCTATAATGATTGTGAAAACACCCTGTGAGAATCCTAACACTACAGAAAATACAGTCCCAGGAACTTCTGAATTTTGTTTGCAAAGTCTTTGAACTGAATTACAAAAACAATAAATGTAATACATATTATAAACACTAAATAAATCTTTGCAACTGCCTGAGCTCTGGATACCATAGTAATATGTCTGTTCAAGTGGAAAGAAAAGGAAAGTAGGGATCAAACAAGACATGCCTTCTTTGATAGACTTTATTCCTTATGAGCAGAGCTTCAGAGAAAAAGTCCTGCCAGACCTCATTATCTTGTCACAGCTTTTACATCTGTTTGTTTTAAATTATAGACAGCAGTGCAGCATTTAAATCCAATGATTAACCTCAGCTTTCACGAACAGAAAATACATTAAAATTTTTAAGATGCAGCAAAGTGAATAGTAAAGTGTTATTAAGAAAGATATAAATAAAAAATACTGTAATCAGTTCAGTATTTTAATTTAGTGACATCTAGAAATTGATTTAATAAGCATATAACGTCTTGTTGTCTCTCAGTATATATTTCTGTCCAACTGTCTGCCCCTCCCTTTCTAGTAATTTTGGAAACTTTTAGCTAGTTTTATGTAGACAAAAAAAACTCATTTAAAATCCCCAACAGATAATCCCATAAGTGTCATGAAAATGGTTTGGTTTAGAGAAAACTTCCTGATTGTATGCAGGAAAAGAAAGCAAACCTCCATATTTATACATCGAATTTTTTGCAGCTTCCTGTTGGCCAAACAGCATGTGCTTGCTGGCCGGACAGATCAACAGGCACGCAGCTCCAAACCAGGCGTAGTGCTTACCTTGGGGCTCTTACAGGAAAAATGGGATTACTGAAATGTGTGGGACTGCAAAGAAGGGAATAAATCTTCAGAAAATCAGACATCATTGATTTCGCTGCTCAGAAAAAAATTTTCCTTAAGTCTCATCTCACTTGAAAAGTGATGACAGATGAGTATGGCAGTTTAATTACTTTGTTTTCAGGTCGCCACATACTGTACATTCCGCTAAAGAGTCTAGGGGAACCATGACCGCATGATGCTTCCTGTCTGCTGCCCTCTGGATCAGTGTAAGTTCTCAGGAGGTAGGGGAGATTCCTTCTCTTTCAACACAAAAGGCAACATCTGCAGCCAGATGTGTCCAACTGCAAGAGTAGACCGATGGATAGGCATGCATAAAGCAACCAAGGAGACAAGAGACACCACAGAAGTCCTACAGAAGGCTTTCCTGGAGACCTCAGCGAGTCAGTGTATGTTTTCTGCAACTCAGGAAATCACCAAAGTTTGCTGGACTAAAAGGGAAGAAAAAAAATCCCAAACTGCCAGGATGGAAGTGAGAAAAGCAATAAGTGTTTTCAAGATTCATTTTTAGCCAATTTCACCGAGAAATCCTGAGTTTTCTCTCTGGAAAGAATTGTCATGTTCCATCTTACTATTTTTGGACTTTATTGAAATATACCTCTAGGGATTGGAAACCTTCAGTGTCTTTTGCCATGCTTAGCTTCAGAGAACCGCTCCATTTTAGCGGTGGAGCAGTTCCAAATGAGGGCACCAGCTTGACTGGGGATCCCATCACACAAAGCTCTTTCGTGTCTTGAGATCATGACTCACCATTTTCAAAGTATGATGTTGGCAAGGCTGTGGCTGAATGTTAGCCTTCATGGCATGTACACCCAAGAATTCAAACTCTCCATGGGCTGCAAAAGCCAGAGCCATGTGGGCATCTAGTAGGCCTCACAACTGCTTCCACAGAGACAGGTTATAAAAGAATTATGGCTTGTAAATATTTTGGAGTTTGGGTGTATTTCAGTACTCCATGCAATTTATCCTCACAGACTTCAGGAGGAGATGTAATCTCCTTCTGTTCACACCCCATATAAATGTGTCCAGAGCCCTTTGGAAGATACAGGGAAGTATTAGCACTGCTTTAAACTTAGAGTAAAATTTCCTGTCTCTCAAAAGCAGATTTTTTAACTTGAGAAAGGGATTTTTAGGGCAAAGTGCTAGGATGACCACAGAAATCTATTTTCCAATGTGTTCAAGTATAGGAAGTGTGAACTTTTTGCGAAAAACTATCTATGCTGAAAATAAAATTTTACAATTAAACCTTCAATTTAAGAAGAAAAACTTGTGACAAAGTTGGAAAAGCATTAGTCTGGTGTAAAAAAATGGTGCAGCCAGAATAAAAACACTTCCATTCAATATGTCTTGGGACTTATACTTCATCCATCCTATATCCCATTCCTTTTCTGAAGCTTCCAAGATGCAGCTGTTTCATTATACCAAGAGAAGAAACAGTGATGCATGTGAAGATATGTACTTGACAGAGAAATTACACCTACAGGAAACCCCAGAGAGTCTCCCAGAAAGAATCAAGAAGTGGTATTTAAAAATTCAGCTTTGCCATTGCCTTACATATCTCAGTCCTAGATCTTTTCTTGTGCTTAAGGCACTTTTGCTTTAAGAAGAATTTGGACAGACTGTGAAAAGCCCAGGGAACAGACTGTAAAAACTGTCAGTGATCAGCAGCTTAGAAAGTAGAATGGTCAAAAAGAGATTGAATTAACTGAGCTTGCTTAATGTAATGAAGAAAAACAATCTAATTATGTAAGACAGTGGAGAGAAAGGTAATGGTCTATCCCACCCAATGGACTGGACTGGAAACAGCATTACATCAAGAAATGCTGAAATGTTCATCCAGCAGGCAGGGTGGGCTGGCAAGGGAAGAGACTGAGCAAGGGGAAACAAACCATCAAAAACAAGCAGAGTCTGAGAAGGGAGATGGTGCACAGCCAGACTTCAGAAGTGCTGCAAGGAGACACCAGCCCCAGAGACCCACAGAGGCTGGGAAGAGTTTGATGCAATTAAAGAAGCTGGTTTCAGTTGCTGGACTGAAATCAAGCCTCTAAGAACTCAGTGGGGAGCAGTCAGAGGGAGGTTTTTTTATTTTAATAATAATTTCTAATTTCTGTCCTCTCTCAATATTCCCTATTTCAGAATAGTTCTATTTCATAATTTGGGGATTTTTCTAGCAATACTCATGGAAATATCATCCATCAAGGGAGTTTTATCCTGAAGTTTTGTCTACCTAGGCGTTCTAAGAGGTTTTTACACTGTATTTCATATGTTTCAAGGATTAAAAGCATTATTTTAGAACGTTTTAAAGAAGACTCTCCATATCAACAAAATCCCAAAGCTGCAAATTTTTAAGTCATGTATGACTGGTACACAATCTCCCTCATGCTTTCCTTTCTGTTGCAATAAGACCTGGGCTATTCAAAATTTAAATTATGCTCAGAAGAAGACACAATTTGCTTGTCAAAAAGTATTGTTCAGAAGTCAAATTTAAGTTTAACATTTATAGATTCACTAGTGCTTATAGTTTGATAAAGCTTATAAAAACTGATTTGGGATACTTGGCTTTATTTTTTTCTGTGTAATAGT
This sequence comes from Cnemophilus loriae, assembly GCA_013397755.1. NCBI lineage: Eukaryota > Metazoa > Chordata > Aves > Passeriformes > Corvidae > Cnemophilus > Cnemophilus loriae. The sequence continues at coordinate 1,610,933 of VZTF01017490.1, read as the reverse complement.
TATGCTGATTGTTTTGCTAAGTGATTATTTATTTTTGATACAATTCACTTTGAACTAGTGGTGCCACCAGTTTTATGCATAGCATTGCCTGCTGTCATTTTGTGACTTTGACATGTGGAAAAGCAATTTTTAAAAGTGTTTTAAAAAATTAATTTAATCGGTTGTCGAGCTACACATATCGCATATAGGTTTTAACTTTTATTTACTGTTTATTTTATGTAATTTAATATTGTCATGTTATCTCTAATATTGTCTACTTCAAAAATTACAAATAATTTTGCCATTATTCAAAGAGTAGACAGATTAATGAATTATTATAAACAAGCACAGGACTGTGCACACTCCTGGTTCCTGCCCTACTTAGTGGATAGCAGATGTGGCTGATGTGGCTCCAGTGTTGGGCCCTCCCAGTACCCTCCACTGACTCGAGACAGTTCTTGAGACATGAACATCTTTAGCCTGAGGAAAAGGATGGCAAAACACTTAGCTTCTGCCAGGGCCGCAGGACAAGGAGACAGTAGAAGACAATAGGAGGTTGGTGAAACCTGAGGTCAGCTCCAGGGTTAGATAAAGAGCTGTAGCAAAGCATTCTTCTCCAAAGGCAAGACCAAAGGAGAAACTGTAAGTCCGGTTCTACCCAGGGTTTCTCCCTGAGCAACACAAATGCCTCTTCACCAGAGGGATTTTAGCATAATTTCAGTGCAACAATCAAATACAACTTGCTGTGACTAAAGACTGAGGCACCAGGCCCAGCCAAAAGCATTTTTAAATAACATTCCTTCAGACTGCACCGTCTGTTCATTCTTCTAAAGAACACTTAAGACTCTGTACTTTTAAACAAATGGATTGTCCAGGGCAATTCTGCAAAAGTAATTCAGGCTGAGCTGAAAATATGTACCACAGACATGGCACAAGCAATCCGACCTGAGAGACTGAGCTACAAATTATAATTATGCTCGCTGACAATGTGAAGTCTTTCTCTTTTTTTTTTTTTTTTCTTTTTTCACTCTCTGGCCCAATTAGTTGGGACTTTTTGGTGGAAGCTGGCAGTAGTGTACTTCTTTGCGTTCCATAACCTCTGTTGTGTTCAAACCACAAGTGTGAATTTGCCAGGGGCTGGTTCCTCAGGGGTGTCAGGACACAATGGGTTTTTTATCCCATTGTTGCTCTGACATGTTCTTACTTTTAAGATAGGAAACACATTTTTAAAAGTTTACCTGCCTTTAATTTCTGTGACAAATTCTGTTTAAAGCATTTGTAAATACTTTTAATATAGACATTTAGTTATTTCTTGTTTTCACAGCACCACAACATTGGTTCCAGAGGCAAAAAAGTTTCATGAAGTGGGCTAATTTTCTTTAAAAAAATGTGTTGAGTATGTACGAACCTAATTATCTCAAAAACCACACATGCCTTTTCACAGCTTTATAAGTGAAAAAATTATGCTAATGTTACCATATGATTTTGGGATAGAACAAGACAGAAAGTGTCTGTTTTTCTGTGTTCTGTATCACATTACAGAACTGTTAATGTTGAAGTCTTTTTTTCCTATTCTCAAATCTCATTTCTTAGTTTCTTCTCAAAATATTTAAATTGAATTGTGTTTCCTCACAGCGTACTTGCTTCCAGAGTCACATAATTTCATCTGAGGGATATTATATTACAGAAATCTGGCTATTATTAAAAATATTCAGTTTCCAGTTCTATTTGTAAATGTCTTTTAAAAATATAGGTTGAATCACAGAGCCACCTTGTTATTTATTTTTATACAAGAGATGGTTCCTAAACATGTTTTAATAATGTTTTAATTTTAATAATTCTTTTTCCCTGACTTTTCATTCCTGTTAATTTTTAAGAATATAAAACAGACCTAGCAATATTATCCACTGCTTATTTGGTGAAAAACAGGTTTAGCTTCTCTATTTTTTTTTTTTTTTCAAACAATGCTTTGCCAGCTTGTCAATTTGTCAGCAGTCGACACATTAGCAGCATCCTAAATCCCCTGTCAGATCATCTGGACAAACACTACTTTCTTCGTGTGTGATAAATTAAATGTGATGACATACCTGACAGTCTCCATTTAGGAGCTGTTAGGGGAGAAGAAGAAAACACACAGAAGATTAACTGAAGTTGTCAGCAGCAGTGAAATCCAATCATAAAAGAGAACAAAGAAAACAATGATCAAAAAAGGAGTCCTCAACACCATCTAGCTTGATTCCTTTTGGGAGAGTAAAATCTGTTTATGTTTACTCCTAATTTTAAACTGATTCTTGATATTAATATTTAACTAAGAAAGTAACACAGGTTTTTATCATTATTTTTAATATTAATACGTGCAACTACAGAATGAAGATTCCTTCACAATTTTGATTTTACTCAAAATACGGCAGTTATACCTAATTTAAACTATCTCATCTTGCTTTTAAAATTGTTGTAATCTTGAAGATTCCCAGTCTGATACAGTAGGCTGTACAAACACTAAGGGAAGACCCTATGGGCACTACTAGATGCTACTAGCATTACGTCAGACAGATCTGCACTTATGACATTTTATTTACCCACAGAGCCATTAGAACAATTCAAGGACATACATTTGACAGGAAGGGGATTTGAAAAATATGTAGCCCCTTCTGTAGCAAATATTTCAACATTTATTTATTTTTAATGAGGAAACCTTTTTTTACCCAAGCTAAACATCCCTGAGGATATCTAGTTCTATTTTCAGAAGGATGCCCTAACAAGTGGCACATTTCATTGAGTAACCAAAAAATTCTAAAAAGCATATTCAAATGAAATAATTATAATGGTCAATAATTAAATGTATCAGAAGTATGTACTTCAGAGATATTACACTTGAGCTCAAAAAATTTGTCTGTACCATCAAAGCATATATGTTGCCTATACTTAAAAGAGTTTACTGCACGAGGAAGAAAAGTGATGTGGAAGAGCAGAAAATCTGTCACAGGTGGAGAGGAGGTAAGAGGAGAATCCAGGTCTGTGTCTGCAGCTGCTGAACAGGAACAGGTTCAGGCCCCATTGTTCATCATTACAATACTCGGTAACAAACCTTTGGACATCCTGCCAAGACAAAGTCTCCCAGTACAAATGTACATGCACCCTCAGTAACTCCTGAAGTCACAGGGATGTAGAGGAGAACTGTGAGAGTGTGGTAAACAGCCAAAATTTCAGATCCTTGATAAAACGAGGTAATCAAGTGCCCTTGACTACCAGAATGACTGGTCTGTTGAATCACTTTGTTGAACCCTTGCAAATGACTTAATGAACTTCAGAGCAATTGCTGAAATACTGAGAAGTCATAAGCCCCAGTGAGTTCTGCAGCAAAAGAATTTCGTTCCCGTTCCTCTACTTTTTATCTTGTGCTGCTAAGTCCTAAGTGGTTATTTTTGTAAGCCAAATATCTCTTCAGAGACAGAACTCAAACAAAGCAATATGAAAGCCCTATTTTTCAACAGCTTTCACAGATAAGGCTGTACAGTTTCTGCCAGAGATCACCTCTGCTCCAGCTTTATCCTCTAACAGGCCTACAGGAGAGTTAAGGAGCTCCCCCTCACCACCAACATTGGAGGCTTCCTCTTCCCTCTGATTGCTCTGGTGATCAGCAGTGACTAAAAAATGCTAACTTTAACTCCACCTAAGTACCACATTAGGTTGATTATCCGAATGCCACAGATGAGTAGCTGTCTAGCTACTACATCTAAAGGCACAACTAGGCTCAGGGAAAACATTTTCTAGCATTTTTGCTGTGATCATGGTTGTCATGTAAGTATCCTGGCCTGTGTGTAAAATAAGTGCCTTAATGTCCACAGAACTCTAAAGCGGAATTTATCTGGCTGCTTTTCAAGAAAATGTTTGTATGGAAGGTAGCTTACAAATATGGCATCGGTAGTGGGCTAAACTCAGACCTTAGCTGCCATCTCTTAATAATGAAATAAATAGATAAATAGACTTTCCTAAATTTAGGGATAAATATTAGCTGTATTTAAACAGATCCCTAACACCAATTAGAAGCAAAAGAAGTTAATAAAGCCACTGATAAAGCACAGCTTTTGAAAGTTGCACTGATACAGTTCTTTTGCTACCTTTATAAAATCCTGTCATTTTTTCTCAAAGATCTCATTTGTAAAGATGTATACAAACTAACCTGGTAAAACCCAGTGCCTCCATCAGCCCACACCTCTCTCCATTGCCTTATTAGTATGAGCTTGAACAAGACAAGTTTTACTATTTCTCAGTCCCCAGCTACTGGACACAATATTAATTATCATCTTTGCCATCACCTTCATAATCATCATCATAATCATCACCATAATCATCCTTACAGCTCGGGATGCCTGTGCCTAGCTCAATTATGGCACACTCCTTGCTTCCTAAAATGTATAACACAAAGCAACACATTTAATTCTGTGGCTGAAGGCAATTTTTGTCTTTTCCGTGTAGCTATATTTGTCCAAGCCAGTTACTTACGAGAGGTTCCAAGTCTGTTCAGATGTTTATGTCTAAACCTTACAGACATTAGTGCTGATTTATCTGCCACTAAAGGTGGTCTGAGTTTGCATGGATAACACTGCCCCATGCTGGTTCACAGGGAAAAGTCCCTGCTGACTCTGTCTTTCAGCAAAATTTAAGAAAAGGCAGGTGTTCTGTAATTTTAGCTTGTACGTTTATTTCATCTTGTTTCTTTAGGATGCTAATTGATTTTTCTTCAACAACTTTTCACAAATATCATGCAAAATACTACACTTTGATGCTCCTGCAAACAAAACACAGAGGAGAAAATGTGACTTTCTAAAATGCACTGGAAGAGAAGGCTCATTAATACTCACTGGAAACAGACAGCACCCAGGACATCACCTCACAAAGCTCATGAGAACAGGATTTCCACAGACATTAATACGAGTTCTGTAATGTGGACAGGCTGGAAATGTATAAAAGAGACCATAAGAGCATTTTAGTCCCACTCCCAGGAGTTCAGCCCTATGTTCATTGCTCTACATACATTTATAGCTAGATAAATAGATACATATAGAGAGAGTGCTATATACATTTATACACCTCTAGCTGTGGTCTAAAATTGCAGTTTCTGGATTTTTTTTTCTTTGCGTGTTTTTATTTTTTTTTCTTTTCCTAGGGCAGAACTTCAGTGAGCTGAATTTGACTGAGAACTCTTGCTGCAGTCTCTGCACGCGCATGGTCACAGTTAATCTCCCTGTATCTAGCATGATACAGTTAAAGTGCCTAAAAGAGTCACTTTTTTACGGTTTTTTCCCTCTAAGGATTGAATACATCTATATTGTCAACATACAACTATCATTTTGAAATAGGCCATTTAAGCGGCTGCAGGCAAGTTAAAAATTTTATATGTTGGAGTTCATAAGGAAAAAATTAGTTCATAAGGAAACCAGGGCTGGCATTGCAGACACAAAAGCTTCACCTTGTAAACCACTGTATAGGACAAGTGCCAGCTAAACACGGTGAGTAGCAGGTTAAAACCACTGAAGAAGTTAAACACTGAAGAGGTTATCCACTGAAACCTACAAATAAAGTGATAAAGAGATAAAAAAATTAAGTCTGGGACTCTTTGGCACAGAGGTGGGACAAGGAAGGAAATAGAGGGAAATGTTAAAACCTGAAGAAGAATCCAGAGAGAAAGAGAGGCTGAGGGGTGACCTCTTTGTTCTGTACAGCTTCTTGAGAAGGGGAAGCAGAGAGGGAGGTGTTGAGCTCTTCTACCTGGCATCCAGTGATAGGATGTGTGAGAATGTTTCAAAGATGTGTCAGGGGAGGTTCAAACTTGATATTAGGAAGCATTACTTTACATGGGGAGTGATCAAACACTGAAACAGATTTCCTAAGAGGTGGTCAATGCCCTATGCCTGTCAATGTTTAGAGGCATTTGGAAAATGACCTTAATTTGGGTGGGACTTGATGATTTTACAGATCTACTCCAACCTTAAAAATTCTGTGATTGTAAGATTCTGTAATAACATGTCTTAACTTTGGCTACGCCCTGAATTGCTCAGGCAGTTGGACTAGATGAGCACTGTGGGTACCTTCCAACTGGATTGTTCTATTCTACTCTATTCTAGTCTAATCTGACAACCTTTAACACTAGAAATTCAAAAATATAGTCAATGACAGAAGAAAACTAAGTTTCTTATAACAGGGCTGAAACAAGAGACATCTGGAAGGAGTAACCACCATTCCAGAGTAGCCTGACTTCTCTATGAAGTATCTGGATGAAATAAAATGTTTAAAGACATAGAAAAGTTTCTCCCACACTGACAGCACAGAGTGAAGAATTGCGTGTGTGTCTGTCTGTCTGTCTGTCTTGCCTGTTTGTGTTGTACAGCTCAGCCTCAGGAAGATCTTGCAAGTGTAGAGAAAAATGCAAGAATATCCATACTGGTTTGTTCATGACTGCTCTCCAGCAGTGGACATGACGAGATGATGGAAAGGAGCCTAGGAAACGGAATTAATCTCCATTGACCATGAGACACTTTCCCAACTTCTTCCATGTATTAACATTTATAAACATCTATAACATTACTTCCTATCTTGAGGCAGCTACTTTATTGTATTTCTATGTGTTGCTATACCATATAAATAAATATAGATGTATGCAATGAAATACATATTTTTCTTTAAAAGCAATTGTTTCTGATAATATCTGTATCCCTCAATCTAAATTTGGTAAAATTATCAATGGCTATGAGTTGGAAAGAAGAGGAAAATATCCAGCTATGAAGCAACTAGAGTCAGCTATTACCTGAATTCCATGCTCTTTCTGAATATTTGAAAAAAAATCAAATCTAAACTCAAAACCTGAGTTAGCAGGGCAAAAACAAGAAAGGAACTCCTAATCAAGCTGGAAATGCTTAGCCGCTCAAACACTTGTGGCTGTCCATGAAGTGGAAACAGATGAATTATCGTAGAACATTCCTCATTTTGCCAGCACACCACTGCAAAACAATGAAACAAGGTTGCAAGGATCAGAGGGAGAGTTAAGGAAATCAAAACTGTATGTGAAGAAAATATACGCTGGTTTGGAGTCACCACCTTCATTTCAGGCAGCCTTCGCTCGATAATTTTATCAACTGCTAACTTAACTTTCTCAGGCCCTGGGATTTTCAGTAGATGTCTCTGATCCAAATGCAACTCAATATGGCTCCCATTCAGAGCAGAAATACAACGTGGTCAGCACTCAGTGATGTGGTCACAGCACGGTTCTAGACTACTAACTGCTTTGGAATGTTTAACTGCTAAACACCTCAAATTCAATGAGATTAAACACATGTAAAGATATCACTTTTAAGAAATGCTCTTAATGATGGGGCGTCCTACTCGTAATTTTATGAAAAACTTGTTAATTTGCTGGCTTCATTTTGGGGTGGCTTTCTAGGGGGTGCTTTGGGGGTGTGGGGGGGAATATTTTTGCCTTGTCGGCTGTAAATTTTAACATTGTGAAATACTGTATAGCTATAGGCAGCAAAAGGGTTTCGTTTCAGATCCACTCCTGGGACCCCATGTCTTAAAGGTCCTTCAGCTCGTAAGAAAATACAAGAAAGCAGCACTGTGACTGCAAAATGGGCTCTTTGTAGACCTTCATTTGTGGCCCCAGCAGCCAGGGTCAGGGTATGAACAGATCTTGTTGCAGTGTTTATTTAGAAAGAATGTTCTCCTCCCCAACGTAAACATTTCTTATAAGGGTTTTCTCCTCTAATGAAGTGCAGATGTCTACCCCTCCCATCAGGACTGAATGTTTTTGCTTGCTTTTTCCTGAGTAAATCTCCCTTCTTTTTCTAGGGAAGAACAGTAACCTTTTCTTCTCTTCTTGTAACAAGTGTACCAGAATCCCCAAAAAAATCAAGAAATGCTGAGTTTAGTGTACTAAAAATTATTATGAGGATAATGACTACTAATGATTACATTGTAAGAGTAATTTTTTTCAGCTTCTTGATTTAATTCACAGAACACAGTAAAACTGTCAAGTATGCATCTTCCACAAATATTTTTTATTCAGTGACATTTTATTTGTAGTTTCCTACCTCGAGATTTTTTTCTTTCATTTACAGGTACTCCCATAGATTAGAGGCAAGTCCAGCAAAGAATTTGATCACATCTGATAAATAGGAGAGAATTGAATGACATCTGGTCTTAAGCATTGCTTTTACTTAAGCCATATTTCTGTTCTCCCAGTAAAGGAAAAAATTTGAACTGGCATTTTTTAAAAGGTATTATATTTCATCATAAACCTTGATTTTTTTTTTCCTCATTCATATTATTATTCTGTAAACATGACTTCATCTTTTTTAGATTGATAATGATAACTGCTTTCTGAGATAAATTTTTCAACCAAATCTGTGCTCACTTCATGATAATTATAACTGCACCATATTTTCTTAGGCTAAGAGAATGTCATGCAGAAAAGCGTGAAAGCCTTATTAAGCTCACACTATGTCACATTGCACAAGTACCTTCCCATTATCCATTTAGCCACTTACCCTGTCAAAGGAGGAAATGATATTTAGTCATAAAAGAAAATCACATTTATTTGATACAACCTGTCCTTGACAAATCTATGCTAGCTAGTTTTTGGTTCGTCTTCTGGCTATTTACATTCTGATTGCTTTATCTTTTGTGGAGATAGCTTTATAATTTCTTGAGTCATTGTTTATGAGGCCAAATTCGATTAACTAATATGCAGTTCCTTAGTGCTCCTTTTTTTGCAAAGCTAGGACTATGTTTCCCGTTCCCTTGTATTACCATCATTGGTTCCTAATGGCAGCTGGTAGTCACAAGGAAACTGGTAACCAGGGGAAGAAAGGAGTAAGGAGGGGAGTAGTGAAGAAGGGAGACGTTTCATTTGTAAATGAGAATGTGGCAGTCATATGGAGTGTTTTGGAACATTTTGAAAGCTGTGATAATTTAAAAAATTGCACACAAGTGCAAAATTTCAGGAAAATAAATGTTCAGCCCCTACAGAGGACAGAGACAGACAGGAGTCATAACTGTAAAAGATGAAGAAGGAACTATAATGAATTAAGAGCTCAACATCAGGTCTTGGTTAGATATCCCTGCAAAATTTATTGAAGGCAGGTTAGATAAATATGGAAACAGAACGGAAAAAGTTTATTTTGTCTTCTTGCATAGCAGCACAGACAAGTATTGAAATGCTCTGTCCACCTTTTGACCACTGGAAACTGAAAAGTCTGTAGGCAATGGCCGATTAATCATTTCAAGGGCTGACCTAGTGACAGAGACACCAATAGTTTAATATATTTATAGATTCACCTAAAAGACTTGTGGTCAGTTTGAATGCAACTTAAGCATCCTTCGCTGGAAAGGAAATACATTATACTAAAGAATTCTTTGTTTCACAGGGAAGGGAATAGCAAGGGTCAGCTGCTGGAAGATAAATATAGGGAAAAGAGTCTCAGCTGGGGGAATTTTTAATTCTTTCATTGGCAGCTAACACTGACTTCTAATCGCTGATTTGTGTATTGGGAAAAACGAAATGCAAACAACTAAACAAACATGTAAATAAACCCAATGCCTTCTCCAACAAGCACACCTGCTGTTACACATCTCTCCATTACAGGCTGTCTTTCCATGCATCTCCAAAGCATCTCCTCCACATGTCCTCCCAAGAGCATCTTGTCTCCAAATATATTCTCTTCATGTATTACCTTAAATGTGTCTGAGCCATGGTTCAGCACATCCCTCCCAGGTAATTGCAGTCTGGGGGTTTGACAGAGCACCTGCATGGGTTGGTCCTTGCTTTGGCTGGATGTGGGCAGCTCACAGCACTTCCCACCCAAACCATCCTGTGGCCCACTGCCACGGAAACCCTGCTATTTGTACAGCACAAGCCAAAACCTTCCAATTAAAAATTATATTTATATTCTTAGCTCAAAGGATGAACGATCATGTGAAGACACGGAAGATAGGATTAATGGATTTTCTACCTCTTAAAAGTTAATGTGAAAACTGAAGTGGTTTAAAATATGTTTTAACATACCTTCAGTATGTAGGGTAATACAGGTAGAAAAGTGTAGAAGTGAGGTGTTATAATAAGATACTTTGTCTTTAAATCTCCCATGTCTGTAAAGCTGAAGAGATAAAGAAGAGGCTTCAGGAAGCAATGCTTACTGTTCAGTCAGGAACATTTACTATCTGCATCTTACTTATTCTTGTAAGTGGCAATGGGGCTTCTGCTGAATAATTAAAGGCAAATTAAAAAAAATTATAGGTAATAAATGGGAGATAGGCTGATGTAACTATGCCTAAGAGTATTGTTTCATTATATCATGACAGGATAATTAAGCTTGGGAGAGATCCCCAGGTCAAACTCCTCTTCAAAGCACAGGTGTTTTAACAGATAGACCACGTTGAACAGGAAAACGTTCAGTCAAGATCTGAAAGCCTGCATAGATGGAAACCCCACAGCCTCTCTGATCAGTCAAAGCAAGTCCAATTCCTCATGCATTATATACAGCAGACTCCTAACCATTTCTACCAGTTTCTAACTCAGAAGCCTCAAAATGAAAATGGTACTCCAGGTGCATCCTTGGAAGTGCTAAATAGAGGAAAATAATCCCAATGCTTTCTTCTTTTTTTTTAGGCATTGTTAGTTTGTTTAGACTTTTTTTCACTAGTACCATATGCTTAAGGGACATAGGATTCCAAATTTAGATTTTAAATTCTATTTTGGTCTACTTGAAAAATCAACTCAAATAAATAGTGCAACATAAAGATAAAAAACAAATCTTTCCTTTCAATAGCACGTTGGCATATTTAAAAGAGCTAGAGTTCAGCTCAGTTCAGATTTCTTGTAACAAAGTAGTGTGCCTAAGTGAAATATAACTGTAACCAGCTGAAGAAATTGATTAGTTACCCATTAGTTCAAGGAAAACAATGCCAACCTTAATAATTTCAGATTAAATCAAAAGAACTGGAGTCATCAGCCATTTCTCAGTCTGGAAAAACACATGCCATTTGTGCACCATCTTCATAAACAAACTTCTCTGCATAGGAGCTTAATATGTGTGCATAGATATATATGAAAAGATCCAGCCTTTGCCATTGTATCAGCACCCGCAATGTTGGCATCAAAGATGAGTGGAGTCATTAAACCCATTCTCCACCTGTATTAACAGAATTAATACCAACCCTAATAGGCTGTAATTCTGTATAGTAGAGGTGATAAAGCATTTTGACAATTCCTTTTAAATTTATTTTTTGGTACCAGAGCACAGTGAAACATCCAAAATGCTTGACCTGCAAGGCCACATTCCCCATGGGGAAAAGCATTCTGTTGACACCCACTGAAATCAATGGGAATATGTTCTGTAGCGTATTTAGGAACATTTTATCTGCTTTGGTATCTGTACATTGGTACACCACGGGACTTCTTTTGGGGTGAGGCTGCATAAACAGCAGTGCTTATTGAGGCATTTCTGCCTGCCACTCATCTCCCCCACAAGGTCTTCCTTACCCACCACCACTACTTCGTGCAGACACAATTGTTTGTGGCGCTGAACAACCAAAAGTTATGTTAGAAATAAGCTGGCAGGAAAACTGGGAAAAAGTGGCCAGAAGGACTAGGAATAGACAGTCACTGCTAAGAGATCGTGGGATCAGACTTTAAATTCATCCCAAAAACAGCACAAACATAAAATGCAGTGGTGGGTTTCCATGGATGTCTGGATAGTACGGAATGGCCCAGCTGTAGCTAAATGAGGCAATATGTCTGGAGCAGGAAGAAACCGAGAAAAAAATGAAAACACCCCAACTGGACTTTGCTGTGATCAGTGGATACCCAAGGTAATAGATCAAAAACATAATACTGAAAGAAGGTCTCTTTTAGAAGAACAGAAGCATATGTGAACAGAGTTGTGACAGAGATCCAGCTAATAATTTACAACTCTTCACTCACTAAATCCATTAACTCCTCTGCAGCACCTTACCTTATTTCAGTTTTAGTCCCATTTACATCCCTTTCCTACCCACTCCCATTTCCATTTTCCTCTCTCACTCTTTCCATACTGTGTCTCCTTGACCTCATTTTATATCCCAAACCACACCTGATTTGCCTGCCATTCTTACAGCACCTCTTCAAATCTTTTTTCCATTTTGCTTCATGGTTCTTGGTGCCCATTTGTTTTCTGAACCAGTCTCAGCGTTCACATCCCTCTAGCCTGTGTAAGTGCCCATGTCCTTTTTGAATTATGTTTTTCCAGTATCTCTCTCCTTGGATAGTCCTTATTTTGCTCAAATTATTTAAGTTTCTCCCAGCCACCAAACCCAATGTGTTTCCCGGTTTCCCCCCACATCTCTGTCCCTCTTCTTCTGGATCACAGTCTCAGCCTCCTTGACAAGATAATTCAAATTTCCCCCACGTTCATTTTTTTCATTTCTTTTTCTGTAATAATCAAGCCAGGACAATTTCAATCTCTTTCAGTTAGGTTTTCAAGGATAACAGGAAAAAGAATAGCAGGATCTAATAAAGGAAGTAAGGGACAACTACTCGGCAGCACTAAAAACTTTGCCTGTGGCAGAAACAGAGCTGCTAACACAGATGTCAGAAGTAACACTTTCACTGAATTTCAGAGAAATAGGTCTGTGCCTGTGTGGCAGGCAAACATGTACATATATCTGTAATGATTATGCTTCAAACAAAAAAAGCTACATACAAGCCAAAACTCCTGAAAATTCCATCCTCCTTTTGACTAAGGAATGCTTTTTCTAAACAACTCATCAAAGAGGACTGTATTGATTTTTATGGATTTGTAAAGTTGTCTTGTTCTTGGCAACAGAGAAATACAAATGATAGAAATTTGTCAAATAATAAGAACCTAGAGCAGGTTCCCATAAAAAAAGCAGTTGAAGATGACTGACACTGGATCTTCATATCACTATCTGGAAAACATTTTTTTTGCTGTAGGATCTGCGTCTGAGAAAAAGCAATGTGATTTTTTTTTAATTATATAAGTAAATGCTTCCTATAGTCATTGCTTCCTATGGAAAAAAAGATCTTTCACTTACTTCAGACAAGTTCAATTATATGTTATGTTCTACGATGAATAAATATCCCACCACTCTATGTTTTACTTGGAAACAAGAGCATATGTCAGCACGCACAGCTGGATTTTTTTCATATGAATTTGCTTTCTTGCAAGTAAATTCACTTTTCTGTAAGCAAAGCGAGTAAAAATGGATAAAAACTCAATGGACTCTTTTCCAGAACATGGCTTCCCAGGACAGATGAGGGAGAGCCATTCTGCAACAGGGAATTATTTGGAGAGTTAAAATAAAAACCACTCAGATGATTTTCTCACTAGAAAGCTGAACTGTGTATGACCACATACTAGAGAAGTTTTAGTTTGTAATCAGCTTCCCTGTGTGTTGCTGTATTGCACTGCTGGGACTGGTTGCTGCAGAAGAGTCATACAGAAAAAAATAAATGAGTGACACTGCACCCATCTTCTTTCTTTTTCCAGCCCACACACTACTTAAGCTCAGCAATTTCTGTTTAAGATCTGCCCAATACCACATTTTTCCATGTGCCTGGGAGATATTATGAGTATCAATGAAGAATTGTTTCCTTTTCGCTCCAAGAAACTAAAGCTCCGAGGAGCCCCAGTTAATCTTTATAGAGTGAAAAGTAATCCTATTTGAAAGAGCTGTGTTTGACAACCTGGTGTCCTAGCAGCAAGTTGGGCCTTTCAATAGTAATTTCAAGAGACAGCAATTTAAAATAAAGAACTTAGGAGAATCTCATTAATGGCAAAATCATCTAACATTTAGTTGAAAACCATATGAAAGGCTCTGCAACTCTTACAACTAAGCCCACACTACTTTGTAATGGTGGAAAATGAACAGTGAAAGAAGTCCTTTTCTAATGACTACTAGGCTTTTTCTAAGTTTGGATTTTAGCACATTCTGAATTTCAATGTTTTTTCTTTAAAATGCTTATTTCCTTATGTAGTGATAAGCAGAAAATCCCAGTGAGACTAACACATGATTTACAAAACTTTCAAGGCCTGTTCTTTACTTATTCAAATAGCATCTAACAGGGACTTGAGCAGTAAACTGGTCAGCTAATAAAATCTAAAGCACGGTCCACGTATTTACATTGGCTTTAATCACCAGTGAATTTTGACAGCTCAAGAGAAGGCCTTACACCGCCCTAGCTGCTAAGAATTCTGTCTGAACTTCTATCCAAGTGAAGGTTTACTTAAACATTGTCACAGCTCTACTTCTTCACCACCAAATCTAAAAATCCTGCAAAATGACTTGCTGGGTTTTGAGAAATGCGTTAAACAAGTATGGAGGCAAGTAGGTGATAAGTCTACATACATCCCACCTGGCCAAGGGAGGGCATAGGCATTATGATCACAATGCCAATGTGTCGTGGAGAAAAACAATTGTCGTTATCTAGATCTGAAAAGAATTAACGGAGCCTGCAGGACAGGTGAAGGATGATTGTTATACCTCCAGTGCCCTTCCTGGGCTTCTCTGCAGAGAACATGAAACCAAGTCTGAGCGCTGCACCCTAATTAAGCAAAAACAACCCAGACAAGAGCAGCAGGAATCCACAGAGTCACAGTAAATATGGCTTATTTAGGACAGTTGAAAAATCAAAGGATCAGGGTTAAAAGGCAGAGAACAAAATGAGTGCCTTGCAAAGTTTCTGCCAAAGCAGGGGCACCACCTCTCTTCATGTCAGTCATGGGCACAACAAGAATCTATGCGCTTAATAGTCAAAAGGGATGTTTCAGGTTAGATACTAGGAAAAAAATTCTATGTAAGAGAAGCAGCTCAATGGCAGTTTATCCACTCCTGAAACTCAAAGATGTAACTTGGCCGCATTTCCAGGGAAAATGCTGAGAAAAACAAGCTGTGAACCTGACTGTTAGAACACATTTGCTTTCCCCATTTCAGAGAGCAAAAACCATGGCATTACATTTTTTAATTACAATCTATTTTTAAAGCTTCTCACAAAGATTAATATGAGCTACAGGTTCCATTTTTCCAACTTGGGGAGCTTTCAAGAAGGCTACCTCAAGCCCTCATGAATTGGAGCTCAGAGTTACATAGACAAGCCCCATAATTAACAACCCTTAGAGAATATAGACCAGTAAATTAAC
Organism: Cnemophilus loriae; assembly: GCA_013397755.1. Taxonomy (NCBI): domain Eukaryota; kingdom Metazoa; phylum Chordata; class Aves; order Passeriformes; family Corvidae; genus Cnemophilus; species Cnemophilus loriae. The sequence continues at coordinate 1,595,763 of VZTF01017490.1, read as the reverse complement.
TATTTGCAGGAAAGAGTTCTGTGTTTCATTTTACCTGATTGTCTGCGTCTAGTTTTTGCTATGCTTTGCCCGAGTATTTCCTTCGTCACTGATAGGCTGAAATTTGCTCTGTTCACTAAAACTTTTTTCTTAATATTGCATTGCATTAAGCATGTTATATGAAGTTAAATCCTAAAAATTCTATAAACTCTCATAATACAGCACAGCCCATCTTGACATTTAAGGAAATATCACAGTTTAAAAAAAATTATGTGAGAACATGTGGCAGTTATCCAGGAAAATAGTATATGTTACATTGGCTGGAATCTAGGAGTACTTATTCAAAGTGATCGAGCCAGCTAATTCTCTATTTTTCTAATACACTCATTCATAAGGTGTGAAAATAATGTGGCCAGTGTTCGGTTTTTGGGTTTTTTTTTTTTTAGTGTTCATGATTTACAATAATCCTCATATAACATTTCAAGATCCTTTATGCCACACTTTATGCCCCACTACTTTCTACCAGATATCCACATTCAAGCAACCAAGATTTGCTGTAAACTTTTTACCTTTTGCCTTTTAACATGACCAAGTTAGACCAACCAGCATTTACCGATGAAAAGTAAGCACGACGTTATTTGGTCTGTCTCTGTCTTCCCTTTCCAAACGATAAGAAAAATCACCAAGTGGTTTATTTCAACACAGCTATTCTGAAACAGGTCAGAGCAGATGAACACTGAGTCCAGTGACCCATGTTTGATTCACAGCAACAGGATGCACAGACACTGGGCCAAGTGCTCTGAGAAGGCTAATGAACATCACAGGCAATGTGTAACAGTCCAGTTTTCAAGCTCCACAGAGTTATGTTGAAATGAAGAGTCATAGGCAATAATCTGAAAGGCTGGAAACTGCATGAGCAAACTAAAATGTAAATCTTAAATTTAACTAATCATAGAATGAATGATGTTTTATGCCTCTCTCTAGGGAAGATAACAAAATGTGGCAACACCTTTTTATAAAAGGAGTAGATCTACAAGCCAGTTTCTCACAACATATAAGAAATGCACAGAAAATATTTCTATTATTGATCTGAACTTGTTCTGGAAGAGTTTCTTCATCTCTATTTTGTATTGCGTTTGAATATTAACAATTCATGCAAATGCTGAGGATAAAATTGAATCTGATTTATAGGATTGCAGTCAGTGTCTTCTGTATAGCTGATATTTCATGGTTTTTGATGAATGCTAACAGACCAGCCATAACCCAGCTCTAATTCCGCTATTCATTCCTAAGAATTATGCACTCAGAAACTCTGAGTGCACCCGATATTAAAAGGCTGGTGCTCCCAGCCTATCCTTCCTGTAGAACTGGTGGGGTGAGAATGGGAGGAAGAGAGTTGGAAGGGAGAAGCACCAAAGGGACGAAGAGCTGTGAGGTGGGTTGTTGGCACAACAAATGGGTTATGTGCAGAATGGGACAGAAAAGGGAGGCTGTGCGTTGAATGTGTGTGATGAAAGGCTGTGTCATAACACTTAGATTCTCAGTGGAAATGTAAGGTTGCAGGACTGAAGGTGATCATCTAAGACACCACAGCCTGTGCCATGGCAGGGATGTGGATTCACCTCAGTAGCAGAGCCCATAGTTTGCACTGAACTTGCCTTCATTCCTGCCATCTGAGGTCACCTGCACCCTTTTCCTAAGTGTCCAGCACAGCTCAGTTCAACCACATGTTTAGATCAAGCATGGTTGGGGCCAAGCACATGAGGGTACTGATTTTTATCACTTTCTATCCCATCAGTCTATTTCTCATCAGTTGTGCCACATGCAAGTCTCACAGCTCCCTCCCTGCCTTCCTGCCCATAATCCAGTCTGATCCATCATGTGTAATGTACCCTACTCTGTAATCACCTTCAGACTTTCCCATCACCCATCTCCCTTTGCTACTCTCCATGCTTATACACTGCTAAAATCTACCCACACACATTTCTTTATTTTTGATCCACTGTCCAGATTCATCTCCCTTACAGGTAGACCTGTAAGTTTTCTTGCTTCAGTAGTCAGACAGTTTTTCATGTCCTTCTACCCCTTTGGGGAGGTTCACACATCTTGGTTTGTGCTGTAAATTAAACCTACCTGTACAGGAAGCAACCACTTGCCTGATAAAGATTCATTGGTAGAAGTATAATCTAGCAAGCAAGTCCACTGACACAGTTCTATAACCTCAGCTGACACAGGAGATGAGGCAGAGACATTCCATAATTTAGAGAATGGGGAATGATGCTTGTGGTATCTGAGTTCAGAACATCTGCTTCTCTGCCCACTGATGAATTGCTTAACAGCTGCTTGGAAGAACTTGTACTAAGTAAGGAATGTGCTAGAAAATTATCTTTGTAAATTTTATTGCTAAAGTGCTCCTCAAAAGACAGGGCTCTGAATAAAGCTACACAGTAAATAAAATATACTTTAGTAATACTCTAAAATAGGAAGCACTACTGATTGGATTGTTAGGCTTTTCTCTGGCTCAGAATTCCTGGTGGGTTTACATTTCAATGTGTTTCCCATGATCAGTTTTCAACATACATTTCTTCAAGTGTTCTCAGATATAAAAGATGAAAATAGTGTAATTCTCTATTGTGACCAGTCACAAGGAATGAATGGCTATGTCGATGCTCAAGAGCAACATGTTGCTGCCTGCTGTGATGCAAGTTACTGGGAATATCTGTGAAACTTTGAACTTCTCAGGAGTCTGGGAACAGTTCTACTGGACTTCAAGAGAGCTGAAAAGAGAATTGCCCTCAGCACAAGGGTATGATGGCTTCAACTTACATATCAAAAGCAGAGTTAGTGGAAAAGAAAAAAAGAAAGGAATAAGAAGTCCAGTTAATTTTGTAGTAGAGGAGGCAATGAGTTACGTGAGTTCCCAGCAGGATAGTCATTGCATTCTATCAGGGCAGAGAACGTGATAAAACATACGAGAGCAAAAGTTCACAAACAGTAAAAAGTATAAGGACACAACACTTACTTCAGCTATTTGCCCTTAGAAGCAAACAGCTTGTAAGACTTTAAGAAAAATTCTACATTAATCATTCCACATGGCATAAGAGTAAAGGAAAACTGTCAGTGTCTATCAGCCAGCGATCATATGGAGCTCGCAAAGGTGGTATTGGAGACCCAGGCAGAAAAAAGATCTCGAGGGCAAAAGCATCAAGAGAAAAAACACATGAAAAGAGAAGAACAGTACATTCCTCGGATTATTCCTAATTTTATATTACTAATGAAAGACAATATTTTCCATTATTAGGAAAAGAATTTTTAGGCTTGTACGCTCCAAAAGGTTTTTATGTGTACAGTTTTCATAAAGCTAGTTAGTTAAAACAATAAGCCGTAAATTCATGATAACTTTTTCTTCACTGTACTTTATCTTCCTTGGAGATATCAAGGAAAATCATAGTGAATAAATTACATTCACTGGCAATTTTCTAATATTTTTATCAGCAAAACTGAGGTCATTCAGCAAGGAAAATCAGAATCATACCATATGGTCAGATGTGCTAAAATGTGTGCTCAAACTTTTTAAAAAAGAAACTAGGGAATTATATAATCTATTAGCTTGTTTCTGAGGAAGAAGGTGTCAGCTCATGAGCTCAAGATATCTTCCACATTCATAAGAGGCTGAAACTTCAGATTTTCCATGTAGTGACTTTTCTCAGCAGTAGACTCTCATACAACATATTTTGAGACTTGTGATAAAACTCTGACCACTTGAAATGCCATATAAATAAACTACAGGCATCCAAATATTTACTAGGGGCCATTTAATTATAACATAGAACCTTAAAAGAAGCCAAAAGAACTCTAACATAACTAATAAACTAATTTGTATGTGCATTAGCATGGTGCTTTTCTTAATAAACATATAACATTCAAATCCTTTTAACAGAGAAAAACAAGAGAACTTGGGAATAATATTCATATTTGGAAAAAGCAATGTTAAATCAAAAATACTATTAGCCAGCCAATAAGAGCAGAAAAGTGCAGAATTTAGCAAACTTCAAATGCTCGTGTGAACTATAATGAAGAGTCATAGAATCACTTTTCTATTTATGTTAAAGAAAAACTATTTGGATTGAAAGAAAAAAAATCTATCCCCTAGAAACCTGCTTCTCTATGCCTGTAATTATATATGAATATATTAATTCATATTTACACTAGTCTTGGTTTACACAACACCTAATACTGACAGCCTCTACTTTAGTAGTAATCATCCTTTCCCACTTCTAAATGGAAACAANTATATGTCTTTAGGCTGTAGAATCAGTTTATGCCTTTCTTTGACCCTCTATGTTAATCCAGCCAGCTCCCTAGTCCTGAAAGTTCACAATGTGACAATATTATTGTGAGTAATAACTCACAAGGAAAATTTCCATTGACTTTACTGGATTGTCAATCAAGACCTACATTCTCTATTTCAACCAAAGCCTGAGTTGTGACACACATAATAACCAAGTAGCTGTCTTAGTACCTTTATGACTAATCTTTCTACCAACTTGTTATTCTCTTTAGTACTGTTTTTGCTGCATTTTCTTAAGCATCAAATTTCTTCATTATTTAGCTTCTTATTTCCATCCCACTCATCTCCCTCAGGGTGCATTCTTGGTTAGTTTTCTTCAACAGAGTTTTTTTAATTGTAGCACTAAATTCATTTATTCCTCTGTTGCCCCAGCTTCTCTTCCTTGGTCTATTCCTTTTTCTTCTGTGGTACAATAATTACAGTTTCTGTTAAATTGGTCTGATCAATGCATTTAATGCTATGTAATTTTTTCCTGCTATGAAGTAATTTCAAAAATCTTTTAATAAAGCTTGTGCCAACTTCACCCACTCATCACTTAATTCTGGGCCAATCTTTTTTTCATTTACTACTAACATTTATCTCCCTCTGTACTCCAGTTCTGCAGTTTCTATCTATACTGCTATGCAGAGAAACAGTCTAAAATACACATTTGTCATTGTTGATCTGAGTCAAAAGACTATCTAACAGGCAGGTTAATTCAACTATCAATCATCTTTCGATGAACTTTTCCTTCACCCTCTGAAAAAAATCTTTCTTCCCTGCACCAATAATCAGTTTAAGTTATTATTAACCACAGAGATTTTTACTGAGAGTTGCCTTGAGTAACTTTGCATCACCTTATGATTTCAGGAAATGCTGTCCAAGCTTCTTCCATTTGATATACAAACACAAAGAGTGTCCTGAAATATACCCATTGCAACAATGATTTTAAGGAAAGAAGGCTGTTGTTTGCAGACTTGGCTTAACCTTTGGCCGTGCCTATCTATGGCCACCCCAGGCTCACCAAGCAGTGAACAAGTGTCAGGCTCCATACGGGACAAAAAGGAGAGGGAGCCAGAGGCAGGGATAGAGACCAGCTGCAGCACACATTGTGGGAGGAGGGGGTCCATCCAGGAGGTCATCTGCCTACAGGAATGGAGATGGAGCTGGAGGATGGCGTTGCTGGGTCATCGCTGGAACAGGGGCTGGCAGACTCAAAAAGGGCCCGGTGCCATGGCCAGGGGTTGTGGGCAGCCACAGCAGGAGCCTTCAGGTGCCCTGACAGATTGTTTCTCTGGCATCATGCTATATTTTTGCCCTTGATACTTGTGGTTGCAATCAGCCAACACTCCAGGTTCCATTTTTTCTGTAAGTCCTTAAGAGGGACCTGAAATAGGTCTCTCAATAAAAGATAGAATGTATCATTATTGCTCATAGAAAGACCAATAATGAAATTGCTTCAGATTTTGGTGTGACGGAGTCTGGCATTCAGTGCACCTCCCCATGACAAGGCACTTCTATAGGAAGATAAACTACTTCCCCATGGCAAAGCACTTCTACTGGAAGATAACTTAAGCTCGTGATGCATTTTCTTATTTCCTGTGGCAAAGATTTTGCTCCTGGCTCTGGAAGCAGACAAGCCCTCACAGTCAGCTCTTAACTCCTTCCAGAATCTTGGCAGTGGATTGCAGGGTCTTCGCTGCAGGTTTCTCTCATACAGAGCATTTTTAGGATGTAAGTATATGTTTTACGAGGATTTCAGGACTAGGGAGCTGGCTGGATTAACATAGAGGGTCAAAGAAAGGCATAAACTGATTCTACAGCCTAAAGACAGAGCAAAGCTTCAACAGAGCAGAGCTGGTAGAATTAGGGTCCTTCTGTCCACAAATTGGTGAAAGTTCCTTACTCCCAAATTGAACTAGGTAGTTCACCAGGACACAGATAAAGAACATAACATTTCTATTAACAAGTGATAATTTTGGGGTGGTGCTTATAAAAGCATTGGTTTTGTTTTGGCAAGAATATCATCTTGCTTGACAGAACTATTTGAAGTAGCAATGTTGGATTTTCTGCCATATATATATTCCAAAGGATATTCTCTTTGCTTTTAGAACATTAAGGTTCTAAAAACATCCTTGTATCTACTTTGGTGAAAGGGCCATATGTTTGTGAGTTGCTACACTCAGAATGAATCAGACTTTGCGCAGAACTTGTGCCAATGTAAAAATAAAAAGCTCTATCACATAATTTGGTTTAATTTCCTGACAGGATAAGGTATATTTTGTGTGATGAGTGCTAATAAAAATATTTTCTGTAACACAGCAGATCCAGGAACTGTGTGGATATATTTTAGGGGCATTTAGTGTTCCATATCATTCTCAATCAAGCCAACATCTCACTTTAAATATTTCCTTCTTGTCATCTCACAAAGGCTTATTTAAAACCATGTTTCCACATCGTTATTGGATTTCTGATTTTCTATTGAAAGTATTATTCATGGGGTTTTCTGCTTCAGAGAAATTGAGCAATTCTTACTTTAAATTCACTACACAGTAACAAAATAACTGACTTCTAACTGGCACTTATTCCCCTTGGAAAAACCTTTCAAATCCTTTAATAATAAATATCAAATGTGAAACTTTTTTCTCTTTACATACAGTCTCTTTAATATCAGATAACTTTTCAAATAAATTTTCAAAGTTAATTACTTGGTTGTAATTAGCCTGCGCTTTAGCTAAGCATTACACTTTTGTATTTAGCTACTCTGTAGATCCTGTTCAATTCAAAGCACTTTAAAAAACCCACTGAATACCAACAAAAGAACTAGGAGCAACAACAAGCATGTGGAAAAAAGGTGAAGAGGGTTTGTTCATTGCTACTAGGAAGTCATGCTGAAGCCAAATCTGAAAAGCAAAACTTCTGTGTTACCAGTCTAAACTAGAATAAAGTTCTCTCCTTTTTTTCCCTATCTCACCCTCTTCCTTCCTTTTCAACTGAAAAACAACAACTAAGGCATGCTTAGGCACATCCTTTGTTATTTCTGTTTTGCCTTTTTCAGATTTTGAGGTGTTTCAGAGGCGTCTGTCACCTGCTAAGACCACGAGTGATAGAGGTGTGGGTCCATTTTTGACTTCTGGAACAATGAAATTTAGGGACTAAGAAACAACAGGAACTAGATAAAAAATCAGAGGACATCAGAGGACAAATCCCAGCAGTACGGCACTTGCATTCTAGCATGATTTAGGTCATCTGGATTTAAACTGTCTTCATACATTATATGGCCTTGGTTTGACAAAAATAAATAAAATTTTTTCTGGAGTTTCAGATTCCACAAGTGAGAAAAAGAGCTGTCAGACTGACGAAGGTAACAATAGGGTAAATTTTACGTGTTTCCACTATAATTTCCCATTCTCACTGCTTGGCTTTTTAAATCTATGATCATCATAATCTAAGTGTCTCTGTAGGAACTATCAGACTGTGATACTTTCCTAATATGGAAAATAAAGCTGTGCATCTGGTTTCTTTAATTCTCATCTTTGTTTATCTTTGATTAACCTAGGAACCGCTGACTCATATTTCCTTTTTCACAGCTGATCTCTTGCTCTTTTTTACGTCATTGCTATGACTAAGACAGGATTCCTGAAATGCTAGTATGTTGACCTTGAAGTTTGCTTTTGAATTTATTTTTATGCTGTGGTTTGAATAATGTGTGTGGTGTTTTCATATCTGAAACCATCAGTTAAGAAGAAAATCATCATTCTTCAAAATATGTACGGCATCCTACAAGAGAACTTGAAAGTTCCAAATTCTCCCAGCTGAGACCACGTATAAAAGAGGGGGGAAATAGGATATGTTCTATATATACTAGGCCAGAACTCTTTTACTTTTACTTTTCTTGGTGTATAACCCAAAGCAGGTTATCCAAAGCTTTCTTTGTTTAATTAACCTTGATTAAAACCAAAGGAAATAACTGACCAGAGTATCACAGGAGGTGAAGGTGCTCTTGCAGCACATCCGACAAGACAGCTCACTAACCATGGAAAACAGGTATGCCATGCTCAGCAATTTCTGTTAACAAGCTTCATGATGTCTGAATTTTGCCTCACCAAAACTGAAAGGCTCCGACCATTTCCTTTTTTAGTAATCCACACGTACGTAATTCTCAAAAGCAAAGAAAGCACTCTAACTTATCACAATGCTGGAAAATAAAAAACCTGAAGAACAAATTTTATTAAATCTAGTTTATGACAGATATCATGGTTTATTTTGTCATGCAATTTTAAAATCAAGTTTTCTGAGTGTTATCGTTTGTTCCCCAATGCTTCGATATTATTAATTTATTAAAGATTCAGTACCAGAAAACATTTTAATATTTCAAAATACTGAAAATACTGATACAGAACTCTCATGGTGAGATTCTGATTGAGGAAGCACTATAGCGCTTATTAGTTTTAATAGTAATTTTAATTTCAAGTTAAGAGGAAGCATTAATGAAACTCTATCGAGAGGTAAAGAGTTGCTTCAGTTTGTTGCTGTTTGTAGTCCCAAAGACTGGATGTAAAGCTCAGTGGCACAATGAAAGTAGGCATAGTTTTTAGGAGAGTTTGGATCAAGGCCTAATAAGCGATTTTCTTTTAATTTATGTGTCTCTGTAAAGGATTTCATTTTGGTTTCAAACTATTTTTAGTTCGATAAGTTTAGAGCATTTAAAAGAGCACTGTACAGTGCCCACTTTGGGGCAGAACAGGATAAATGGTGTTTATGTTACTATGAGCTGGCTAAGATTCTAGGAAAGTAGGTTCAGGGAGCTAAGAAAAATCTGAGAGGTGTTATTCATACAGAAAAAAAAGGGAAAATATTTTAAGATATTCATCTTGCAGCTAGTTATTATAAAATATAGTTTTATTCTGCTCACTGTAAATATATATTGTGTGAATCCTATCCATATCATTCCAATTTAATTTGTTAAGCCCCAGGCCTGTAACAGCTATTTTATCAAACAAAATCAAAATGAGAAAAGCCATGTAAGCCCCATATTAGAAATACAGAGTGACTCCAGATCCATCAATTCCCTTTCTGTTTAGGATAGATTTGGTTCTATCTTCTGCAACAGATAAACATAGTGTTGCATGGCACTGTTTCGCCAAGACAGAAATCTGAGTCCTTCTTTGTAGCTGAGAACTGAAAAGGCACAGCAGTTCTGGAAAGCCCAAGAGTCTCCTTGGGCATTGGCACTGGTTGTTGTGTGAGTGTAACCTGCAGGCACAGGTGGTTCAGTAGCATTGTTTGTGTGTGGTTTTTATACAGAAATACTCAAATGCAATACATCATTTAAAGCAAAGGCTACTATACACTCTATAGTCCACTGATCATGGATAATGTGTCAGAAAAGTACTTTCATAATGAAACATAATGAAAATTACAAAACCTGTTGGCCTGAACTAGCCTAGATAATGAGTTCACACAACCCAAAAGTAATGGGAATTCTTTAACATAAAGTTTTTAATATTTCTACTAACTTCATTACATCTGCATTTTCTTTTTTTTTTTTTTTTTGCATACAAGCTGCAGCAATAAAATAGCATCCTGAATCAATTATTGAATAATACTAAAAGAAAATTCAAAATCTTTTCTGACCAATCATATGGACTTGCACTCTATTTGCTATTGGTTTAATTCCCTCAGAGGAGATGTTATAATGTTGTGATCATTGAACTTTAAGTATCGGTAGAACCAGAACAGAACAAACCACTAAAGCAACGATAGTAGCACTGAATTTTGTCCTGGGAGCCTGATTCTCAAAGCTGAGATCTGAGTGTAGATTGTATAATCACAACTGCATCATTGTCCTAATGTGAGCAGTTATTATAAATGGACTCATTATATAGTGAACTATATTTGCAAAGGAATATTTCAATGCTTAACTGTCCAGTGGTTAGGAACTACAGAAAACTGAAAGAAACATAAAAAGATGATAAAATAATTCTGGAAATGCAGGTTAATCAATGCTAGAGCTTGAGTTTGCTCTAATTAATGACAGAAAATATGGAAATATTCCGGAGTAGAGTATTTCTCAAATTATTTTAAATATTACTTATTATTTTCTCAGGTTAATTTGAAGTTTTCATCAGAGGATTCCAAGGTTGGAGGACTTCTAGATTTTAAAATTGTATGCTCTTTTTGGAATGCAGATGCAATGCACACGCCCATTTTTGACTCAAGTTCTTCTGGATTGCATGTATTTTACCTTTGTTTAAATTATTTAAAGCAACAGATTTGCTTTCTCATATTAAAACAAAATTGAAACAGAAAGATACTTTCTTAGCTGTCAGATTAAGAAGACAACTGGTAAAGTGACTGATTTGAATCCAGCTGCAGGACTCCCCACATGGTCCTGAGCCATGAGCTCTTTCTTCAGCAGTGGATACTTTGAAGGCAAAAGTCATCTGAGGAAAAGTAAGGAGTGAACGTTTGGAAGCTCAGGTATGTGGGAGGCAAAATTCTGACATAAATTATCAAAATATGTTACGTCAAAACTCTTGATGCCTATTCAAGGTGCACATAGAGCATCCTTACATTTTGATTGAGAAGTTTCCTGCTTTTTCAAAGAGCTGATGTTTTATAGTTTTTTCTGTTTGAGGTTGTAGTCACTCTTTGAACTCAGTCGCAATGATGAAGCAGTTATTTCCTATGAGGACAAAGCATTACAAAAGAATGAAGGGCACATTAGGCAACAGACTTCACAGTGATTTGCTAAACAAAATACGAATGCTGAGGTTTAGGGATCTTACAGCCATTTCAGTGTTTTGGAGAAAGTTCACACTTATGGCTAGAAACCTGAGCTCAGTATAATTATTGCTTTCAGTGTATCTCCCTACTTAGTGGTATACCTTTGTACATTCTTAAAATATGCTCTATTTTCCATTCTGTAATGAATTTCTCTTCCCACAGAGTAAATGCTGAAAATTACGCAGCCCTTAGCACACCATCCAAAAGCTGACTTTCACTGAGAATTGTGCATTTTTTGTGCATAGCTTCATTCCCACTAAATAGTAATTAAATTTTGGCATTGCTAAACATTTTGAATTCTCAATGCAGCTTAATTTTAATGAGACACAGTCAGGAGACATAATAAGTCAATTTTTATTTAGGTTTGGACAAAAATTCTTCTGGTATTTATGTATTGCCTCATTGTTTCCATCACCATAACATATTGAGGAGGAAGGAGGGAATGACGCCCGATGAGGATGGAGAAGCTGGCCTGCTGCCTCACACATGGGACACTGTCTCAGCAGCAAGGCACTTTGTCTCCTTTGGCCTGCAAACTGCAGGGGAAGGTTCCTCCCACAATGTCAGAAAACAGAGAGCCTTTAATTTCCCACCCCCAAGTCTGTCTTGCCAGCCACATCAGCCTTTTCGGTAACTCAAACTTTTACGGCAATATCCCCGTTTGCATTTCTGGAATGTCAGTGAAGGGGACCAGAATCTCTTCAGGGGTCTACGCACAACAAATCAGTACCTGCACACACATTGTTCTTTCCCACCTGAGTACTAAATATTTGCATATATCTCCTTAATAATAATTATCAACATATGTAATTATAATTTATCACAATTGATTGTAGTAATAGAATCACAGGATCAAAGAAGTGAAACGGAGATTGAAATGGACCTCTAGAACTCATCTAGACAAAAGCCCTCCTCAAAGCCTGGTAAAATATACCATGTAGCTCAGAACACTTTCCAGTCAGAGGTAATAATCAAAAAAACGTAATTTTTGTAAAAACTGACCACAAATCCCAGGTGTCTGGGACCATGGTAGATATCACTATTACAAAATAAATTGATTTATTTGGAGCCCACACTTGTGAGCAAATCATTTCATTGCAAATGTTTTGAAAGGATTGATTCGCATGTACCTTCTTCACTCAGGAATCAACGTCGTCATTGCCTTGATGTCAAGCAGATGCCAGAGATGAGCTACTTTAACCCCACTACAGCATGTGGTGCATGCAGAATAGAGCTGTCAGACAGAGCCAGCAACAACAAATCTGTTCATACTCAGGTACACTGTCAACTGAAAAAGTTTAAATTTAGTAAAAAGTATTAATAGATTCACTGACTTTTGCCTAGTCAGGGCTTACATCATCTATTGATGGTTAGAAATCTCTCCCGTGACATAGCAATGGATCTTGCTTACGATGAACCCAACATCAGATCGGCTCTCAGCTCTGCCGTGGCTGAAACCAGGATATTTTCATATTTATATTTTTATCTTTTCTTTTAGGTTAAACGGGATTCATACTTTGCCAGATTCAGGGCAGGGCCACCAACGTCTCTCCACTTGCAGGACTCTGGCAGTGCCACTTGGAAGCTGCTACTGGCTTAGCAGAGAAAATTGTCACTCTTGTGTTTTCTGGCATTTTGCAAGCACTTCCAGTTTTGCTGTATGGAAGGAAGGGCAGTGGCATCTAGACTAAGCACCATAGCTGCTTGAAGCTGCAACATAATGAATTCTATCTTCAAAGTCCTTTCTTCTCCCGTATTCCAGTCTAGATCATCATTAGCTACAAATTTCCACATCCTAAAGCCATTGAATTTGACAGTATGGACAACCGACCTGGAAGATCAGACATGGCTATATTTGCCAGGTCTTTAAAGAAAAATTATTGGGAGCTTGCAAAATTTCTGAAAGAGACAGTGTGCCACTGAACAGTAAAACACAGCTGAAGCAAAAGAAATGAGTCAAATTTGCAGTTCAGTACTTTCTGTCTTTTTCGTCCAACACTTCTCTGCTTCATACCAACAAGAAAATTGAAAAGAACTTCCAAGAAATCAGCTTATGTGCATTTGGAGTCAGGTCACAGTAAGATCAAAATCTGCCTCCTTTCTGGACTTTGGATTAAGTTTGGCTAGAAATAGACATATTTAAGTGATTCAACTCTCCCATTCCATTGGTTTTTTATGCTATAAGAGTTCCAGACATAGATGTATTAACTGACACAGCAATCAGATAAAACCACCAAAACTGATTAATGACTGATAATATCTTTTTAAATAACTGTTTAATATCTGCTCTGTCCATTTGTTTTATTTTCTTGGGTTGTTTGTAATGAGGCAACTTGACCCATTATTTTTCCTGGACATTCACCTTATAAACAAGATGATTAATATATGCACATAAAAAAGTACACTGGTGACATCATTAGCAGAGATAACATGCATCATCTGACAATTCTTGGCTGCCATTTGTGAGGAAGAGACATAGAGCCAATGCTTTTAAAACCTTAAAAATACAAATTTATATTATATTGCATTGAATTCTGTTTATCAATTTGGGTGGCTTCTGCCTTCATGCTTGTGAAAACATATCAAAAATGGTGTGATCTTCAAAGATTGCAATTAGAAATACTTTATAAATGGCTGCTTTATGTTTTTTTATATTCCCAAATGACAATAAGCTCTGTTCTGTTTTCATTACACATTTGGAATTTCCATTGACAACAATAGAACTGTTGTGCAAAATTAAAGAGATGAGTCTTAAAGTTTCGGCAAATAACTAGGCTTCTTTCAGGTGGACAAGCATTAAGTGGACTCTATTTTTCTGTTTTAATTCCTGCCTCTAATTCTACACATATACACACACTCTACAATGTGCCCAGCACAAAATTACAATAATTATAACCAGGGGAAGAAAAAATCAAAAATATTTGTTGAAAACTAGGGCTGTGTCCCTGTAGCAGCTTATCCTTAAGAAATTAACTCACCTGTCAAAATCTCAGAGAACTCCTTGGATGCCCAATATTTATAAATTAAGATATTGTTTACACAGAATGTTGTTTCTCAGAGTGTTTAACTCTCCCTAATCAACATGCTATGTCAGACATTTCAAAAAAGATGTATATGGTATGAGATGAAGTTCCATATGGAGTTAGGCACAAGGTTTATCCTTGGCGCTCTTCTTCAAATATCAAATTAATAGCCTATTTCTAATACAGGAATTATCTGGTGGGGGAAAAAGTTGCCTTTACCCTTTTTTCCCCTATACACTACAGTATTTTCATGCTTTTAGTGCAAAACTTCTGAGAAGATTAATGCTTGAAGAAACCTCATGACCTTTTTTGCTTTACTATCGGGAAACTGCTTGATCTTCAGAACAGAGTCACTTCTATTGTTAGTTTTATCTTTAATGGCCGTAAAAAATGTAAATTTGTTGGGATTTACAATGCCAAAACAATTTACTCAAGAAATTGTGTTCAAAAATACGAAATTTTTCATGTCATGAGAAAGTCCTGTGGTGAGTGTTGTCACGGACACACAATATATATTTGCCTTTTTGGCTGCTGTTGTCCTTCAAATGTTTTGTACCTCAAATCAGTAGAGCATTGTTGCCCCAACCATATTTTTCTGCTGTTCTTTCCATTTTATGTTGCTTTTTCACTTGATCATTGGTGCAGGTTTCTGTCTTGTGGTTTTCTCTTTCTTTCTCTTAACGAGCACCCTCTCACACTCCAAGTAGACTTGTCATTCCATTTTATCTCTTCTCCATCATGCTTACTTGCCTTGTTTTTTAATTCTCTCTTTCTTCTTTGTAGCTGAGAACTGAAATGGCACAACAGCTCTGGAAAGGCCAGGAGTTTCTCTGGACACAGACACTGCTTACTGTGTGGCTGTGCCCTGAAGACAAGGACGGGTGTGGTTCAGTAGCACCGTGTGTGTTTTTCTATAGAGAAATCATGCAATACTTAGCTTAATGCAGAGGACCATATAGTGTGTATGAGCCTGGGAGTCCTAACAAGCTCTTTAAAAAGTGTTCTAATGTCATGTAGGTGTGGTGCCTAGGGACATGGTTTAGTGGTGTGCTTGGTGATGATTGGACTCTAAGATCTTAAAAGCCTTTTTCAACCTACATAATTCCAGGATTCTTTAAATCAAGTAATGTCTGCAACACTGTCTGGAGGTGGTGAAAGCTCATGCTGGCCAGTGGAGTGATACAGTTTCCTGTGAAGAAAGATTTGCCTTTTGCTTCTTAAGTTCTACTTTCTGCATCATATCCATCCATATATTCTCCGCCATTGTGACAGAGGCATGAAAAAGGACTTAGCAAAATAGCCGGTTTACAAAACCTTTCTGTGTAGTCCTTTGTCTGCAGGTTTCTACTGTTTAGAGAAAGTTTCTATCTCTTTCTAAGAGTGTTTTGAACATCTCACAGGGAAATGTTTTGCTAAAGTGTGAAGGGAATTACATTAACAAATCTTCTCAAAACAGAGGCTACCCACTCCCAGAGGCCTCTCCAGTCCAGAGGCCAGCTCCTGCAGACACTGGGCTTTGTGCTGAGGGCTGTTAGAAAGATAAATACAGGATCTGCCCTTCGTTAAATGGAGGGTGTCCAAGGGAAAAAGTAGAGATATTAGCCTTAGTAAGGCAGTCCTACAATTCTTTTTGACAGTGAACTAATGCATGATCACATTATTTGTAGTCATAGTACTTCACATCATTTATACTTAGGAACACAAACAAAGGAATTCACAATAGAAATGAGCTAATGCTGTCATCTGGGATTTAGTATAGTGAAAGCATATCCAAATATCTTTGCTATTTTAGATACTCAAGGCTATGAAGCAGTAGCTCTTGTCTTTCTTTATGATTAGAAAATTCCTCTGCATCAAGCTATAAATAAAGAACAGTAAAGAAAGAAAAAATAGACGGAATATTGGGATCTTAATTTGTTACTGGGTGAAAAATAGCTTTTATAGGAAAACAGTGAAAGCATTCTGTGCAAAGAATGCTCTGCAGAACATTATGCCAATGAAAACAGCATTTACCATAGCGTGCATTTGTATTAAAAATCTTCTTTTACAACTGCAGTTTATCTTTTCATTCATCAATGCAAATCATCCTTGAGGTACCCACAGCAATTTTTTTTTTGCATAGAAGAATATAATACACTTCCTGTATAACAACACAATATAACAAAACAAAGACATTGATCAAATAACCATTGACTTCCACCAACTATTGGATGATCCAGAAGATCTGTCCCAGGTGAAGAAGGAAAACATAATTATCTGCTACATAAGTGACCAAAGTGAGCATAATAAATATTTCTTTTTCTTTCTTCTATTTGTTTTTTCTTTGCATTACTGAAATTGTTACAATAATATACCTCAAACATGCCATGGAACAAAAGGAAAAGTTCCTAGCAGTTCTTTGACTGTTCCCAGCAATTCTTTGTGATTACTGTGATCATTTCCTTATTCCTCTTGCTTCTTCCCTTATATTGTACCTATTACTTGTATAATTTAAATGTGTGCCCTCAGTAGTGCACAATTTATGAAACTCCTAAATCGACAGCGTTTGCATAATTGGTATTTAATTTATACCAATGTATAAGTTACAGATAGCAATCTTCAAAGCTTTTTGCAGGTGCTTTATTTTTACTGACAATGTGATTTTACCACTGACATGTGAGAAAGTGAAATTTATAGCTGAATTCTCTGTTTCTGACCCACGTGAAACAGTAAACTATAATAGCTTTGTCAGATAACTGGTTCTTCATCATTGTTAATCATGGCTGGAAAACATTGTTGACACACTGACTAGAAAGTTATACGGAAAAAAAAAAATGTGAGTGGAGGAATCAGAGTTATTTTAGTGAGCTGCAAAACCTTATTCAAATGTCAACTATAGAAGTGCATGCAACTCCAGTGCAGAGCCACAGATTCACTGCAAAGCCACAAATTCATTGCAAGATTCCTTTTAAATTCTTGGAATCAGAGTAGTTCAGCCATTTCACACTGAGTTCAGTAGAGAATTTTTAAAAAGGATTTCTTCCGAACCTGAAATATACCTGCATATAGACCTATATATGCACTTTTTAGCTGTTGTAATCCCTTAAAATCCTTCCCAAATGGAGCACAGAAATCTTAGGTCTAGGCAAAATAATACGATGAACGGATTTTTGGTGCTGTCGAGGCATATCCTGCTTTTCTCTTCAGATGTATTTCTCCATAATATCAGCAACACTTGCATTTGAAAGCTGGTTTTGATTCCCAGCTGCAGTTCTCTGCTTTGCTAGCTCAGCTGATTTTAAGCACCAGGAAACTAAGAAGGTGCTATAAACCTCATGACGCTTCCCTCAATAACTTTTCTCATCAGCACATTCTTTAGCTGTTTTTATTGCATCGCTCTCAAACTGAAGTGGTACTGTAGGTCAGCTGTGGTACACAGAAGGAATTGCTTTCACTGGATTATGTACAGAAGACTGAAATAAGGAAAATTTCAAAGAGGATATGTACAGAGTTCCCTAGGACAAGCCATAGTTAGTTATTCAGAGAGATTCTACTAAAATATTTAGGAAATCCTTTGCGGTTCTCTTTTGAGAGACTATATTCAGGAGGAAGAGTATTGGAAGTTCTACCTAGCATTTTTTTTTACTATTGTTCTTACTGAAGTGGATCTCAGAATTGCATTTCTGTATCAGCCATGCAAACAGCCATAACCTCTTCCTTATTAGAAATCCGAGTTATAAAAATTGCAAGCTTCTTTAGTTCTGCTCCCAGGACTAGTTCCTTACTTCAGAGGGACTAGCATTCTTAGTTTGTCCAATTTTTATTTGCATTAACTTGTCAGATGTTCTTCTTCCACAACAGAAAATTCTGAAACTTGCTTCCTTCTTGTGCTAACATCCAGGCCCACCTCTCATAAGGCCAGCATGAATAGAAAAGTAGTAGAAACAAAGCTCTAAAATGCTCATATGCTTCACTAAACAGGAATGGACATAAATGTCTGCATAAATACTCTGATGACTTAAAACCTTAAAATATTCTCTGATTTTATCAACTGTTTCTAGTGGTGGCAAACAAAATTAATTTTTGAGAGAACTCAGAAAATATTTTCCATCACTAAATTTAGCCATTATGCCTTTTAACCACCTCTGTTCAAAAGAAAGCCACAACTTTGACTCTAGACTTGCTATTAGCTGTGTGTGGTCAGTCTGCTCTACCACATAGGTCCACTTAGCCACAGTTCTTACTCACTCCCTGACTTCCTGCTTTGCAGTAAGCAACAGAGCTGTGTATCTCTTGTATGATTTCTATTTTCTCATGCTTTCCAGAAGGAGAAGTGTTCTGGCAGGGTTTAAGCTTTAGGATTAGGGAAGCTATTAAGTATTTACATTAGAAAAGGCAGAGCGGAAGAGGAGACTGGAACAGGAAGAAGTTCCTGAAGAACAAGATCTACTGACATTCTTTTGACCCTGCAAGAGTTCTAGCTCTGTTTGAAACACAAGAAAGCTCTGAGATGAGCTTTATCCCGTTTACAATACACTGTCCATAGCAAAAGAGCAGAAATCATAATCAAAGAATGGTTTGGGTTGGAAGGTACCTTAAAGACCATCTCATTGCAATCCCCATGCTATGGCTGGACACAACTTCCACTAGACCAGGTTTCTCAGAGCCCCATTCAAACTGGCTTTGAACACTTCCAGGGACAGGTCAGCCAAGACTTCTCTGAGCAACTTGTTTCTGTGCCTCACCAGCCTCACAGTAAAGAATTTCTTTTCAATAGCTGAACTACACCTTTCCTCTTTCAGTTTAAAGCCATTCCGTCCTGTCCTATCACGACACACCCTCGTAAAAAATCTATCTCCATCTTTCTTGTTGTTCCCCTTTAAGTACTGGATCAATCACAAACAACTTCACAGATTGTATGAAAGAAATTTGACCTTGAGCTGAACTACCACGGATGATCTCTGAGGCCTGGTGGATCCCAGGCAGCCAGCATGGCTGTGAAGATGTCTTCCATTCTTCTCTAGTAGTTGAAGTTTCCTAAGTGCTGTAGGCATCATGCTCAGGTTTGTCACACAACTATAGTCTAGCCAAGAGGTGATGAAGGTATCAGTAGTAATAGGGGCCGGGTCATTACTCACCAGAATGCAACATAGTCTCTGGGCCAGCTGGAGATGGTGTGAAACATTACTCCCTAATGGTGAGATGTGAGAGCTTAGCAAAGGATTCAAGAGAATGAAGCCTTCAATCAGATCCGTTAACTTGGGTCACCAGTTAGTCGAACTAATAGGAAGAATTTCACTGTCCTCCTCCACAGATTTCCAGGTCCAGCCCCCGTCAGCAGTGTGGGAAACATTCACATAATAGTTTAAAATAACCCACTTAATGCCAGAGCCCACTGGCATGAAAATTCAAATTCAGAAGTTTCCAAAAGTACTTTTATAATCATACTTAGTTAACTTGCTTGTGGTTTTGATTCACATTCTGCTTTTGATGTATTGATTTTTAAAGAAAATCATGTCTGCTCTGGGGACCGGCCCTGGGGAGACTCTGACCATGTCTTCTCTATGACTCTTCTTAAGGCAGTGGAGGATTTCAGGCCCATTGACCTATTCTACCCGGTGAATAAACTGCTTCTCCTCTCACACCATGTTTTCCAGCACCCCAAATATTTACATGGCCCTCTGAGTTTGTGTCAACTTGCCAGTAACTCTCATGCACTGGGGGAACCACTGTGGCTGAAATTTTCAATTTTTGAAATGTCTCAATCACATTTCTTCTGCTTTTGAAGATTCTATTGTAATCTTTTGGCCTGTGATATTTCTCCCCTTGTTTCCATCACTTCAGGAATGTAAGGGGAGAAAAAGGTCTTGAAAAAAACAGAGATATGTTGGGGTTTTTTTCCAAGGGGCACATTTTAATGAGGTTACTTGAAAAGTATAATTCACAAATCAGCCTGCCAGTATACAGAAATGTGCAACTCCACAGCTGTTACAGTTTGCTTTATTTTGGCTACTCCTTTGATATGTCCAATGTTAATAATGAGCCTGATGAAATACTAGGAAAAACAGCACACATAATCCACCTAACTCTATTTGGAGACACACAGAATTTATTATAGCCCACAGAGGGGCTTTTTAAAGAGATGTGAAAATAACAGAAATCAGTAGAATTTAAATGCTCCCACCTTGCAGTGGAAACAAAAGGTTAAAGTTTCACCCAAACCTGAATTTCCCAAGGTTCACCAGAGTTAAGAAAACATTTCTGTGATGTTTCTCCTAGCCACTGCTTTTCCTCTAAAAAATAACCATTTGTAATAATAAATGGACCAGGAACTCATCAATGCATTCAGGGTCAAGATGAATCTGATTTCCACAGAGCTCAAACAAAGAATTTAAGCCAGCTGGAAAAGCAAGTTAAGAAAATATTTTTAATGGCAAATTGAGATGATCTAATGCTTCCATTGTTGTACCCTGGAATTACTGGACCTGCTTCCAACCTTGCCTTCTTTCTGAGAATGTCTCTAACACATTGGTTGGAGACAGAGATGTCCTACATAGTCTGTTGGCATACAGTGGAGATTAGCATGAAGAACAAGGCTCCTGTACTGAAATTAGCAAGAGGCAATAATGAAGAAATGACAGGACATTTAGAGTAGTGGATCTCTGCCGCAAGGTGAAAGTAATTCTACTTGCCAGAGTCTGTATTTAGACAGCTTTGAAAGTAGCCATAAGACATGGCTGTATTTCTGCTAAACCTTTAATGCAGTAGAGTTAAAACATCCATTTGAAAGCCAAAGACACAGTTTATAATGTTCCTCAGTTGATAGCAGGGATCATGATCTTATATTTTTCTAGTGGTAAGAGCTTTCTGTCATACATAGATGTTAGTAATTTTCTCAGTGATGTTTAGACATGCTTACTGTTCTCACACAAGTGACAGACAGTGAACCCACATTCTCCTTTTTCTCACTAAACAGTCAAAACAAATCCACAACTTTCCTGGCTTTGAGGGTTGCAGGATTTTTCACTTATAAGGAGCTATTGCATTGATGTGTAACTCAGATGAGCCTTTGCTTAGAACTGTAGAATCACAGAATGGCTTGGGTTGGAAGGGACCTCAAAGACAATCTAGTTCTGACCTCCCTGCCTTGGGCAGGGACACCTTTCACCAGGCCAAGTTTCTCAGGGCTCCTTGCAGCCTGGCCTTGAACAACTGGTGAACACTTACTCACTGGCGGTTTGAACACTTCACTGAAAATAACTAGGGTTTTTTTTCACTCACTATAGAAAGATTCTAGGTAACTGTATTTATATCCTTGGCACGAAACATTCTTGGTAGTCCAGCCCTATGTGTACCTGTGCACTTCTTTTATTTTAGCTGTCTCCTCCACTTTGCAATATTTGCAAGTATTTGACTCTGTTATGACAGTTTCATTTTACTGGAAGCAGTACTTGCTTTATTTTTATTTAACTTAACACCACTGAAAAGGAAAAAAAAGTCTCCAAAGAGAACTTATTATGTGACATCATGCAATTTTGAAACTCCGACAGGAAATGGTAAGTTATTTGCATAGTTACACCATCTATAGCAATGCAAATTTGAACTCTCAGGATCTGTAGTTTCATCCCTTCTTCCTTCTTCCTTTTCCCATGTCAGGTCTGTTCCTTCTGATCTTCAGTCACAAGGTATGTTCACACTACTTAACAAAAACAGAAAAAAACAGCACACCTTGGCTAAAGCAGCAGCTAAGTCAACGTCTCAGGGCTTTTACAATTGAAGGTAGCAGGCTGGTTTCAGTTCTGAGTGCCTGAACTCTTATTGCCAATAAAATGGAAAATCTAGGTTACCTGCCTCAGCTGTTATTTTGAACCTAACTAGCCACATCACACTCTTTTGCTAGGATGCAACTGTTGTAAAAACAAACACGGCTCCAAAAGAAATGTTGTTGAGATGTACATGCTTTAAGTTCTACAACCTTCACAAAAAACAGTAGTAATATTGCAATCACACAAATGGTCTTTCATACTCCTCTGATTCAGGTGTACTCCCAGCCAACCTCTTTAACTAAGGCTTTTATTGAAAAAGTAATAGTAGGGCGTGCAAGACCCATATTCAGAATGCCTGTTATCAGATCCTGAGCATTGCCACTGCTATTGTGTCTGAGTTCAGAAGAATACCTTCTTGTAGGTAATAGCTTGTATTCAGCCAGCACTTTTTGCACCATCAGAGAAAAAACAGAATTTCTAACCTTTCCTCTTTAACACTCCCAGAGGTGTTAAGTGTCTGTATGCACTGACAAGTTGCTGCAGTCTTTAAAAAACAGACAGGTATCCACTTGAGGCCCATACCTTTTAATTTAAAACCTTACTTTCCATGTATAAGAGTACCTAAACACTCCAAGAACCCTGTCCTCACTGTGCTTAGATCAAAACTTCGGATGCTGACAAACAATTAAATTCCAGAACTTAATACTATGAATAAACAAATGTCCCAAGGCAATTGAAAACACATATACGTTCTGGAAAACGGCCCCAGTCCAAGGTCCTTAGCATATCCTGGACAATGGCAGGGAAGTAAGCTGAAACAAAGGGGTTAAGGGAGTTGACTTAGACATAGAGAAGGCGATGAAAGAGCCTGTGCACAGGAATGCAGAGGATCTTTATCTTTCAGTGAAGTGTAGCAAAGAAGCTGCAAACTGGGAGCTGTTAGAACAATAAGAGACCAATGTAGGTCAGAAAACAGTGAAAATTGCTAAAATTATTTAAAATTATCAGTTTACTACCATGACAGCAGCATAAATTTTTTCCTTGTATAAGAAGAATTAGTTGTTTGGACTATTCTCGTCCTTGGGACAAATACTTTAATTAAAAGTTTCAGTTCAGGTTTGAGGGAGTGATCTTTTTCCCCTTTTTCGAAATAGAAATCTATTGTGCTTTTTCTTCATGATTTTCCTATTACAAGCAATTACCTTCATCTATGAAGACCACTTCTTTGCAAGCTATGCTTCCAAGAAAAAAAATCACAGTTGTATAAGACAAATCATGGGAAAACTAGACTGCAGTTTGAATTATGACAGACAGTGTCATGTTTAAATAGACCATTAACGTGAAAAAGGTTTATTTAAAAAAAAAAAAAAAAAACCAAAACAAACAACAATGCAAGTATTTAAGTGGCTTGAAACAATTTCTTCCAACATTTTTGGCAAACACGTAAGGAAGGAACAGACGTGAGAAAATGCTATTCCAAGGCACTGGCATGGACTCACGGACCATAACACTGCAGAAACTGCACATCTTTCGTATTTAGACTTGCAGCACAGAGTGTTGTGTGAAAGGCACCACCTTTCAACCAGTTTGCTTTTCACAGTGAGTCGAGTTTTCACATATATTTTTTCAACAGTTATTTCACCTAGGAAGAATTTCTTTCCCCTGCTAGTATATTTATTAATAGACATCTAAAATACATGCTGGCAGTCAAGATGCTGCTCTCAGTTTACTGATGTTAATATTAAGACACACATAGAGACTGTTAAATTATTAGAAAGTTCATAAAATTAAAAAAAAAAATCATAGCAGAATGCATGGGTAACAGAAAATGCTACAGGTACAGACCAGCACCAAGGCAATAAATCACAAGTGAAAGAACAAAGAAACAACAATGAAACAATATTGAATACTACAATTTCAAAATGTATTTTACCTTTTACATACACATAAAAATCTACATTTTTAGAAACTGAATATTATACTACATTTACAAATTTGTTAAAACAGGTGTGTTATTTTTACACATGGTTGTCTATATAATGTGAAAATTTTGAAAAAAAACTTGATTGTCATATAATTTATCTGCATCTTACCATTTCTAACTGCTATAGATGAATAGCAGTTACTTGACCTATACTCCTATGCAAATGACCATGGAAGCATAAATTGATAAAAGAAACATAGACCAAGCAGTTTTTCTGGTAGGGCTATATTAGGCTTAGAAATTTATTGAGCAGGGAAGATCATGGAGCAGATCATAATAAGTGCAGGACAACCAGGGGATCAGGCCCAGCCAGCCTAGGCTTAGGAAAGGCAGGTCCTGCATGACCAGCCTGGTCTTCTTCTACGATCAGCTGACCAGCCTAGTGGATGAAGGAAAGACTGTGGATGTAGTCTACCTGGATTTCAGTAATGCCATTGAGAACATTTCCCATCAGATTTTCCTGTAGAAACTGACTGCTCGTGGCAGTTTTACTCTCAATAAACTAGTTTTCTAGTGTCAGAAAGCCTTGAAGTTGTGTATCAAGATAAAGCACAGAAAAATAGGAATGATGGGGAAAGCTGAAGGGGTGGAACATGGCAATACATGCACCTTCATTGTTTTTTCCTGTTGACGCGGGATTTATCTCACCTATTGTAGACATCTGTAGTAGCAACAGTGATCCTAGGTTATAAAGTCTATTGCTGCAGGCCCTTTTAAACGCTAATCATTTCATCCTCAACTGAATATGTAAAATTGTCCCTCTTTAATAGTCAGTTTATCTTGACTGACAATAAAAAAGCAAATGCAATAGGCTACTATATATGAAATTCTGTTTTAATTGTTCCTTGTACTTCCTTTGAGATGTCCTGGCAAATCTAAGCATTGAGTTGACACTAGCAAGCACCTCTCATTAGCGCTAGTCTCTTACATAGCACTAAATATCGTAAACTTACAATTGACTGTGGATTTATTATGCCTGTACAGACATTGGAAAAAATAATGTTAACAATGGCAATAGTTCATTCCATTAAAATTTCAGAATTGTTTTTATGTCTAGATAAAAAGGTTAATTTATACTGTTCCTTCCCAAAGAGCAATTTGCTTTCAATGAGATGATACTTCATTACTAAAAACTTGTCATTTTTAATACTTCTGCGTTGCTGTAATTGAGAAATCTCTTACTTCAAACAACCCAGATGCATATCAGAAAAGAATTTATGGCTGACGAGATCTCCTGAATGTAGATTTCAGGCAAAAGTGAGTATTGATGATGGGAATGATAGAATTGTTTGTTTTTCTTGTAATTTAATTATTTCTTTTGGGCAGGGAAGTCTAAGACATTGTTCTGGGGATGAGTTGTACCAGATCAAACTTCAAAGACAGCTTTGGAAATAATAGTGAAAAATTAGGCTGAGTTGGTGTTTAGCAGGCAAAGTAGACAGACAGTTTAACTGTTTGCATGTGTGCTCTAGGTACTCATTGGTAAGAGATGTTATTTTTTCACTGTAATTTTATTTTCTTTAGAATTTATTATAACAAAATCATGATGAGAATTAGGCCTGAGTCATGAATTAAAGTAAATGTATTTACTGAAAGACATTCAAGCCTGCTTTCATTTTCCACTGTTTCTCATCTGTGTTACAGCACTCATGTTTTTATTCTGCTTTATAAATAAATAAATCCCACATTAATATAAAGGTGATGAGGCAATTTAGTTGCCTAATCTGCTTGTAGTTAGGGAAGTGAGCGATAGCTCAGTCACTGCCTTTTTCAAGATGTGAGAAGTAAAATCCTTGCATTGAGGTCAGTGAGAGTTGGGCCAGGATCTTACCCCCTTGCTTAAATAACTTATTAATGAATTTCCTACCCTATAAGCAGGCTGATTATTATAGCTGGTTTAAATACTAGTTAAAGGGCTAGACAAGTGACTGTGGCATGGAAAGCCCAAGATATCTATGATGAGAAAATAAGTTAGTAACTGTTGCATAGTTCTCTTGCATTTGCTCAGCAGTTCTCAGGCCTGATGTCTGCAATCTCACTTTCCTCCTATTTTTAGTACATAAACCAGGCCAAGAGGTATCCAAAGTAGGACAGAGGCCTAATAAACCAATGAAGTTTTTTTTAAATCACTTTTTTTCTTTTTACTGCACTAATCTTTCTGCCAGCTCTTGTATATAAAGGTAAGGGCAACCCAGACTATATAGGTGTAAAGGAGCCAAGTGGTTTTGCATTTGAGATTGTAGACAGACTTTAAAATGTTATGCATTTCATTGACTAGAAAACTAAGAATTAAAAGTACATAGAATTAATATTGTAATAATCTAGGCTAGGTAAATTTTTTTTTGTCCCAAGATATCTTCAGGAGTCTGACCTTTTTAGTCTCATGAATTTACTGCATGGTTCTTTGGGTCATCTTCCACTACCATGCCTGGGTCCACGTTGTGAGGTGGCACCAAGACACAAGCTGAATTGAAAAAAAAAAAGGATTGAAAAGAAAAGAACGTTCCTAATGTCCAGCACACACAGGGTTTGGACTAGATATCTTCAAATGTTCCTTCTAATCCAAACTCTTCTGTGACTGATTGTGTGTTCTAATCACTATGATCCAAGAGCCCAAGAAAACAAACTAGAATTACTCCAAATTAAATGTCTCTGCAGTGTGCATAGAGTCAGCAGCAGGGCTTCAGTATTCCTGATTTCCTTCTACAAATCCATTCATATTCATTGTTCAGTTAGTGCAGCTTGCTACATATGGCAGGACTAGACTGAGGTGTAGCACAGAAGCACATTCATAAAAGTCTATGGGACACCAGGTGAGATGAACATTCATGCCAGGTATAACTGTCCATTGGCAGATTACATAGGACCTCATTGCACATTGTTCAGGTTACTTTCAGTTCTCTGAGTTATTATTTTTCCATACACGAGGATCACTACATGTCAAAGATACACAACCAGAAATACTTTAGTTAGGGTTTTTACTAATGGAGGTAGATCAAACTTTTTTTTTTAATTGAATTAAATAGAACTTTCTTCTGTTGCTAATCCAGGGTCATGAGATGTCATTTCACCATTCTTCAGAGTTTATTAATATTCTGTCATATTTTCATAATATCATCTGTCTTGGTTGCAGCTTCCTGGATAACTTCCTGTACAACTGAATGGGAAACAAACCTTGAAAATTTCACACTCACAAGACTCAGTTCTGCTAAGTGAAAGCCAAGATCAGCATTTTTGAAACCTCTCCTACAAAAGCAAATGAACCAAACTCAAACTCTAAAGTAGAAATGAAAGTGTACTTATGTAAATTCATAAATAAATAAGAGGAAATCAGGCAGAAGAAGTGAGTGATCCTTCTTGCCTTGGAATGTTGGTGATTTTTTCCTACTTCTGTTTTTCATTCTGGCATAACACTTCCCTTGCCCAAACTGCTCAAGTCACTGGGGTATGAAACATCAGACTGAAGTGCAGAGGGAGAATTAATACAGAAAACTCGCCTAGTAGTTCAAGAGACATTTTTGTGTAAATACATACATGCTATCCTGCAACCACTTCATATTCATGTTCTTTATCTCCAGTCCTTTTTTGTTCTGTTGAGAAACTGCATTTTGAGGGGAAAAGCTTAGGTTTTGGACCATCAGCAAAGTGCTTGAGAGAGTTTTCCACTACCTTGTTTTCTGATTTGCTTTTATAGAAGTCCTTTAATTTTTTTGATGGAAAGACTAAGATCATTGGTAACTAATCTGACAAATGACTAGCTGTTAAGCCTCTTCAAAAATCATATTTTATTTATGGATATTCCATTATTTCAGCTGAAATCAGGCATCGTGTGTTCTTCTTTCCAAATATTGACCAGGCCCTGAGTGTACTTCAGCCAGCTGGCTGCATATTAAATCACATGGTTGGACTGGCAGTTCGAAGCAATCCACAAGGAAAATGTGGGGAGCTAAATGCTGGATAGGAAATTAAACAGGACTGCTATAATCTGGCCTATACCCTGAAGCAGTTTGGCTCACACAGAGGAGACAGTGTGTGAGAAGAACCCGATGCCACCAGCAGTCACAACTATAGGACTGACTTCAACTGGTCATGCATTTTCCTATAATCCAGATGAGCGTCAGTGCACCACATGTCATCTTTCAGGTCACACTTGTCCCAGACAAGAGCTGTTTACTGAGAATGAGTAAAAAGTTGACACAGCAGGGGAGCATACACATGAATTCCTCAGGCCATGCAGCATTATTGGTAACCTCCTCATGGAAAATCTGGCTTAGAGATGTTATGAAAACAAAACAAATATTAGCAGCAATTAGGGGACTTAGAGAGAGAATTATTCACACCAACAAAGCTGTCTCTCAGGGCTTATATAAGACAGTCATAAACCCTGCTCACTGCAGCCGAATCAACAGAATGACAGCTGAAACTGGAAGCACGACAGGCAAGGGATCAAGCCGGAAAAACCAGGCACAGCAGCAGGCAGAGTTGGAGAACACAGACCAGAAGGTTCCATTTGTCATCACAGACTGAGGTGTGACATCTTTGTCATTCAGCAGTAGGTCTCATGCCCTTGTAATAATTTGCCCCATGCGGCCACTCTTGCAAGCCCCGCAGTGGCTATTAGCAAGTTGTGGTGGTGACTTCAGCTGCTTCCTGGCAGAGAAGAGACTGGATCTCACACCAGGGTTTTGTTTACTGTGATAAATCCTGGGTGACACACTGGGTAGCTTTGCTTACTAGTTATCACTGTCTGAGAGTGGCATGACTTGTCACAAGTGGGTACAATAGTAACAAAATCAATGAGGCTTTTGGAAATTTTGAAAGGGAAGAATTAGAGAAGAAGTGAAAGTCGTAGAAAAGATTCAGAAAAATTATGTAAGTCGTGCAATAGCTTTTGGTCTATGGTATAAAGTAACTTTTACATATTAGTATATTCAATTTAGGATACAACATTTTTTATGGTATTTCTATACTGATCTACCCTACATCTTAATCTTCAAGAATATGTTAGATGTCAGAAACCAGTTCAGACCATCGAGCAACTGGAGGCTTCTCAGATCTATACAGAATTGCAGCTGAAGATTCAAAGCTGTAGCGTAGTTCAGGTTTTTTGTATCATATCTTGACAGCTGTGCAATTTGCCTACTGTTTCTACTGAAAGCCATTTAGAAATTTTTGTTTAGTCCTGTAATGAAGAGATGGAAATATTTTCCCTTTCAGTCTGTTAACCACAGTAAGTTTGGAAATTGAGACTATTCAGTGTGTATGCTCTGCAAAAACATCATTCTGGATCAAACTTAGCACTTGTTATTTTAGGATCGATGGCAGTCATTCCCAAAGGCCCCCTCCAGGGTTACATCTTGTACTAACTTGGGAAGGAGACAATTCCTGCTGTGAAGGATTTACCAAATGAATACAAATAAATGAGGTTAAAAGTCCAACCAACCTTCTTAGTTACATGTGTCACAAGTTTTGTTTCTTTTCTTTGTTTTGCCTCGATTGATTGGGAGACGGAAGACACGGATTAATCAATGAGGATACACATGCACCAGTAAAGAAGAAAAGAAGAAGGAAGAAGAAAAGAAGGAAGAAGAAAAGCCTCCTACTGGCCTAGTCAAGACAGCCAAGCCTAAGCTTTGCTGATGTAATGCCAGAACCATGCCTGAAAGACTTATCTGAGAGAAGGCAAAGATTAAATCACACAGCTTTTTCCATGTTCCCAAGACATTCAAAGCATCTCATGTCAAATTGTGGATTTCAAAACCCTGACATATATCAGCTGTGCAATATGAAAGATAACAAGGTTGGAATTTCAAATTAAGAATGTTTTTCAGTGACGAGACATTAAAAATACTCCTGATGACCCAGTGCTTGAGATGCCATAAATACTCTACCGAATCGGAAGTGACAACTTTTTCTATAACAATAGGTCTACATTTTAAGGTTAATTGCCTGACCATTTATATAATCCTGTAGTTTCAGGGGGTTTATCTGTCTCTCTAGATCATTATCTTGGGAAATCAACAGAAAAACTAATTAAGTATGCTTAATTACTTCTGCTGTTCAGTCTTTTTAATGTTACTCTTGTTTCGTTACTGAATTTCCAAAATGCCTTGCACTAAGACTGCTACAAATTTTTTAAAACTAAAAGTAGCTAGCTAGACAGTCTTCTAACGAAGCAGATTCAACATACCTAAATTTAGTTTTCTCTTCCTTGATGTCTTTTTCTAAACAACAGTATTTGGTACGATTATCGTTACTCTCCTTGGCATCAGCTTGCCAATGACTTTTTGTACCAGTGAAACATCTGATGTGGAAAGAAGGTGTTTACCCTACCCTCGACGTATCCTAAATTTTTTGTTTTCACAACATGGAGTAAAAGCTGATATCCTATTTTAATACAAACTGTCAGGCTCATGAGACAAAGCTCTAATGGAAGAAGAATTCTGGAAGAGGCCCATCAATACTTACAGGTTAAGGAGTATTGTTTTAAGTGCCAGTACAATATATGTCCATTTTTTCCAGTGATGGGTTCCTCTGTCTAAATGGCAAGTCATCAGCTATCAATCATGATATTTACTGGTGCATATATTCTGTTTACACTAGACTTTAACTGAATACAGACATACTGCAACTTGTATTGCAAGCAGTGCTACTGATTCCCCCACCAACTGCTACTGAATGTAGTGTTTAGTATCCGTACTGATAGGAAAAAACATTGAATAAACACATACCAAATAAGCAAGCAAATAATAGACTTCCCCAATCTATGGTCTGAGAACATGGATTAATATTTGGCTTAAGGGTTCCAGAGAAAAACTAAAGTACAGTTTTTCTCTTGTAGACTTGAGACTCTCTCACCACTGAAGAATCTCAGATTTCTTAATGTGTAGCCCTACAGTTATCAGTCAGCATAGAAGAGACAAAACCTTTCAGCCTTGTGTCATTATTACAGAAAGATCAAGGAACCACCTTTGCCAACTCCTTTTTCTGCCTTACCATAGAAGAACATAGAGCAGAACATCACTACCACTGATAAAACTGCTTCATGTTCCCAAAGCCATTGAGATCAAAAAACAAAAATAGCAATGTGCAATAGTTGGGTCTACTCTGTGGATCTTTTCTATGGACAGAGCAATAGAAAGACCCAAAAAAACTCAGACAGGCATGTCGAACTCATTTGTGTTTATGGTTTCACCCATGTCACACTTCCATCACCCAGGAAGTTGGAGGTATTTTACAGTAACTGCGCAGGCCTGGTGGTTCTGTAGGCATTAATTATGACCAGCAACCCCATTTGGGAAAGCCCCCTGAAACAGAAACAGAATCCAGAATAGTAATGAACTTTCATGTAAATAACTCTCAAGAAATGTCAAATAGAACAGATGTGCCATCTGTGTGACAGAACATACTCTTTATTAGAAAGTATACAGAACTAAATATATCATCTTTAATGACATCAGTAAAAGCCCTGTTCATCATTGCCCCATGAGACGTGCCCAGTCACTTCTTTTACAGCATCAAGGCATAGTTCTCCGTCTCAAAAGAAGCCCACGCTAGTGAAGTCAGTCTATTCATTTATCCATTTCTTTTGAGAGAATGTTGGAAAAAAAAGGCTAAAAGAAGCACCAAACATTAAAAAAAATTTAAGATCTATTTGTCGTCATGGAGTAAACTAGGTTAGAATGTATCTGCAAGCATTATTTAATTATTTTAACTTCAAAAGTGGTTTGACTGATTTCATAAAGCCTTTCATGTCCCTCAGCTATTATGCAAACAGTAAGTGCATTACTGGACTGGAACCCCATTTGGTTTCAGCTCTTCAGTATGCAGAAATTGGAGAAAATCCAGAGACACTGTGTTTCAGGAACGTTTAGCACCAAAAGTGCTTGGATTTTCTTGTATCATCCCTGTAAACTTTAAATATCACCTCATTGAGTTTAAGGGATTGTGTGATTAAGACATTACATTTTAAGAACACTGGCAGCAGTTTCCAGCTAAGGAGAGGGATTATCAAAGTGAATAAAGAGCAAAATATGCAGCCTGATGACACTTCTATTGATTCTTTTCTGTCTCTAGGAAAAATCAAAGCACATGAACATGCTTGTCCAATTAAAGCCAGTGGCAGAAGCGTAACATGGCCTCAAATCATACTCTATTTAGTCTGTGACTGTAGCTTCTTGGGTTTTTAAGTCTAGAGGCATGGGTTAGCTGGGGTTTTGTTTTTCCCAGCTCTCATAATGGGACTTCCAATGCAGCCTCAGGCAGTTAGACACTCAAGTGTCAATGAATGTCCATGAGATTGAAAACTCCTTTCAAAATCCTACCACAACTTTCTTTTCCATCTTCCCATTTGTTTTTAATACTCTGTAACTTTCATTGCAATTAGCCGGGTCACAGACGCATCCAATCCCTCTCAAATATTACTAAACAATAGAAAAAGCAATACAAATCTAATGGCTTTGATGCCTGATAGAAACTTTCCCATCTGTGTAACATTTTAAAGCACAGTATCTGTGGATTTATCATGCCAAGAAGGGTGGCTCAGGAAGTTTTTGCAATATAGCACCTAAACAGTTGGAAAGTCACAGCTGGATTTGAAACATTATCAAAAAGAAAAACAATAATCTTTGAAGGCTTGATCTGGTTCTAGCTTTACGTCTATAAGACTTTTCATACACGTTCTCACAGAAGAGAAGATACTGTCAAAACAGCACCTGAGGCAGCTTTACTGGTTTTGTGACATTTTCACCTGCAAACGAGTCACCCACAATGAAACAATTCTGGGCTACGAGGAATAATGCTGCAGTACAAAAGCTGATAATGCCAGTGTCTGTTATGGTCTACCCCACAGCTGACAGTTCCATAAAGGCATTACAGCATAAATTATTCAGGCTTCATCTGTTCCTGCAACACACACAGTCTTTTTCCAAACAATTTCTGTATAAACTTATTTTTGTGTGTTATACCCATAAAAGAAATAAAAAATAAAACACAGCAATATTTTTTTAATCTCCTCTTATAAGGCAAGACAGGCCTATACAGGAAAGCTGTAGGAGCCGTGTAAGCATTAGATTGCCACTCTTCTTATAAATCCTCTTTACTAGATTGCTTAGAGGTACTCTTGTATAAGCTGGATTTTGTTCCACAATCTCAAATCGTGCATCTAAAACTTAAGAGTAGAACCAGTATGAGAATACTCCTGTGATCACTTGCACGTCTTTTATTAGGATCATGTTTTTCACTACCACCAGAAGAATGAGACTCAGAGCCAAGTTCTATTCTCAGTTGCTGGTGTAAATCCAAAGTATCCTCATCAAAACCAGTGAACTTATTCCAGATTTACACTCCTGGGCCTAGAGCAGAGTTCAAGCCGTCTTGTTTTAATATTCTTCAGTTCGGAAGAATGTCTGGCTTTCCAGAACTCAGAAACTGTGAGTCTCTGTACTGCCAGCTTAACAATAAAAAATCAGATTCTTTTGTGTTCTTTTCCTGAACACAGATAGAGTGAAATTACATTGACTTCATCTCCCACACTCCTGTTGCCAGAAAATAGGAACATGTTAACAACTGTCGTTCTGACAAAATGCATCCATTACTACTATTTAATCAACTCCCCAAACAATACAAGAAGTTCTTTTTGTACTCGAAGTTTGACTCTCAGAGAACTTTCAAACTGGTTCCTCTAACTGTTTCTCCTGTATACTACCAAAATACTGAGTTTGGTGTGTCTTAAATCCTTTAGCGTAATGACCGTGCTTCCTGGTTTTGTGTGTGCATCCATAGGTATCCCCGAAAGTCTGTGGCTTTTGTCAGGAGGCATTTCTTTTCCTTCTCTTGATCAGAATATCCAGGGAAATTTCTTGACTTGGGAGGAGACCTTAGGAAGAATCCTTAGAAATAAACCTTAGAAAGAATGATCGTTAAGCACTTCCTACTAGACGAGACTCAGGGAATGGAGAGAAGCTAGAATTTCCCTCTGCCCTATTTTCTTGTACCAAAATACATGTATAGAAATGAGAACTTGGAAAAGCTTACAGAGATTTAGAAATCATCTCAGGCATTCAGCCACAAAAAAAATCTCTGTGTGGGACGTGACAGTACAGGCTAGCCTAGAACAAAACTACCTCATTGCTAACGCAGGTCAAAAAGTTACTGGAATATAAGAGTGAATCACAAATCTGTAATATTCAGCAAAATGATCAGACCAGACAGCAAAGATGCTCTGGTCTGCTGCCTAAAAAAGCATATGGGATCAGCACAGGAGCTGGATGGATCACAGAGAGGATTGCTTATGATCAGAACGGAAACAGCAAGACGAAGTACTAATCTGTGCAAACCATTGGAAATGCAGGGCAGAGAATCAGAGTTTGCTTGTACCTAGCAGAGAGGATTTTATTTCATATGAAAAGAAGAAGCCCTGGGCATTTTAAATGGGAGTGTCTACTACTGTAGGAAAGACCACTGGAGTAATAACACCATAAATCTCTTACCAGCAAATTCTAAGTCACCACAGTCCTTGAATGCACTTCCTCTATCCATAGTACCTATCCGTGAGTTAAGACAGATGGCTGTAGCCAGAGGTTTGGGTTGTTTTTCAAAAACAGGTTTCTATATTACCTGAACAACTGCAAAAAATCCTTCATTCTAGAGGGGGGCTGTAGAGTATGGTGCCCTGTCAACGTCACTGAAGACTACGAAGAGAAAATGGATAACTACTCTGCCACTGACAATGCTAAATCGGCAAGAGGCTATGGGTAGTGGCATAGGAGTGCTACTTGGAACCCGTCTTCTGAGGAAGTATAAAGGCATTATTCACAGAGGAAGAAAACACGTGTTTTAGCTGGAAAATGCTACCATTTTCTAGAAGACAGCCCCAAGTTTAAGCAAGATCTTCGTGGTGGAAAAAGAAGTCAGTGGGGCAGAGGCTGTTATTTCAGGCCAGGTAGCAGTAATAGAAAACCACACATGTCAAGAACTGCTGTGGAAGTGAATGAGGCAAGGAGAAGGGGGGAACCAGAACTGCATGCCTTTCTGATGGCATGAACACCATTCTCTGGAAAATTCAAATAAGGGAGCAACATCAATCCAAGTAACTAGCAATTGCATCTCATATTCCAAAATAGCTCAGTAAATTAAGGGCAATTTTTTTGTTATTCTAGAAGGAAAATTATATTCTTAGGTTTAAGGCAGGATTGCACTGCAGCCAGCTCACAGGCTAGGTCTGGCCCATAAGGCAGTCTCTGCTGCCCACCAGGGATGAGGCAGTGTACGCCTTTCGACTATGAACTTCCCAGCTGGTGCCAGTCAGGCTATTTACATCTCCTGACTGCTGGCTGGCCTAGGAGAAACTTCTGCCACATACTAGCCCTGCCAGAGGACTCCTATCTCCTGGCTGGCCGCTTTCCTCTGCTTCTTCTCTCTTCTTATCCTTCCTGGGCAGCACATCACACACTGTCTCACAGCCCGAGCTAACCTGAGAAAGGGGAGAAAGAAGGCACTGGAGCGAATGAAACTGGAAGGGCAGCAGGAGGTGTTTGGATGTGTGTTAGGAAGTAGAAGCCGTTAGCAGTCTCTGAGCCCACTTAAGCTGCAGCTTTCTGCAATAAAAATTCATTTAAGAAAAAAGGGCGAAAACCACTGCCTGTGTCATAAGGATTCTTCCAGCTCTGTACCACAGCCGGGTTGGTGTGAGGGAGAGACAGCTGTTGCAGGGTAGTCAGACAACACCAGCAGTACAGGAGCTCTTCAGAGCTGCACGCAGGCTGCTGAGGCACTGGGTGCTACCGAATAAGGGCAAGCAAAAGAAAATGTTTTAACCAGTTCTTTTTCAGACTTGTGAAAGACTTGAATAATTCCAAAAGAGAGAGGTCAGATGTCTAAAAGTATCTATGCTGCTTGGTTCCAGGCTAGACAAAGGTAAACAGGATAATGCAAAAACCTGAAACATGGATCAATATTTGCTTTTCCTCTTGGAAGAAGAAACTGAGATTTACACTTGCATGTCAGCAGCAGGGGAAGCTGAGCCAGTTCTTGCAGGAACAGCAGTGTGTTCAGTGAGGAGTTCAGACTTTATCTGAAGGGACTTACAAACAATTCAGAAGACAGATCCAGCTGCCTGGTTGCCAAAGCACTCTTGGGCTTGTCTGTTGGTTGGCAGATGGATTTTTGCTTCATTTTATTTTTTGCATATGTACAGAGATGCATTTTTTAACAAATAAGGGAGGGATAGCATGACAATTCCAGCTGAGGGTAAAAGGCAGGTCCCCTCTAGTGCAGAGATTCCCAAAAGAAAGATGCAATCCTCATGCCAGAACTTAAAGTGAGTGGTCAGAGGCTGGCACTGACTCACCTGATGGATCCTGGAGGCTTCAGTGTGTGCCCCAAGCTTCACCTCACTTTATGCTTTTACATTAAGACCAAGAAACTTCAGCAAGGTCTCCTGCATGGGCATTGCCAGAACTGGGCAGTAGTCCAGCACAGTTTTCCCAGCACCTGGGAAAACAAAAGGACCAGGCATCTGGCTTCATATACAGCCTCGTGGGGCCTGGAACAGAGAAGAAGGAGAATAGGGAAGCCTTCAGGAATTAGAGAGTTGTAGGCTTCTATTATGGTCTTCCCAGTTATCACATAGTCCTCCAGAAAGAAAAATTTAGGAACCCCTAATTTAATACATTTTGTTCTTTCCAGGGGAAAATGTTCACCAACTCAGGAAGCTTCAGGGGGGTTCCTGCCAGAGGAGATCAGAGAGGAGCCAGCAGTGGGTGGGGAGTTGCCTCTGCACCTCTGCCTGAAATAAGGACACATTTCCAGCTTGTGCTCACACCCCTGTGCCAGGGACTCTGCTGGCTGGAGCTAAAGCACCTAGAAGGAGAGGTCACACAGTACAGCCTGCCGCCAGCTAGCCAAATGCATTTCACATGTTCAAGGCCAGCCATTATTTAATATCTGCTGCCAGGAGCCACCTTGTCTGTGCTGACATCATCTGGTCAGGTTTTTTGCACTTTCTAACAGAAACTATGACACACTCCAGCAAGAATAGACACCTAAAGCCAAGAAACAGACAGTATAACTCAGGTCCCCAGATGCGTTTGAATAATTTATTACTTATTCAGCTTTATTTTTACAACTTTTGGAATGTTTTTTGACCAAAACTTCTATGCATAGATTTCCTTTTTACAGAGCACTGAAAATTTTGAAAACATATTCAATAACTGCAAGCTGAAAAATCAAATATTTCAGAATATGTTTCCCTGATAATATAATCTATGCATTCACTTGATCATAACAGATTTTCCTGTGGTAATTATCCCATCTAAACATGACCCTCCATCATATTTTTATGACAATGTCTTTGATATACAGTGAGAACTGTATCAAAAGGGTTCTTAATAGCTGAAATCAATACCACTCACATGCTGATAAAGAAGTAAAAGAAAATTAACTTTGTTTCAGTAACTTACTATGATCATGTTGAGTATTAAATCAAGACAAAAAGTTCAAAAACAGAAGTCAATTGGGAATGTAACTTATTTTGCCTAAAGCTGTATATAATCTTACCAGTAACTCAGAGCCATATGAAAACTGACAAAATAAGGGTGACAAAATTATGGCTAAGCTGATGATTTTCATTTACTGAAGAGGACAGAAAAAGGTCCATTGCTGCTTAATGCGACTCCACCCACTTTCTCAGAATAAATGCAGAGATGTATGTTGATTAGACACCGCAAAACACCAGTTACGTGCTAGACCTGAATTTTATGGAATTCTTCTATTGAAGGATTCATCATCAGAGGCAATAGACATGGGAGCTCAAGAAGAAGAAAAAGGCATCTTTTTATGTTACAGCAGAAGGGCCAAAGTTTAGAAGACTAGTTCTTCTCGTGTCGAGAACCTCGTACAAAGCTGGAGATTTCCATGGAAAGATTTGTGTGGAACGTGCTGGATTCTGGATCCACACCTTAATAAGTTTACTGGGGTGGCAATCTTTTCTGTTCTCAGTAAAAGATGGGTGTTAAGGGTAAAGGAGAAACACCAGGAATACCATGGGAAATAATCAGGAAAAAAGGCTATGGACAATCTTCAAGATATCAATGGAAACAGAAGAGTTAGCAGTATCTTCAGGGAAGTGACTAACTACTCTGGCCTGCCACAGCAATGTCCGTGGTGTCTTCCCCCATCATTTTTCATGTCCCTTACATCAGGAATGGCTTCCCACTTCATTTTTTGAGTCAGCAGCAGAACCCTTCTCCTGAATATCACCAAACAAGAAGTGGAGGTGCCAGCAGCAGTACTGCTCTCCAGTGGGAGGGTAAAGGTCCTTTGAAAATGTGAATTTGTTTACAGAACAAGAAGCAATTGTTGCCAAAAGACCATATTGACTTCAGTGTAGCTGAACACATTACTAGGTACAGTAAGGGTATTTTTTATAGAAGCTTAAAGTGCATTAATTTCCTGTGCTAACTCCATTAGATCTTTATTTCACAATAATGGCAGAAATAATTAAAAGTGTAAATGAATCAAATGAAAATAATCACAATACATTGGTCTTCCTCTAAACAAGAAAACATTATTTAGTGATAGTAAAAATAAAAACATGAGGAGAGAATGGGCTGTTCCTACCTCCTTAAAAATCACTAACCTTAACAAACTTGAATTTTCTTTCATGGTGTTTAAAATTGGCCCTAGATCTCTAATAACTCAAAAACAGATTGTCTTTTTAAAACCCAGATTTCTTTTTCTTTTTCCTTAAATCATTCATTATAATAATTTTATACATACAGGTTCTCCTCTTATGCTGGACAAAGACCAGAAAAATTGTTAAGGATTTTCATTTAACTATTTATTTTACAATAATGAAGTCATGATTTTTATGATTTTATAAAAGGGTAATAGAAGTATTATTTCATTACTTCATTTACGACTTCATATGTGATTGGCTGTGTGAAAAAAAGTGTTTTCCTGTGTTGTGGTGTTTTGCAACATTAATAAAAACTTTTCAAAATGGTCATAAGATCATTTTTATTATAAATACAAATAATTACTTTGCTAATAGCCAAGACGATTTGATTAGAAATGTTATTGTAAATAACTCTCACCAGACTAGAAAAAAAAGAAATGAAACTCCAAATATGGCAGAAACAGATTTCTGAATTTTAATGGCAAGACAGTTCATGTGTTTATCAGGGCTGCATGCTCAAAGACACAACAACATGGATTTTTATTCATGAGATCAGTGTCTATATCTATGTCTTAATTTATGCTGTGATTCCACGAGCAGCCTGTTCTAGCACGCGGTAACAGCACTTCTGCTGAAATGAATGGTGTTTCTGTGTGCCCTCCAATGAACACCCACAGTGGTCACTCGATTTTGTAGGTGCTAATGCATACAGATGTATAGGAAGTCAATCAAACATTTCACAAACACAAACATTCTTTTGAAATGTGACACTTTGGGCCTCCACTGGTCAGCTAAAAAAACACTGTAAAAAAAATGGAAATGGGATAGAGCACAATAGATTTAGCTGGACACACCAGTCAAAATTAATCTCACCAACTGTCCAGCTCTGAGTCTTTGCTATAAACTCTTCTCTCTGCATTGTAATCATACCATGCTTATACTGGTAAAAATGTGTGTTTTCATATCCACTGCACAGTGGAGATGAAAACTAAAGAAAGGTGTAGTGGGATTGCAAAGCACAGCCTGTAAGAGTGGTGATAATCTGTGGAATTCATTGCCTACAGTTCTTAAAGATCCTAAATCTGTTTCTCATTTCAAGTTTTATTTGAAGTTTAATGCTTTGGATATGTTTTTTTAAATATATATATGTGTTTGCACTTGCTTCCAGGGTTACCTGTATTTTATTTTTTAAATTAATATTAAATGCTTACAGACTGATCTAAAAGTCACTGAAATTAATGGAAAACCTCCCAATGACTTCATTGGTCTTCAGATCACATCTTTAGGGAACTCTTTTCTTATAAGCTGAGATTATGAAGCCCTTGTAGAGTATAAATCAGTATTGACATCTGTGCAGTCAGAGGGATTTATAATACCTGAATAGCCAATTCTACCTCCTGTGAGCCCAGTTTTCCAAAACGTGAATCACTGTACCTGCCTTGTATTTTAGCCATACATTATTTTGCAATGGACCACAAGAGGACTTTGAGAAACAACTATAAAGGACCTGCCAAAATCTATTTGAAGTAGCTTTGTGGATACCCTGCTGAGCTGCTCTGTCTGATCACCGCAGCTTAACTGGGCTATATATTCACCGCTGGAGCTGCATAGAGAATAAACTAAGCACTTTGTGCAGTATAGATACAATTCCTGTTGCTGTGTAGATTTCATTTATCCAGAAACAGCTCTTTAGAAAGACTCTCACAGTCCATATGTAAGTGCAATAGAAAGAAATAAACAAGCAGAGAGAAAGCAAAGGATTTTCATCTTCTACCTATTTTAGCATTTTAAAAATCTACATTAAAATTTCATATTTAAAATGTGGTGTTATTGCTGGGATTGTTTGAAGACAGAAACTTGGAACTTCACAATGAAGCTTAGTTACTTTTACAACTGAAAAAACATGACAGAAAGAGAGAAGACGTGCACGACTTAATTTCAGAAATAAAGGCATTTCAGATAAACTTACATTAATTTAGCCCTTTCTGCCATTTATGTACGTCAACCCCTAAAAGAATCACTTAAAATAAGAATAAATAAGCTGAGTTTGTGCATTAATAATGCTTTTCATTTCTGTGTTTATAAAACACAGTAATAATTACGAATAATAATTTTACAGTGTACCACAAACTCTTTTTTTGCCAAAAGAGTTTTGAGTGTATGTTTTGTTTACCTAAATTTAAAACAGTAAAAATTAGATCACTGAGGCAGAGAAATAATTCTATGTGTTTTACTTGATGTTTTTTAAAATAGTTGTGCTTCTGCTTAGCACCAAAAAAAAAAAAAAACAAAAACAAAACAAAACAACTCTTTTGAACACTGTTCAAGCTTTGAGATATGTCAAAATATGGTTACAATGGGGAGCTGCTATGATGGCAAAGACATTTTATTTCTGCTTTAGGCCAATTAATTTGGAAAATATCTCAATTTTATAGTCCATATATTAAACTTTTGACGTTACGAAAGTAATTTTCCTGAAAAAAATAGAAAGAAAAACTGTGGACTATGCAAGGTGATAACCTTTTGAAAGGGCAAACCTTCATTTCTTCAGAGGATTTGATTCACAGCACCATAACAGTT
Source organism: Cnemophilus loriae (assembly GCA_013397755.1). Classification (NCBI taxonomy): domain Eukaryota; kingdom Metazoa; phylum Chordata; class Aves; order Passeriformes; family Corvidae; genus Cnemophilus; species Cnemophilus loriae. The sequence continues at coordinate 1,554,656 of VZTF01017490.1, read as the reverse complement.
GATATTTTATCATTACAGCCTTAACTTTACGCGAGAACTGTCAAAATCAATCATGCTCAGAAACTGGAACATTCTCCAAGTTAACAAACCCGTTTTTTGGTTCAAAGGTCTGCTCTAAAATCAATTACGGCCAAAAGAAGGACTTCTCTTTGATTGGTATCAGAAGCAGTTCTAGTTTTGGTGACAGACTTCACCTATTTCTCTCTGGACAAAAGTAGACTGAGGGAAACAGAAAGATTATGGTCTTGATTGCAAGAGGCTCTTTGGGTTTTACATTTTAAATGTTATTTCCATGGTCAGGAGCTCAGCAGTAGAAGCAGAGTGACTTGTCCCAAATGTTCCCATTTTTTTTATACCTTGGGTCTACAGCAGGGAACTCAATCATCATGAAGATGAATTTGACAGGAGGGATGTACTGCTTTTGGGGGTCACTAGTTCCACCAACACTCTTAGCTTTTGGCTTGCCACAACAACCCCGTGCACTACAGGCTGGGGCAGAGAGCCTGGAAAGTGGCACAGTGAAAATGGGACCCGAGGGTGACGGTTGACAGAGGCTGAACATGAACCAGAGTGTGCCCAGGAGGCCAAGAAGGCCAATGGCATCCTGGCTGGTAACAGCAATATGGTGGCCAGCAGCACCAGTGGCAGTGATTGTCCCTCTGTACTTGCCACTAGTGAGGCCACAGCTCAAGTCTTGTGTCCAGTTCTGGGCTCCTCAGTTCAGGAAGGACATTGAGGTGCTGGAGCGAGTCCAGAGAAGGGCAAAGAAGGTGATGAAGGGTCTGGAGCACAAGAGGAGCAGCTGACGGAGCTGGGCTTGTTCACCCTGGAGAAAAGGAGTCTCAGGAGTGATCTCATCCCTCTCTACAACTGCCTGAAAGGAGGCCGTAGCCAGGTGGGGGTCAGTCTCTTCTCCCAGGCAACCAGCGACAGGACAAGAGGACACCATCTTAAGCTGGGCTAGGGGAGGTTTAGATTGAACATTAGACAGAAGTTCTACACAGAAGGGGTGATTGGGCATTGGAATGGGCTGCCCAGGGAGGTGGTGGAGTCACAGTCCTAGAGGTGTTTAAGAAAAGACTGGGTATGGAACTTAGTGCCATGCTGTAGTTGACGAGGTGGTGTTCAGACTCCATGAACTCAGAGGCCTTTTCCAACCTAATGGATTCTGTGATTCTGTAATGCTTGATGGTCCAAGCAAGTCACCAGATTTGAACACCATGGATAGCTCACAGAGGATGGTGCATCAAGCATTCGCTTTGACAGCATGGAATTCTACCAACATTGGTAAGAAACCTTGAGCCAGCAATTGTAAAAAGGTGAACTACGGAAAAATTGAAGGTCTTTACAAGAGGTAACGTCTGAAGCCCTCACCTGAATGAATACTGAAGGAGCAATGAAGGTGGATGGGAGTCTCTGGGATATTCATGCTGAGTCCAGGAAGCCGTAAGCTTTGGTGCACAAGGCATTCGGGATCAGGTCAGGAGAACTACTCAGCATGCTGAGGGACCCACCCTGCTGGCATCATGCAGAGGTGAACTGCCTACTGTGTATCTGTCAGAATAACCAAGAAAAACGCATTTAGTCCAAACAGTGAAAAGTTTTGCTGTCAGTGTCGTGTGCTATAGATTACAGTGCTTCAAGAGAAACTGCTCAGAAACTGCGTAAAAGAGCCCTTTTTCCAACAGCTTCACTTCTTATAATTGACTGTAGGTAAAAATCTCAAACAAAGCATAAAAATAAATTTAAGATATCAGCCCAAATGTTAATAGACCCCCAGAATACATCTTTTTTGCATAAGGTAAAATGAAACTAGAATAATTCCCTTTTTGAATTATGCCGACTGCTAGGTTTCTTAGGCAAATACTTCAGGGTGCTGACTGTTAAGCTGTGCAGCCCAGTTCAGCAAAATGCCCTAGCACATGCTATAAATCATCCTATTGTCTTCAAGAGTCAAGCCTTTAATTTCTTTCTAGTGTGTCAAATATTAATTTAATAGAACACCTTTTTATTTAGTATTTTAATCACCTTCACCTTGCGGGATTTTTTTAAAAGTCAGCGGTTTCCATTTTCCTAGACTATCAGTTCATGAATGTAACAAATAATTACATTTTAAGAAAATACATTATTCATACCTGGACTGTCTTTGAAAGAAAGATTTATATTTCATTTATAACTTAATTTATATGTGTTACCACATGTCATTAAACTGGGAGAGAACTTGCAATTGCTGGACAGACATAAAAAGTTGAGCTTAACAGAAAACAAGAAGAGAGGGTCTATCAAGACAAAGCCCTTAGCAGAATAGAAAATTTTAATTAAATTGCCTAAAGGCCATTTTGGTTCATTTTTTGAAACACATATTTAACAATAAGAAACTTGACAGTTTCACAGTAAAAGTGTAAAAATCAGGACTTCTCAGGAAGTCAAAGATCCCTGAGGTTCAGGCTTTGACTGTGTGTTTAAACAAGCAACTCTATATTGTTCAAAAGACAGGAGTACATACTACTTTCATATGAGGCAGGAGAGGGACTGGAGAGGCTTCACAGTCTTGTGCTTGCTCCTGTTTCACAAGGGTTGGGACCGTGGGCTAGACTGTCCATTCTTCCAGACTCTAGTGCAGCTCAGAAGTGAAATTCTGCCATTATTGGGCCTAATTCTGACCCTGGTTCTTCTCAGGAAGTTTTTAGTTCAGTGCCACTTGTAAGGTGTCTGCTATCTCAGTCCAGTTTTGTCAGAACTGCTCATCATGATGGAAGGACAGTCAGCCCTTAGGGGAGAAAAATAGGGCATTTGTGCATTCCAGTGCAGAAGTCAATGCAGATGAATGCTGCTAACTTGTGGTCAGGAATTAACAGGCATCCATCACGAGCGTCATTGCGTTGGTCTTACCTGTCCCACAAGCTGTTGCCCAGAGCTAGATATCTGGATATCCCAATATCCTTAGAAAATGGAGGTGCAAATGGTATAATCATTCGACTGAAGGTATTTTGAGCCAGGTTTCTCAAATGTGAACAATTTCTCACATTTCTCGGGAGTCTATATCTTTGATTTTGCTTTTTAATACTTTCCCCAATGGTTAGATTATTCTAGTCTTTGTCTCAACAACTTAATGCAATTAAGGAAGCAATTCGAAGATTGTAATTGCTGTAGTGTTTCTTATGTCAGATATAAAAGCCATAAAAAATCACACAAAAGAAAAAGCATGATTTCATCCTATAACACTTCAGAATGAACATCACTTAATGACTGAAAAAACAAAGGTTAAACCACCCACCTTTCTTTTCTCTTTGAGCAGAAAATATTTAGCAGATATTTTCAGTTTCTGTAGGAAGATCAGCAAGTTTAGTCTTAAGGGAAAGCTGTGGATGCCCATGTGTACATGTATGTACCTGTGCTCTGGTCTCACCTGAGTCTGATTATTTATACGGGAGAGAAATGCATGAACTGAAAAAAGTAGAGTTTTAAATAATTGTACTTTAAATTGCCGACAGTTTTATATGTCATCTTAAAATTAGCATCTACTGGGAGATGTGTGTAAACTGAAAGGAAGACCACTATTATTTTCCATAAGACTATAGGGAGTCAAAGTCATCCATTCAGCTTCAGGATTCCCTCATTAATATTTCACATTTGTGTTCTCAGACACAAAAATGTGAGAAGTTGCTTATATTAATTAAAAGTTACCATGGTTATCAATGTCCAAGAAATACTTTAGAGAGCTAAACAAATCTGTAAGTACTAGAGGTTAGCGTGAAACTTTTCGGTATAATCTTCCACACCTATAAGTCAATTTTCAGTTTTCCATATATTCTTTTGAAACAACTGATGTGACTCGTCATCAGAGACAGGATATTAGTTAGACAGACTATGAGCTGTTTCTCACCCATACCATGTCAGCTCCTTTATTTGATTGGATTTGCAGAGATTGAGGTAACATTTCCTATTTGGTCATCATATGAGACTATGGCAATGTGATCTACCCATGTTCTTCTGTTTGTCCTCTTTAGATGGCTGTTCCTACCTCTTTTGCTGGAAAATTAAAATCTGTAAGTGATGGTGAGGTATCAAGACAATCACATCATACATGCCTTGATGTAAATAAGGTATATAAAATACTCATTAAATAAAACATATGAGCAAAAAAATAAAAGTAAATGTTGGCCCGCCTCATCCGAATGATTCACCTTAAGTGAGTTTTAGTGATATCATCCTTGTCATAAAGCAGCAGTAAAAATGCTAGCAATAATTAGCCATGAGGTTGATGCATACCGAATTAATGAGCCCTCCATTCTGAGATTCCTCTACTCAAGGAAAAAGTTTTATGTTGCCTGTCTTAGCTAACTTTTTTGTCATAAATAACATCAGTTCATTATATTAAAAGTAAGGCTTAGACAGCAAACGATGAGGCCCATAAAAACCACCATGCTAAGACCAGCCTGTTCCAGCCAGACTGTTTAAACACACGTGTATCTTACACTCTGTGTCTCCCCAGGACAAAGCTATTGCAACCTTTCAGGACTTACAGTAGAATGTCTTCCCCTGCATAACTCAGAAAGGTCTCATAAGATAATCAAGTCCGAGCTGCTCCTCAAAGCAGAACTGACACCGAATTAAAGCAAGGTTACTTAGAGCTTAAATCCTTAAGGTCGTGAAATACTCCAAAGGAGACCCCAAGGAGCAACCTCAAAAGAACAGACCTTTAAGCATGGTCATCTAAACCACCTCCTTCTAAAACCAGAGATAGATCCATACTGTTTTTCAAAAGGTGACGGCATCTATAAGCTGTCAACTGGAATATTCATGCCCACTGAGATAAGGCACAGACAATGCATTAGCCACTTGAAGAATTTTCTACTCACAGTTTAGAGAACCTAATGGAATGGTTCCTAAAATGCTGGAATATCCTGAATTGGAAGGGACCCACAAGGAACCTCAAAGACCAACTCCTGGCCCTCAGTCTCCTCTTCTCCAGGCTGAACAGACCAAGTCACCTCAGCCCCTCTTAATACAGCTTCTCCTCAAGGTCCTTCACCATCTGATCTTGCTAGTTTTCTTCTTTACTGTTGTACAGTTTTCTTACACAATATTTACAAGATGAGCTTGCTCCAAACAAGCATTTTTTGTGCAGTATTTTATCATTTTGTTTGCAGTCATACCACACTGGTAAGAGCATTCACATGAACAAAGGCTTGTCTGTATATGTTGTTTAATTTCTTGCAAAAGTCCAAGTTTTCTCTTAAGTTTCTCAAGATTCTTTTCAGTCTGGAATTAAATGAAACTGAACTTTTTAAAGTAAAATGAAATCTTAAACTTCTTATTTAAATTTGCTATTGAATTATAACATTTGAATGCCTATGCTTACTCAGAATGGGATCTGACTTTACCCACTTTGCCCAATTTGAAATGTTTATGAATGATAATGAGCCTTTACTGGAGGAGGAATTAGAAAGTCAATCCCTTTGATGTTTCATTCTGTTTGGTAAAGCATCTACAAAGATTGCAAATATTTGTAATTTTCACACATATCAGGTTTCAACTTTTACATTATTTCTTGATAAATACGCTTCAGAAACAAAGCTATTACTTTCCCTCCTGAAGGTGAAAATTTTCCTTTTTTTTACCTTCCCAAACCTTGCTTTGCCAATTCCTTCTCTTATTCTTGTTACTCACTCTTCATGGCCTATTATCACTTACATAAAATTAAACTGAGAATGTAGCAAGATATATTACTAAAAGTAAATCACAACATAAAGGTCATTACTTTTGAAGTGGAACAGGAGATTAAGATACTGATTCAAAGAATCCAGTGTACCAAAAGAAGTTTTTAAGAAGTGCTGCAAATTGACAGCAAAGAATGAATTTATTCTTTTTTAGGTGTAATTTTAAGTGGATAAGTGCTAAAAACACAAAAGCAAATTTCTATATTTTGACATTCAGTTCAAGTTTTAAATTTTCTTTTTAGAATTTCTTTTATATGATATGGTATTGTGGGCATCTTTTAGCTTCAGAGGACACAATATATTATTGATAAAGTTGCTTAGTAAGTGGAGATTTGACAACTATTTATTTATTAAAAGTTATATACTGCACTCAGCCTCTTTTTTCACACATTCACCTCAAGTTAGTCCATGCCGTTTCTGGGGTTCACAATTATCATCTAATCTCAGTTAAAAATTGCCAATGGGCATGGGGAGTGTCCAACACTTCAGAATACAAGATGTAATTGATTATTGGCAAATTACCTTCAGTTATCTCATGTAGGCCTCTCCCCCTCAGGAGGTCAAGCAAAATTATCAGATCAGAACAGTATTTTCTCCCTCCTGATATACTCTGGGAGAATACTCAAGTGCCATGGCTTAGTACCCATGTTCCAAGAACTATAAACAGAGGCTTTTTCAAAATCCAGTGCTATGCATTTCGATGACTAGTCATTTGAGAGTGTTGAAAGTTGCTGTTGTCTCTTCATAAGCCATATTCTCAGTATACTTGACAGACTTCCTGAAAGATTCTGCTCATAGGAGGATAGACTGGATGAAAGTCTATGACAAAAGTTTAGGTGTCCCTAAAGAATGTCTTCCGAAAACACTCTTACCAATGGGCATTGTGAAGGTAGAAGTCGCAGACGCGGTATCAAGGCCCAGCCCTTAAATAGGCAATAACATTACTGAAAAATTATTTGCTTGGGAACAAATTGTAAGAGAACACACTATTCTGCAATGAATAATAAAAAACACTACTGTTTTAATCACAGTGTTGCAGCTGGCACTGCTGACAAGCTGTATTCCAAGTGCAGCATAGAGAGCAAACAGACTTTTTCTCTAATGAAATAACCTGTGCCTCTTTCAGCCTAGAGAAATAGGGAGCAAAGAGAAGATATGGAAGCTTTAAATCTAGAGAGACTCCATACACTCTCTATTATGATCGATATGCAAATGCAGACAGAGAGGTGCTGAATACATCAGTCAGAGCAAACCATTCTCCCTACAGCCTCACAGAAAAGAGGCAAGGTTTGAGAGTGCAGCTGCAACAGGTCTCTGACTCTGGAGCCAAACACCTTCCACACTCCATGGGTTCACAGAGACACACACTTCTCCCAGTCTTAGCAGGAAATTATACACAAGCCAAAGAAACCTGTCAGCAGCAGCAAAGCATCAAAAGACTGATTCAATATTCAGTGTATGAGCACAGGCTCATGTTTCCAACGTTACCTTAAAAGTGGAGATCCTACAACAACATTTACATACCTGCAAAAACAATTTTGCTTCAATTGGACCAGTAATCTGTGAAATATAATTGAACTTCCAGTTTCTGGAGCTGATGCTCTTCCTCCTTCAATGTGAAAACCCGAGAAGGTGGTTTTGGAAAATAACCAAATCAAGTAACTCCTTTCCTCTTGTAAACAAGAAGAAAACCTGTCAGAACTCACCTAAGCAGTGAGTTCAGTCTAACAACCACTCTTTCATTTGTTCACTGCTTAAATTTGTTACTCTTAGGATACCACAAGTGTTATATTATAGGTGTCCTTATACAGAAGTTTCCAAGACACTTCTTATCAAAATAAGCATTGAAACATCACTTACTTATAAACAGGAGGGATTAAATTTAAGATGCTGGTTTTCTATAATACATTCCAAAAATCTACAGGCTGTGCCCTGTGAAACAAACTAGATATACTAGTCTCTCCTGTGCTCCTATGAATCTATGGGACTTTTTTCTCTGCAACTGCATTCCTACAAATATGAAAGTGTCTCTTCCATCTTCCATGTCAGTGATCATATCTTTTTACCTTCCTAATACCTGGTCTTCTGGAGAAGTTAAGCCATGGAACACTGTGACCTGAAAAAATTACTGCCAGCAAGAAGTCACAGAACAGCAGCCAATAGTGTGGAAATAATGTAATGGAAGCAACAACTGCATAGTCCAAGAAAAACATTTGTACAACACTTACGTCTGTGATAAGCAACTAATGAGGCATTCATGAATGGGCAGCCAGCTCGGAAGTCTTCAAGGCATGCAGGCATTTGAATGATCATGGAAAGTACAAGGGTGAATGTGAGAAAAATCCTTTTCCCAAAGTTAATCTACTTATTTTTGGCTTTTTATGTGACAACAAAGTAAAACTTCTTTTTCCTCTAGCAGTGTTGTATACATATTATATATATGTGTGTGTGTTGGCAGCATCCATGCACTGATTAGACCTAGAGTTTTGTTATTGACTTCATTGATATATGAATTTGGTGTTTAAGATATTTATCTGGAAGTTAGAAATATATGATATCTATTATAAATAATCATATTTTCACTTGAAAATACAAACATCTGGGAGAAATGTTATTTTTCCTCATCATTGCCTTTATAAGGATCACATCTCACACATTCCTCTCACCCTTGTACAATTTTCTTTCCCCCAGAAGTCCTGGATGTCCAACAGCTCTTCTACCTTCCTCTTCCCTCACGTCTCCTTTCTATGTCTGCTCATATATAGCTCCTTTAGCTACATTGCTGAAGGTTTTTGCTGCTCATGTTTCCATTTCTGTCTGACACTTTCTATTCATCTGGATCACCAGACATCCTGGGTCCCCTATTTCTCCACTTTGCTTGTGGATGAGGATCCCATGTGTTCAATTCCATCCTTCTTCCATCCTTCTCCATTCCTACCAACAGCCTCCTCCCAGCCTCAAATTCTTTTTTCCCAACCATGCTGACACTGCAAGCGTGCCAACTCATCCCAAAGATATGCTATTCCCTGGTAGTATTCTCAGTTGTCTGTCATATACCTGAAAGAGTCTCTGGCACAGGCAAGGGCTGCTAATCAACACACAGCTCTTAAACTCTTCTCGTCTGGAGAGCTCTTAGGGAATCACCACCAAGCTTGATGTAATCAGACATTCCCCCCCAGGAAGTAAAGGCAGAAGCATCAGGCGCTGATGTTTCCCTAGACACCATGACTGCAAGGCACATGGCATATTCATCTTGAGATTTCCTGCCTTTATGTGCTACATATATTGAACTTGTAAAACACCCTCATAGAGCAACAGAGGCAAACGAACAAACATTAAACAAAATTTTAGGTGTGTGGTATGCTTGATACAATTTGTCACTGTTTAGGAGGTCTGGGATGGCTTCTGTAACGTACCTGGAGAGTGTATTTTGATCATCTAGTGGGTATTGTTAAATGAAACTTGAAGGGCCATCTGATGCTCCTGGTTAAAGGAGGCTCAGAAGGGCTGACCACAGCTACAAAACAAAAGCACAAACAACCACCATGGCCATCCCTGCCATTGTGTAATTGTTGCATCCGCTGACAAATGCAAACAAGAATGTGCCCGAGATCTCAGCCTTCAGAAAGGGTGTGGCAAAAGAACAGTTAAAACTATTTCCTTGTTGCATGGCAAAACCAAGAGAAAATGTGATTAAGTCAGAAAGGGGAGAAGTTATGACCTCAGGAACTGGTCCAACATCCTGTAGACAGTAGCCTGGATAGTTTCAGTGGTCTGATCTATTACCCACTGAAAGGGTCTGAATTCCAGGAAGGCCAGATTAGTCCTGATTCCCACTTGGCACGTGACTTGTACGTACAGTTGGACCAAAGTTGAGATGAGGACACAACAGTCCCTTGTTTGCCACAGTTCATGTCTTCTTCCACAGATTTGTACTCAAAAATAACTGGGCTTTGCATGACAATGCTAAGTTTCGCCATCTCATCTTTATCAGGATCTATAGAATACAGACGGTATTGTAAATCCCATTTTTGCTTCCAGTTGGCTTCCAGGCTCCATCTTTTTGCTCCATTGTCTGGTATAACTCTTTACTTTGTGGTCCTGTCCAGTCTTCATTCTCACTCCTAAGATGTGTCCTTTTGACCTCCTTTCCCAAACTGAGATATTCTCCTCACATCCTCAGCTCCTCAATTGTTCCTAAGCTTTTCTCTAAGCATCTCAGTAATCTTTCAGTATTAGCTACTGTTACCCTAGCACCAGCATCTCTGAAAGTCTTGTGAGGTTTACCTTGAACAGTAATATCAAAAAAGTCATTTGGGACACTAAATTTGTCCCTGTCTTTTTTTCTGGTTTCCAGAGATTTAGTGGGAAGGTTGTCATCTAGTCATTAGGGTATATATTGGGAGCTTTCAGGATGAAAGAGGCATTCTTATCGACATCTAAAAACCTCAGAATAAGGGAACTCTTAGGTAAGAGGTAAGCAGACTGCTTCTCTGAACAAAGCAGACAAGAAGTCTTATTCAGGCCTGGATTCTGTTAGATCTGGCTCCTACTTTAAACCTTTGTCATAATATGGGAAGCGATTACATGCCATTTTATTCAGAAAGATTAGCAAATTATACTGGTTTAAAATAATCCTGAAACTGAAATTTTCTTTTTAAATCATGTATTGAATTGACAGGAAAAACATTCCTTCTCTGAAATGGAATTAATTGGTTCTATATACTAGAAAAGAACGGAGATGAGAAAATAGTAATTTTCAGATGCTTCCTTCTTAAATTTCACCATAAACTTGGATAGACATATTTTAATATCCTGACACTATAAAGCTATCTTGTACTTATGTTGGCCTTTTTTTGTCATTGTCATGAAAATAAGTCATAAAAACATATCCATAGTCTTGAATTTATATTAAGATTGTAATAAATCTTAGACACCTCTATACTGGAGATGGAAAAAATGATGAGGTCATCTCATTGAAGTCCCTGCCAATGAAGGAATATTTTTTGCAGTGTAGTGTCCACTGATTTATAGCCAGATTGGACAAATGGCTTAAGTGATGGTTTCCCTTTTGAGAGCTACTAAGAAAACAGTAATATGAAATATATCAAGGAAACGAACCAGTGTACATTTTCCAGAAGCACTTTCATATAAGAAATATCTAGTCAATCATATTTGTAATATATTGAGAAAATGTATTGCTTAATACATTGAAAGTAAAACAAAAGGACACTTACAAGGATGAATAAAAAAATGACCACAGCTTTGATTGAAACTGACGTCACTATTTCCACTCAGTGGAATGGAGCTATAAATCAGTTCTATCCCACAATCATCTGGAGTCAATATAATAATCTCTAGCAGTTTTGAAATGCACGAAGGGAGATGGAAATTACAGTACTTATACAAAACACTCCTGGTCTGAAGATGACGTTGTGTCTGCTTTACCAGCAACCAATTCTGTGATGGGATTTTAGGGTTGGACTCCCTGTTCATTTAAAAGTCCCGTGTACACCCTCTCCTACGCACTGTGGTACCCTGGGGGATGGTTTCACAGTTGGTTTAAGAACATCTACAGTCATGCTGTCACTGGAAGGCACAGTGCACCCTATGCCTCCACCACCCCAGAAGAGCATTCCTGAATATCACCTTTTGGCAGCCATTCCAGCTCAATAACCAAACCACAGACTCAACGTGAACAGAGAAACTGCAAACAGTATAGGAGATGCCCTGGTGTTTATCTGAGTTTCCCATGCACTTCTTGTTGCTCAGTTTGAAGGTTAACACGACCATGCAGAGACAACTTGAATAACTCCACCATATATTTTATACTCGAGTCTTCTGCTTGAAGCAGCTTGCAAAGATGAATTCTGGAAAAGCATCTATCTGTCATCAAAGTTCAGACAAGGCAAAGTCCCTTTGTGTTGCGGGGGGAAGATTATCATTTTGACAAACAACATTATGTTGGTGATTTGTCCTGCACGTTGTACAAATTTCTCAAATATGCCTGTTTATTCTTATCTATGATCCGTCCAGTTTCAGCACATGATGGCTTAGGAGGGGGCAGTGAATATTTTCAACTCTTCAATACTGATTTTGACAACCACTTAAAGTATGGAATATATGAAAAGTTAAATTCTAATAGCTCCTCTGAAGACACTAACACAGTTCTGAAGTTCTTTGATGGTTTGGAGCTGTTTGTGGATACAGTCTGAAGATACACCCTTATAGAGTGTGTATAAAAGAAACCAACAAGGCTTTTCACTTTTCTCCAGGTATTTCTTTCACATTCAACAAAGCAGACAAGTTATTATTTAAAAAAAAACAACCTGGCATTTTTAATCTATTTCCTTTTTTAAACATTACAAATTTCCCACCCAACAGCTGATATATAGCATGTGGATTTCTGTTTCCTCAGAGCAAAAATTGTACAAAAAAATAAAAATAAATACTCTCTAAAACATAGTAAATTTGCCAAATGAGTCCTGCCTAATGCAGTCTCATAGTGGAATCCATGCACTTCCAGGATTTTCTTCAGATCTATTATTCATAGTCTTTTTGGCATAACTTTATGTATTTCTATTTACAGTGCTTTGGAAAACTTCTATTACAGCTAATTCTAGAGCATTAAAATGAAAACCAATAGATGTTATCATCATTTGTTTTTAAAAAAGAGGAGAGGGGCCAAATACATGGCAAGTTATGGAAGTCCAGTTCAGGACCATTAGCTTCATATTCAGCTCAGAGACCAACATTCTGTGGTGCCATTTTTGTACGAAGCTGTAAACAGAAGGAGGAAAATTGCAGAATAAATGTTTAAACTTAGTCATAAAAAATCTTTAGGAATAATTAGCTAGAATACACAGTCAGGTCCATGAACCGAACTTGGAATATCAGATATACATAAAGGAAGCTGATTTAAGTAAAAACCAATCACTATTTTTGCCAAGAACATGGGCTAAATAACCAAACCAATATAAACAGTATTGTTCTCTTCTCCAGACCAAAACCAATTTCCCACAAGTCAGGGCCTTCTGGACACTTTTTTTAAACTATAACTAATAAAGTCCATGCTCAGCATGATGGTAATTTTTCCTAATTGTTCAAAAGTTGGGGATAACATGCTTTATTTATTTTTTAGTAGGAATCTGATGAGCTGCTGTTTATCTTACTGCTCCCAGACCACAAACTTTCAAAACAGGCCCAGCTGCTCAGTGTCAGCTGTGACCTTCGGCTGCTCGTGAGCATGTTCCCGAGACCAAAAGCTTAGGGGTCTTGGAAAGCCATCTTTTTCAGTCTTAGCAAACATCAGATGCATGCATTAAGCTTTCACGTCTCACCCACCCATTGGAGGCAAGTGAAAAAATCTGTGAAACCTAATGGAATTCGTCTTATTTTCATGTCTCCAAACAAGTGCAAGATCCGTCACCTCTATAAGAAACACAAAGCCTTATGAGAAGAACCAGTGGAAAAGCAGTGCCAGGATCTTTAAAGTCCCTTCCAAATGAGGCTATTCTATGGTTCATGCTGCTGGAAAAGCATTCAGGCAGCCACCATTCTGCATGAGCACGCCTATTTAATCAGAGACCACACCCCATGTTATTACTACTGCTATTAGTATTATCGTTACTATCTATAATCATATTTTCAACATTCAGAATAGGAAACAGGAAGACATAAAGATCAAATATGAATATGTAGTTTTCCAAAATTCTAGAATATCTTAGTAAAAGCTCTGAATTTATTCTATTTTATGAGAATTTTCTTCTCAGTATTTTGAATTCTGAATCTCCATTTAAACAAAAGTGTTGTGATGCAAGATGATGAATGAACACTCAGAACCTGCACCATTTCTCTGCTGAAAAGTATAATACATGTAAGGCTTGCAAAGGTAAAAACAAGCACAACTTGTCTGGCACTTTTATATCATCATGTGAAGGAGACATTACGCTTGTAGCTTGCATGCTGGCTGTTAGCATTTAACAACTGCTGCAAGTTGCTTATAAGTATTCCACAGCAGCTGCTGTCCCTGGATTTCTATTAACCTCTTCAAACACCAGTTCACTCCACTTCAATCCAGTATTTCAAAGCAGGTAATTTTCAGTTCTACGCTACACGTCAGCTTATGCAGTGAAAAGGTCACCTCCACAGAGGAAAGGAGCATAGAGGAACAATGGCAAAGGAGGGGACTCCAATACCACCCAGCCCTAGCTCCTCTCAGGCCCATCACGGGAGAGCAGGCAGCCCAGCTGCTGGGGTACCTACACTGTATGTACATATATACATGTTTCACACTAACACACCTTCTTCCTGATCCGCCAGAGAAGGGAACAGGATGGTGTTCATTGATGATTTTGTGTTTGTGCGGGTGCTGAATGTCTGTTTGTGTCTGTGTGACACACGTACTGCTTACAGGGACACGCATGCCTGTGCGCCTGCTGGGAATAGGGATGCATGCTCCTCCTCACTACCTGCTGGACCGAGGGTTTGGAGGTGCAGCAGCATCACCTCTGTCAGGCTACCAGATTCAGCATGTCCCTTATGTGCTATATAAGCATCTATCTCTTTCCAGCAAAAATCAGTGAGGTTACTCCATTTAAAAGTTCCCTTTCGCAGACTGCGCAGAGTGAAATGTCTCTCCTTGGCTGCCACAAACAATTCTGTACATCATTTCTACAAAAGGTGCTGAGGTATCCAAATACAAACACAAACCACATTCACCATCACCGTCCTTATGCTCACACAAAGGTCTTGTTTTAAAATTATGTGTATAATATGTAGAGGCTGTTTTACAGAGTAGATGACACACAGATGTTACCGGAACCCAAAGCAGTGCTTGTATTGGAGCAAACTTTCAGTCCAGAAGACAATACTTGAACAAGGCTATCACTTTAAATAGTAATTTATTGTGATGTGTCACATTTTTAACCTTGCAGCAGAAGCAGTGTATACCACTCACTAGAGGAGATTTTCTTCTTTGGGAATGTGCCATGGCAGAACTTTTCCTTCTTTCAAACTGTAGAGGTCTTATTATAGCTTGCAAATGATAAAGCTGTACAAAATGTGAATTTGTGTAGTAAATTTTAAGGGGACTGTGAGACGAGAAGGCAGAAGGCATCTGGAAGAGACTGAAGACTGACTCTGTTTGTTCTATAGGGACAGTATATTATACAGACAGGCTGAAGGCAGACAGGCTGGGAGAAAAGGATATCTTAGGCTCACTCAGGTTGAGAACAAAAATATTTTGTGGCAGACTCCAAAAACTGCAGCAGCTGATTACAAGATGGTAGCTCAAAGATATTCCCAGTTGTTGATCAGTCTCATTAAGGACAATAAAACTAAGAGAAATGTTCTCAGAAATGTTTTCACTGGAGTTCAAAACCACTGAAAATCAATGTCTTCTCACAGTGTTTGCCTAGTACCTCATGAGAGCAGCACACTTTTACAAGTACATCCATTTCTGTGATCTAAGGTTGAGTAAAAGCTGGAAGATCTCTCATCTGCGTGGACTACGTACCATCACTACTTACAGATTTCAGACCTCAGCTACAAAAATCTCAATTTCAGAGGTACTATAATCAGAACTTGATTTCACAGATTCCTCAGAGACAGTAGAGCACTGAGGATACAAATAGAATTAGCAATGTTTTTTAGCAGTGCTTGTCTTTCAAAGGCTCATTGGCCTTATAGCTATTGTTCTTCATCCTTGCTGTCTCACCATAAATTCATTCCAGGCTCGATATAAAACAAGGCACGTTGACATAGGTTTGGCCTGCTAATCCCCATTATATCCTTCTGGGACATATTCCTTCACATGGATAAAAATGTTCAAGGAATATTGAGATTAATAAATAGATAGAGGCAGTCACTAGACCTTTCCTCCAAAGCAGTATACATACACAGGAACACCATGTAGGAGTTAGGATAGAACACATCTTTTAAACCAAACCAACCCAAAATTATATAATACATGGTCTGTCACTCTGCTTCTCTAGCTGACAAGCTATTTAGGGTGTAACGAATACTTTACTTTTGGATGCACCAAAAATATAAGAATAAGTGCTGCAAAATTATCAAACCACAGAAAAATGTCTAATCAGTTCATCTTGTTTCCCTAGAGCCCTTTTAGTCATAGTGCTTTTAAGATCTTTCTCCTAATATATTGCTTTGGATGAATTTTTGAAGAAAATGGAATTTTAAAGTGTCTGAAGAGTCAGATCAGGTTGTAATGTTTGTTTGGAAAAGGAAACGATCTCCAGCTGTGTCTGCTATTTCAAATGCTTTCAGGGAAACTGTCTCCAACACACAGCACAGGTTTGCTCTGGCTGTTCTTCATGCTTTCTGCACTGCTAAATGAGGACGACCACAAAACACCTCTCCTCAGAGCAGTTCACAGGAACCACTCAGAGAGAGGCTTCAGCTCCTCTATCACAAATGTGCCTTGGAGGTTGTACCCCTCAGAAATGGGTATGAAACACAAAAGCTGAGCCCTGGATTCAAACGCTTCCAGGTTTGAGTGTTCTAACATTTGGCCAAAAGCGGTAACTAGCCTTTTATTTAAGCTCCATTAGGGTTATTGAGATGTATATCAATATAAAACTCTTTTTTTTTTGTTATTTTTCCATTCCAGTACTTGGCCTCTCTGAACAGGGGATAGAGCACAATCAGAGGAAGTCAGCACATCACAAGTTGTGATTGAACAGGAGGAGGTATTCACACAAACCTTCACTTAATCTCTTAAAGTAATTTCAACACAATGTCAGAAGTTTAAAAGCTATCACACACATTCATGTAAGAACTTTTATTCAGAGACTATGAACCTGCCTCAAGCAAAGTAGTCACAGGCTTCTGGAGAGAAGATAATTGCAGGGAATTTCACCATCTGCTTGATATTTTTATTCACCTCTCAAGCACCTTCTGCACCGCAGGCAAAGGCTGGGTATAACACCAAAGGGAACATTGTTATAATGCAGAATCCATATAATTTGTAATACAAATTGCCAAAGTGATCGATCAATTTGTGTACTGACTTCGCACAGACATTGAGGCATTTTGGAAAGTTCAATACATTTCTATTTGTCTTTCCTGTCCAAAATATAAATTTACTGACATCGAATAGGAAGAAAAGAAAGAAACAGATTTAAAATTCATTAGGAGCTTCTCAGAGGTTGCTTGGATTTGTTCTGTATTTCTTTTCTCTCCATGTTTCACTGAATATTTTAGAACTCGTGATACTCAAGCATCCTTAGGTCATGTCTGTCTTGTGAAACTAGACTTATACCTGCTGAAATTCATGATGTTTCAAGCCCAGCTGTATCCTGCCTCCAGCATCAGAAACATCTATCAAGTGCATAGAAAGAGTCATGTACAGAATGCTTTCTGATACACTGGGCTGCACTAGCCCTGCCTTGCACCTGCTGCATCCAAACAGCTGAGTGAGACCTTGGGCTGGCAATATGTGATCATGCATCCCTGAATTCTCCTTCTCCAGGTGTGAAGTGCTCGAGCTAGTCTGGTTCTGTGTGTGTCTCTGTTCTAATGTTTACTCTAGAAATGACAAATGATAAATGTGATCTTGTGAGTGCTCAATAGTTCAGTCTTTGGTCATATACTAATCCCACTCTGGGTGCAAACAGTTGGCTTTAACTTCCCAGTTCATTCTGCCTGGAGGCTCCTTTCTCTCTAGCATAATAATGTATGTGTAATCCTTAATCATGGGTGAAATAAATGATTTATTGACACCACCTTTTGCGAGCCCCTGTTGGCTGGAGCTGCCTATGCTTTGAGACAACCAGACACAAGAGCCAGCTCACATTTACTACGAATGTAGCTGTGGTTACCCGGTCACGGGGAGTAGACTGACAGGGGCTGGGTTGCTGCTGGCACAGAAAGACACTTTACCATCACAAACACCAGCAGAGCCGACAACTCCAGAGCTGTTTGATCCCCACTGAAGTGCCAGAAGCCAAGCATTTCTTTGCTGTCATGTATTTTTTTTAAGGATGTGCTGACTATCCATACAAACCAATAACACCTGAGTCTCTGCTGGCCCTTGTAGAGCAGGTGCTTCTGCTTGCAGAGATCCACTATCTTTATCAGCTACTTGGGCTGCGGAAAACAGCATACATTAGCAGAAAAGTAGGGACCTCTTGAAGAAACAAAGTCATAGGACTGAGCAGTCGAGGTGTTTATAGTCAGTATACTGATTGTGTTATCAAAAGACCGTACATGCGTGTACCAAAATCACCTCCGTGTGCTATGAATAATAATTAAAATTTTATTTCTGCTGTAACCAGTTTGTATTGCTGATACAAGCCGAAAAATTATTGGACAGATGTTAATCCAGGAATTACATATCCTTATAAGGAAATGTTTGTGTAACAGTTGAAGGATGATTTATGAACTGTAATCTAAAATACACAGGATCATTTTTGAAATAATATTATACTGTAGTGAAAAGTGTAAGGATAGTGAAATGCAGCACTAATAGTCTTTTGCTGCAGAAGACGTATATAAACTATTCTTGTATGAGCCACCATGTGCCCAGGAGGCCAAGAAAGCCAATGGCATCCTGGCCTGTATCAGCAATAGCGTGGCCAGCAGGACGAGGGCAGTGATTGTCCTTCTGTACTTGGCACTGGTGAGGCTGCACCTCAAAAGCTGTGTCCAGTTCTGAGCCCCTCACTGCAGGAAGGACGTTGAGGTGCTGGAGCGAGTCCAGAGAAGGGCAGCAAAGCTGGTGAAAGGTCTGGAGCACAAGTCCTTTGAGGAGCAGCTCGAAGGAGCTGGGGTGGTTTATGCTGGAGAAAAGGAGGCTCAGGAGGGACCTTATGGCTCTCTACAACTGCTTGACAGGAGGGCATAGCCAGGTGGGGCTTGGTCTTTTCTTCCAGGTAATAAATGACAGGACCGAAGGAAATGGCCTCAAGCTGTGCCTGGGGATGTTTAGACTGGATACTAGGAAAAACTTCATTTCAACAGTAGAACAAGCCTAGGGCAGTGGTTCATCTGTCAAGCCACCAGCTCAAGAGATATTTAAAAGACACATAGATGTGATGCTTTGGGACATAGTTTAGTGGTGGGCCCAGTAGTGTTAGGCTTATAGTTGGACTTGGTGATCTTAAAGGTCTTTTTCTGCCTAAATGATTCTCTGATTTAGTCCGTAAGTAAGACAAACCCAATGCGTAACTTGTACTATGAAGACAAAGATGCCTGTTCCTCGTAGCACTCTTTTCAAAATTATAATGTCTATGTCTCTCGACCCTAAATAGTGCCATGAGGCAGAGGCAAATGTCTCGGGTTCAGATAAAATGCAATTTCTGTCGTCCAAGTTTGAATGCAAAATAACTGACACTATAATCAACATTATTGATTCAGCATGAATGCACAGTGATTCTAACATTCATGGTCTATTTTTAAAAAGTCACATTTGCCTGCCATGGGCTCTTACATCAGCCATTCTTTAAATTAATTAAATAAACATATTAAGTGCACTGACATGTACATTTTTCTCCAAGTAATACCAGACCCAAACCAAATAGTAAATAATAAAAGATGGAGCATATTAAAAACACAGTTCTTGTGAAAAATGTCAACAGGAGCCACAGAGGTGGCATGGGATGGCATTCAGCTAACCAGGCAGCCCAGGCTAATGAGGCCCATAATAATACAGCTCCACAGTGAGTAAATCTCATCCTTTTTTTTTTCTTCATGTGTTTTGATTCATGATTAATCTTTTGCATGCATGCCCCTGTCCGCTGGCTCCAACACTGGCTCAGCTCTCCAAACAGTCACCAAATTCATCCAAAAGGCTCCACATAAAATGCTTTGACATTTTCCAGTAATTGCTGTATTTTATAGTATGTTTTTATCTTGCAGGTCATGTTCCCTGGTCAGCTCCAATTTGCTCTGTGTTTATCATTACTGCAGAATAGGAGTTCAATGAGTGAAAAGTCAAATAGTACAGACACTCCCAGACTCAAACTACACTATTTGACAAACATTCTCCAGCCTAATAGAGGCATCTATAGCCTTAATTAATCCAAGAACCAGCTATAGTAATACCAGTATGAAATTCTGTTTGAACCTTGAAAATGCCAGCTCTAAGACTTTATGCTGGAATGCCTAGCCATTTGAGATAATGAGGGCTTATTGGTGGGAGCAAGGCAGCTGCTTTTCTTAGATGAGAGGAGCAAAACTTGGTGTTACTCATTGCTATAATTGGATTTAAGAGTGCAAACCCCCCTTCCTGACTTGTACAGACCAACTCTTCTCCTAGGTGATAGCAGACTGGAAAAGTCACTATGTGTGGATGGGGACTTGCAAAAGAGCAGAGCCTGAAGAATTCAGCCCTGTATCACTTTCTGTGTAGAATTTACCAGAAGGTTTGTATCATCCAGATCTGTGCTTATAGAGAACGAAATAATGGCACAGAGAGGTAGAGGCTTGTATTAGAAAAGGGTGGAGTCATCCTGGAACTGGGAATTAACTCATCTGACAGTGACAAAAAAAATATCTAAAAAACAGATATAGAAGTTGTGATTGAAAGGTTTATTTTGAGAAAATAAAAAGTGTAGGATAGAAATTGTGAGTTTACAAGGTCATCAGTTTTGAGTAGTGCCATGTTTCTTATGTATATGCGTCAAGTTCTTAGTGTCTTTCCACAGTGGAACATTCCCTATACGCTGTGCTCACAACAATCAGTCTGGCTTTCTTCACAGCATTCTCAGCGCAAACATGATAAAGCCTTCATCAGCTTAGTCACATTATAAACAACACTGGGTAAATAAATTATGAAGTACAATAATGCAAATTGGGATGAAGTTCATTTGTTGAGTAAACAACCACCAGAGCAGTAATAGCAGTCATTTATCTAACGTAAGGGCAAAAATCAAAATGGACCACAGATTTGTTATTACCATAATCCTTGGTCTCAGCAGAAGCCCTAATGAAGTAATTATTCTTGTGATTTTTGGCTGATGATGTTTTTAAGAATTACAGCAAACATAATGACTGAAGCGTTCACAAAATGAATCAAGACATTCAATATAAGCCTGTAGCAAGAGAACGAATTATAAGCATGATGATTCTAATGATCGTGCTCTAGGTTCCAGATATTCCAAGCCTTCAGGCAGGGCAAGCAGTCACAGTCTTCCACAACACCTTTTCGGTCTACACAGCCAAGCTGTATTTTCCCTTTCTGTAGAAAACCAGAGTTTATGGAGGGTACATTGATGTGAGCTTGGGTGTGCCTGTAGCTATACCAGGCACCCACAGGTAAAACAGTTTAGAGTCTTATGTCTCACCTTTGGTTTGAGCTATCCAAGGCTGACAATGCGGGAGGATATTGTGAAGCTGCCTTGTGGTTTGTCGTGTGGGGGTTAGACATTCTGTGAGCCCCAACAGGACAGTCCATCTCTGATCTGCTACCTGCAGCAGCAGGTGCTCAGTCTCAGAGAAGATGTGAGAATTCCCTTCCTCTCCTGGTTCTCAGGTTTCCACCTGACCGCAAAAATGTCCTCTGTCAGATGTGTTTGGCAAGTCAGTGCTTAGCAGTGGAGCATCCACCCTGACATAAAAGCAGGCAGAGGGACACATGGAATTGTTGAGATCAGGGCTCTCTGCTCCAGTAGACGTGGTTTCCAGCCAACAAATACATAAGCACAGATAAAAGATAGGGGAGAGGAAGACTAGGATGGTATCAAACTGCTCCTCCAGGTTACGGAGCACCCTCACTCACCTGGAATTCTGCAAAAGCTCTATCATTCACAAAATTTGAGGGTAAACCTGTTCACCCAAGAACTACCTAGAAATGGATAGGTACATCTCAAAAGAGTGGTTGGGATATAAATCTTATTATTTTTATTTTCTCTGGACTCTGTGAAGTTTATTGACTTCTGAAGGAACAAGTAACAATAAAAAGTTAATTACACCACTTAAATTGGATTCTCAGTTATAATTTATATGGAGTAACTAGGAAATTGTAATTCTACAGTGGTCATTTGATCAGCCAGTAATTTATAAATACTTTCCTATTATGTTTTCTGGAAAACATAATTTAAAAATATTCATGCCCTAGCTAAGGCTTAGTCTAGTGAAAAAGTTAACAAAAACTCCGTTCCTAGGATTTTCATCTGTGTTTACCCATACTTGGGTTTCCCCTTTTATCTGTTTGGCCATTTCTCACAATTAAACCAGTCTTATATTGCCAGATCGCCTTCAGCTTGTTTATTTTAATCTTGACATCATACATTTTATTTTATAATTACTCAACTATAGTCTCCAAGATGTAAACCAATTTTTATTGTCTGGAAGAGGGAATGTAATATGAAACAGTGACAAAGAGAATCTTGTTAAACCTTATTTCAGGGAAACCCTTACTAAAAACACAAAAAAGTGCTTTTTTCCCGCTTCTGTTGCTAGCTAAAAATAACTGTACCTTAATACATGTTCTTCTAGGCACAGTGAAGTGTATCTTAGGGCATTTCATTCAAGCAAGTGGGAAGAATCCCAAGAAGATGTGCAAAAGTCTACCAAAAAAAAAAAAAAAAAGAACATTAAGAAAACACAACATAAGAACTTGGGGATATTTAGTTTAGAGGGGAAACCACCTGTTCTCTACAGAGCAAGTCTAGGAGACACGGCATAAGCACAGCACAGCTGAAGTTACTTCTCTACAGTCAAGACATATTAGAGAGACTTATTTTCTGGTTGTTCAGCAATAGAAATAACCACACTTCGTCCATAAAGATTTCTCCAAGGTTTTAACTTTCTTTCCTTAAGACTTTGGAACATTATTTCAACAGTAATTTTGTATCTCACTACGTGTTGCATTTGTGGTACTTAAATAGAGCAGAGTAGAATGTTGTAGGTTTGAGTTGGGTTTTTTTTTTAATTTTGATAGGATGTGAAAATTAATCAGTGTTCATCTCACCAGTTAACCAGAAGTAGTATGTGTATGTGCACAGCTACAAAAAAGAATATCTAGAACTCCGCCTAAAAGCTGTAGGTTTGTTTTCTCTGTGGTACATGTGCACATGTGATTTTCCCTTTGTCCTTTTTTATAACCATGAAAGAAAATTCATGAGTGTTGTTCTAATCATTATTTTTTTCCTGTGGTTAGAAATCTTACTTCTGAAAAATCTGATTTTTTTTTTAATTAATACAATAATATTTTCATTCACAACAAAAGACAGTATCTCTGGTCTCTACATTTATACATGCTGAAAATGAAGTTCCTGGATTTGAACCTAGTCTGAAATTTATATGTACATAACAGGATGAAATTAAGTCCTTCAATTACAGGCAAATCTTTAAGTCCAATGCTGTTGCCCAAATTACTTTCTGATTATCTTGTAAAATAAAAAATCCACAGGAAATTTGCATATTTCATATCTTTTCTGTTTAACACATTCATGATTTTTAGGCTCCTGATGAAACGGACTAGAAATCTTGAAAATTAGAAAATGCATATATGTCTCTTTGTGTACACTTTATCATACCAAAACACATCTTAGTGAGAAACAACTACAAGTTGTTAAGTTACCAACTTGTTACCAACTACAAGGGTAAGTGCAGTTTAATCTAGGTGATGGCTACATCACATACTTTAGAATTCTAAATTGCAGTGCATGGGTTTATGTTAACCTACACTGATTTTTTTCTCCCGTGAGCAATGAATTCTTAAGCAATAGAGACAGAACTGGTTTTAAAATACCTTTTGATGTACCACGGGTCTACAAGCCCCCCAAAAAGCAATTCATGGGCCAGGCAAATGAGTCCCCTCTAATTCCCACGTGTAGGGGAGAGCTGGGCATTACAGGCTGTATCTTACACGAGCCAGGATGTTTTTTTGATAACCAGAGCAACACTGGTAGCTTAGCCCCACTGAGGCAGGGGTTCATGTGTCCCACTATCCTTTAAACAAGCTGTCAGAGCTGTCTTTTGCCACCCAGGTGGTGGCCTCTTTTGTTTCCACTGCAGCCACCAGTGACCCTGTCAACACAGCCTCACAGGAGGAGAGCTCCTCATGCTCGAGCTCTCAGCAGCACTGACAAGGCTTCCCTGTCTTCAGCTCCCTTCTCTGCCATTCATGATTTTGACCTCAACTCACCCTGGAGCTCACCGCTGTGAGCCTCTCCAATAAGTACTTCTGATAACCCTCAAAAGAGCTTAATTTATTTTGTCAAATGAGCAAGTTGGGTGGTGAAGTACCTCATTTTATATGACCCTCCACTTTCCTGCACTTTCCTAGAGAGATAGATCAGTTTGGCCATTGCTGAGGCTGTGAGGGGCCAGAATTACAGGCAAACCCTTAGGGTCTTCGGTGAAGGAGAGATCTGGTCTATCTTTACTTGGCATCAGCTCAGTGATTCATAATAAAATCATTCATAGCCTTTCTTTACAGTTGTAGCAGGCTGTGGTAAAAGCTGAAAATTAGAAGGTGCTGCTTGCACTGCCTCTGGAAGCTGTTAACTTCATGAGTTGACCAAAACTGCTGAAATGGTGCCAATTTGCATGGTTACAACCAATAATTCTTCAATGCCTTCCCTTTAGAAATAGGATATTGTTTACAAGAGACCAAGTAATCTAACCCATTACATAGTCCAGCCTCTACCACTTATCATCTATTAATAACTCATGTAGGGAAGTGTTTTTAGCTGTCACACATAATGAACCCATTGAGATCTGCTGGGTCACCTTTCCCAGCCAGCGTGCTACTCAGCAGGGCATGGAGGGAAGTGCTGCTTGTCTTGATGGAGGCACCCACGATCCTAAATGTTGTGCTGAAAGAGAGCTAAATGACAGGACTGATGGCATGTCCACAGAGCAAAATAAAACACCACGGCTAATGCAGAGGAAGCAGCAATAGCACTTTTGTTCTGCTGAGGAAAGGAAAACAGACATACTTTGGTAGAGCACGTCATGTGAACCCAACAGAGCCCACAAGGAAAAATGCAATATTGTAATCACCACTTTCCCATGTGGTTTTCTACACAGCTTGTGTCCTAGCACTACAGTGTTTTAGAGTTCAATGCTGCTTTTTAAATTAAACTTCTATGTACTTTCATTAGATTATAACTGTGGAATGGAAACAGTGTCCAAGCTAACCCACACATGCTTTATTGTACCCTGGCTGTCACGTGCACACATTCTGAACTCACACACGTACACACAGCAGCCTGATGCAAACAGGTCTTAAAGTACAATAACAAAGCTTAGTGCACTTTAATGGTACCAAAATAACCATTAAATTCACAGAGAACTGTCTAAGTCCCTCTATTTTTTCAAACACAACTTTAACAACATCTTAAGCCTCATATAATATTGATTGCATAAAATAATTTGAAATAGTTTTATACCAGGAACCTTACAGATTTCTTTGGGAATGCAACATGAATTTAAATTTGGTTTTTGTGTTCACCAGTGGCAGGACCCCAGCTTCATTCTACTTCAGTCTGGCTGGATAATTATTAAGTGCTGATTCCCCCATAATTGTCAACTTGGTGCCAATATTTTCTAGCTTGTGATAATGAAGGGATTTGCATTCATTCTTTTATTATCTCTTGCCATGTATCCACCAATTTATCAAAGAAATTAAAGGAGGGAAAGGCTAATAAATACTACAATTATTTTATGTTTTACAAGCAAAGCTATATTCCCTCCTAGGAGGAGTCTTGACAGTCTTGACATTCTTCACAGTGGTGGAATGATCAGGTAAGCATTGAATATTTAACACCCCAACTTCATTTAGAATTTCTAAACTCTTGTACTGATCAAGTTTTCCCTTCAGCTGTTAATAACTTGCTAAGGTACTGCCAGGCCTGAGTGATTGGTCAATCTCTTAAATATCTTTGAGCTACCTTCTGATAAAATATTTACCTTTTTTACTGTATGTTAATAACAGAGGTTGGTAAATTGATAAAAACACTTTACTTTTAGAGTGGAAACACCAGTATTATCATAATGTTTAGGGACTAAATGTCTAGGAGAAATTGCTGGATGTTGCCAGAAAATGTGATAGTTATTTTCTAACAACAGTATTATTTCTAATTATACCCAAAATATGTTATTCCAGAATATCAGGTCAGAAAATTTAAGAAATGTCAGACTATTATTAAATCTGTTCTACACACAAGAACAGATGATGAATACATCATGTCTCAGTGGGCAAACTGTGCCTGTGACAGAGATAAAATTCTTTAAGGATTCTACCAGCAATTGTGCTATTCAGAATTCTCCTAACTACAGTTCGTGTGAAAATAAAACGTTTTAATAGAAATGAAAATGATACAAAAGAGATTAAAGTGGTTTCCTACTTTCATTAAAATGCAAAAGAACACTTACATTCCTACCAGAAATAAACATGAAATACATGGAATTTCAAAATCCATGCAAGACTAATTAATAAATCTAATCCAGAATGGGAAAAAAATTGTATTAGTTAAATTCTAAGTTTTCAGAAGTTAATGCACTTAAGCAGCTTGGTGGGGATCATCAGGCAATACCCACGGGGACTGATATAATGCAGCAGTAATCACTGGATCTCCAGGCTGTCCAAAACACTGCAGAAAAGGCCTTGAAAGTGCAGCTTTATTACATCAAAGCTCTTGGTCCAAGCACCTAGCCAACACTGTCTCTGCCAACTCCATTACCAAGTTAGTCACTCATGTCTCTCCCCAAAAATGAAAGTCTGCACAACACTGTCTCAAACTGTTCAGCACAGGTTTTGACAAATGATAAAATTATTTTCTCTGTGCTTTGCCATGTGTGCATACATATTTTCATAAATAACTTGGAAATAAATAAATAATGCACAAAACATAAATAAATGCAACTACTATGAAAACTGAGGTCCAGACAATACAAAACTACAAGTGAACTAAACTATGGTTAGATCCATTTTTTAGCACAGACCATCCTACATCCACGTTGTTCAACTTCCTTCCCCTCCATCATTTGGTGACCACTTTTAAGGTGCCTTTTATTCAGCCTGTGCAATCTCTGGTCCATATCAACTCCACCCATGTTCAAACATCACTTAAGAAATTGTTAGCTGGCTTGGACCGAAATCACAATCATGACTGTTCTAGCAGTTCGTAACTCACGCCAATGATGGATCATTCCCTGGCATACTTAATCATCACGTATAACTGTGCCTAGAGACTACTTATCAGAGATTAATTGTCAAACTGGAAATCTCGAGGAATTCCACAGGAATCGCTTCTTGATTTACAGTTGTTGCCCTTGTGATCTCCATGATGAAGAAAGCAGTGCCACTGAAACTGCAGGTGATGCTGGAGTAAGGCAGAGCTGAAATAAAGTTTGTGATGGGCAGAATGGGAATTCTGATTGATCTTCACAAAATGAAGAGCTGACCTCCTAGGGTGCATTCAGGCACAGCATCCCCAGCCAGGCAAGGGAGGGGACCGCCCCACTCTGCCCTGCACTGGGGCGGCCTCACCTCGAGTGCTGGGGGCAGTTTTGGGTGCCAAAATGTAAGACATTAAACTATTGCAGAGTGTCCAAAGGAGGGCAACAAAGATGGTGGAGGGCCTTGAGAGTAAGCCGTATGAGGAGTGGCTGAGGGCACTTGATCTGTTCAGCCTGGGGAAGAGGAAACTGAAGGGAGACCTCATTGCAGTTACAACTTCCTCATGAGGGGAAGAGGAGGAGCAAGCACTGATCTCTCCTCTGTGGTGACCAGTAACAGGATCCAAGGGAATGGCCTAAAGTTGTGTCAGGGGAGGTTTAGGGTGGATATTAGAAAAAGTTTATTCATCCAGAGGGTGGTTGGGCACTGGAACAGGCTCCTCAGGGAAGTGGTCACAGCACCAGCCTGACAGAGCTCAAGAAGGGTTTGGACAATGCTCTCAGGCACAGGGTGTAACTCTTGAGGATGGCCCTGTGCAGGGCCAGGAGTCGGACTCGATGATCCTTGTGGATCCCTTCCAACTCTGCATATTCTGTGAACATTCTGTGAACCATACAATGCACCTCAGTAAGAGCACTGTTATACACTTGAGCCAGCATAACCAGCGGCACAGAAGTGCATCTAAGCAGCAGTTCTACAGAAAAGAAATCGAAGATTAAAATGACCCACTAATTAGGCAAATTCATGTTCAGAGGCATCTATGCAGTAGTTGTAAAAGACTCAATCAGTCTCACAGAAATACCTCTGAGTCCACATCACTGCAGCCAGGCCACTGTATCCTGATGGTCCTTTGTGAGGAACTTTGGGGCAAAATTACAGCATAGAGGGATTCTGCCAGGTTAGTTCCAGTATTCAGGTCAGATCTCCTTCTTTGATCCCTTTAATTCCTTTCAGGCATCTGTACCTTTGGAGCAGTGTCTCATGCCCTTTTCCCACGCCATCCTCAATGTCCAGCAGCTTAATGATTCCATGAGACCCAGCTGGCTCTAAGCCACCAGAGCATGATGAAGAAAAGAGCTGGAAACTAAAGCATAGGTAACTATAGACTATATGTGATCTTCCACACCAACAGCTGCTGACAGAGGCACCATTAGTTCCTGGCTTGCCACTAAATTACACGTTATAGTGACTACACATATATTCCAAGCCCTCATTGGCAATTATTAAATAGCAGCTCGAAGAATGCAGTTTAATTTATTGATTTGAGTAGAGGATTGCATTGCCTTGGTTCCAGTCCTAGTACACTCAGCACACCTGAAAGCCTTACAATCCTTGGCCCCCAGCCATCCATTGCTCCCTAACAAAACAGCAATTCCAATGAAAAGCAAGGTGAAGGAGCAATACTGTTCAAGCAGATCCAGCCCTAAATGAGGTTGGACCACAAGTGATGGTCTTACTTGTTGCTTACTTACAAGCAGTCTACTTGCTGCTGGGAGCTACGAAGCACTCTGAGCAACACAGTTGCCCCAGTGACCCTCCATTTTTGTACACAAGGAATATGCTTAGGCTCACTAAGCAAGCCAGGAATGAAATCCACACAGTTTGATTCTCAAATCACTAAAGAACTCTGCAAGTCAGGTGCAACTGTACCCGGGCACAATTCACAAACTCTTAAAATAATTAGCACCAAGCCTGCCAGATTTCAGGAAGTGTCTGGACGATGGTCTCAGGCACATGTTGTGATTTTGGGGTTGTTCAGTGCAGCATCAGGAGTTGAACTTCAATGATTCTTGTGGGTCCATTCCAACTCAGGATATTCTCTCATTCTGAGTACAGCAAAGTGATACATGCTCAAGAACAGTGAGTTATTTTCATTAAGCTTCAATCAATGCTTTTATGTGGTGTAAGAATCTTCAGGACAAGACAATGATAAGCCAGAAGTTGCTATAAAATATTATTTTACCAATTCGTTCCTATTTTACCTATCCCAAACTTGACACAGTTTAAAGGTTTACTGCAGTAGAAATTTGCAGAACCTTCCATAGTATTCACTGTTGGACACTCAAGTTTTGGAAAGTCCCACATAAGAAGTATCACTCAAATATCTTTCCAGCAGCTCTGCCCTACCTGGATGCATTGTTTAAATTATATTGAGACATCACATAGATACAGTTTAGAATGCAGTGAAAAGATGTCCGTTTATAGCACTTGGCCTAGAAACAACATAAGATCTACAAATAACTGTATATTCTGAGGTTACTAAAGTTGTTGGTTTCACTATGTCATTTGCAGCATAAGCTATATTTGAAATGGAGAAATCTGCAAATAAAATTAGTAACTACTGCAAGATCAACCTTTTAAATTTTAAGGGCACCCACTCTACCAGAAATGGCTAATACTCAATATTCAAATATGTTAGTTGAAAAAAATCACTTTCTTTCTAATAACAATCAAATCCTGATATAAAATCCCACTTCTTTCAAAGAATGGTTTNTAAGCTATATTTGAAATGGAGAAAAAAACAGCAAAAACTGGTGGAGGAAGGAGTGGGAAATATCTTCAGTGTCTGGCATAGGTTGTGGCAATATACTTTAAAGCTATTCTGAATTACTATTTTTTCTGATATATGGAATTCAGTGTTTTCTGCCTCTCTGTAAGATGACCTTATTTTACATCAAATTGGAAACATATGCTCTTCCTTGTTTTATAAAAATAAGGGGTTTGTATGACTAATAATTCATATAATTCATACAATTTCCAGTAAACATACAACTTTAGAATTTTTCCTGTGGTCATTCAGAAATAAACAGAATATTTTACACATATCAGACTGATGACTACAGCGAATGTTTTCTTTTCTTGAAAAATAGAAAGAAACAAACTGATTGAGACAAAATAGTAATAAGCATTCCTTTCAAATTTTCAACACAGATGTCTTGTTCAATGTATTAGAATCTTTTATAGTGCTTAAGAAATCTGCTGGAGAGGAATTCACTGATGCAATAGATAATTATTTCTTTCCATTGATGGAGCACAAAGGACAAGGACTCTGACCCAAAAGCAAAACTGTAATTTGTTTTTGAAAGCTTAGGAACATTTATAGTTGGATTTCTCCTTTTGATTTTTATTCCTAGAGCAAGGGTTAAAATTGCCATGGCCCTTTAGTTGCAGCAATGAAACATTCTGTGCTACATGAGCAGAGGGGATTCTCTGGGCATTGGGATCAGAAATAGCTGCCAAATCTGCCAGCAACATCAGTCAATGCACTGCAGACTAGGAGGGGGGGGAAATTAAAAACTCCAAGTTCACGGGAGCCTCACTGGCATCTTGATGGTAGGTGATGGCTCAGCCAGCAACTGGAGGCTGTGTTTGGCTTACAAGCTGCCTTGAGAGCACCTTTGGTGTCTGTAAGAACCAAATTCCTCCGGTGCAGGCGATGGATAGAATGTCAGCACTTCTTCAGTACTTCAGTAGCTTCCTCAGCTTGGTTACTGCACCCTAATTCCACTACATCCCCATACAGCTGACCAGGTTTAAGAAACCCCCAGGATGTGTGAAAATAATGTTTGGCATTAATTGACTTTCCTTGTTGGTGTTTTCACTGCTCACATCCGATAATAAAACTTTGAAATAGTATTTACTTGAGATGTCATAGCAACATAAATGCAATGTTCAGTTCAGACGGGGTCTGCTGCATCTTGTTCAAATTGCTGTAAACCAAGAACAAACTTTGAAAAAAATCATGCCTAGACAAATGGCACATCAACATACCCAGAATTTAAGGAAAATTGGTACTGATTCAAAATCTACAAATTATAAGCTTGTGATTGGTCAGATCATGAGGCCAAAGAAAAAATATCTAACTCACAGTTTTCAAGCATATAGTTTGGAAAGACAGGACATTACTAGTGAAAAGAAATTCATATTTGAGTCTGATTTTAAAGTCCCCCACTTTCTACTGAGTTCCCATAAATATAAAATCATCAGTTGTGTAACTTGCAGGTATTTTCTTTTAAATATTATTTATTTAAGGCATATTTTCTGGCATCACAAAGGTAGCTTCCTCTGTTACACACACTTAAAACACAGAATACAAAGTGCATGCATAAGTATTTATGCTTTGCAATAGTATTTTCATCCAAGTAGCCAATATATTAAAGATCCCTATTTGAGGGAATAGATGCCGCAGAAAGATACATATGATGAAAAATAAAATGTGACTAGGTTCTCTGGCCTTGTATACAAGCCAGAACTTCTTAGATCATCTTATCAGTCTAAAACCCCTGTTTAACTGCGTTAGATGAGCAGCAATGTGTCAGAACAGCCCCAGGATCAGAGAACCACAGAATCACAGAATCATCAAGGCTGGAAGAGACCTTTAAGATCATCCAGTCAGATCATCCACCCAGCACTGCCACTGTAACTCCCGAACCCCATCACCACATCACCAAGCTCCAGACCCAGACACTTCTTAAACATCTCCAGGGATGGTGACTCCACCACCTCCCGGGCTTCAGCAACTGCAGTTTCAGAAGACTCAGCTCCCTAGTGCATCCATGGGAAGCCAGCATGAAAAGAAGTCTTGGAAATACCAGGGCAGAGCTGATGCAGCTATTTTTGTCATTGTTTCAAGATATGGGTTAGGTGCTTAGGTTCCTGTTATAGCTGAGGCACTGTAGAAATCTCTGAACATTTGGTCATGTGCCTCAGGATGGTTTCTACAGCAGGACATGCTCTCTGCTGTATCTCAGGTAGATCCCAGCTGCGCTGTACTGGGCTGGGTTAGCTCACAAGGCCGAAAACAACCAGAAAAGAAACTTCGGAAGGATTCCCAAAAAAAAGGGAATCTACTACATAAAACTCGTTTAGGCTTCTTGTGTGGTCAAAAGAGAACTGGCTTATAGTGAGGTGAGACGAAGTACTCTCTGGAGTCTGTAGCAACAACGAAGTGAGTCTGAACAACTAATTTTCAGTGGATACTTTTAGGTGATTGGAAATAGTGAGATGCATCCCACCACCTGGACTGATCATTTCTGGCACAGCACTCACAATGACTTCAGCTTTGCTTATTGAGTCTGTGCAGGAGAGACCTAGGAGAGAGCTTAGGGGCGTACAATGGGACCCTGCTAAATTCAGGCTTCAGCTTACAGATAGGAGTGAAAATGGAAGAACATTTAAGTAGTACATTCCCTTCTGCAAATTATCAATCCCAAAACTGAAATACAGCTCAACAGCGTCACCAAGTGACTACAGATTAAAAGTGTATTTTAAACATAACTGAGGTGTATATTCAGATATTTCCCTTTGGGTATTTTTAGACATCCCTACCCATTCTCGCTCTCTTTTTGATGGTTGGTATTTACACCAGTAGTTAACTTTCTCTACTCTGATCCCACACTGACTTCATTCCTCTAGTAATATTTACAATTTATAGATTAGAGACAAAAAAATAGAACACCAGAAGAGTTTTTCAGCATGTCACAAAAACCTTTTTCCTGATCCTACAAGACATTGTAACACTGCACACAGCACTGAGGCAGGTATGAGTTTGTCTTGTGGTTCCTGGAAAAATGGAAAAAAATTAAAGACAAACTTCTCAAATCTGAAAGAAACTCCCAGAGTTTTGTTCTCTCACCTCTAACTAATTCTTCTTTTCTGTATATTATTTTGGCTTCTTCCAACAAGCAAAGAAAACTTCAGCAAACTGACAGAACACTTAATGGAAAATCAGTGGAAAGCTGTCTTCGGCATGCGATCAGTACACTTTCCTCTCTGTTAATGCTACCTGAGGGAATCAGTTAGCTGCTTATTATGTTATGACCACATTGGAATCTCCTGCAGTTGTGCTGTGAGAGACTAAAACTTTAGCATTGCTGTTCTTAATGGAAATTACTCGTACTATACTGTTGATTAAGAGCTACACACAAAAATTAATGAGAACAGAGAGCTATAAAATAACTTCATATCTCTCTAACGGCAAGAAAAACACATTTTCATTTTGCCAAGGTGTGCATCTCACTGTCTCAGGCAAAAGTCTAATGTATTTTTCATTTTTTATATAGTAAGATTTGCTAAATAATGTAACTTTGAAAATGTAGAGACCTGACAAAAAAAAGCTGTCAACAAAAGCAAACAGAAAAATATAAGGGAGAACAAATTTAATTTTGTAGGGTTCAAATCCTGTTGTCCTTGTACTAAGCCCATAGACTTATTTTTCTTGGTTCTGCCAAGAGTGTTTGTGAACACATCATCCTTGCAGCAATTTCTGTAGAGGTTATGTCTGTACTACGAAACCCTTTATCACGGTTATTTACCAGCTGCTGTCAGTCCTCATATAATGATATCTGAAGCCTGAATAAGCAAGGTTATACACAGATGTGAGAGAGGAGAGCAGCCACAACAAATGGAAGTGGAAGGGAGGACTGCTGAGAGGTGAAAACCGGGCTATTCAGCTCTCTGGGCAAATAAAGGCCAAAGCATGCTGATGGCGAAACTTGACCCAATATTTAGTCTTGAACAGTAGAACCCAAATTTCATTACCATTGCTCAGCCATCACAAGTATAACATTGATATAAAATCCCCATTGTCTAGGATCATAACTCTTCCAGCAAAGGACAGAAGATAGGTCTGCATTTGGATGCTGCAGACCTCTCAGCCTGCAATAAAAGAGGGTGAAGCTATACAAGAGTAACTTAAATTTGCCCCATGCTTAAATCATATCCACAGAATTACTCAGTGAATATGTAATAACTTGTCAAATTCCACCATTTCGGATGGTTGTCTGGATCCTAAGGCTGCTCTGCTGTTACTTATCTAGTCAGGCACAAAGCTTGTGAAGAGCTGCCACACCTCTCCTGACAAAGATGGCACAGTCAGAAGGGCATTACTTATCATGCACTCTAAAACTGGGGGAAAATACAACAACATTACGATTTTTCTTCCATGTTCCAAACAGCATACTGAGAAAATCCCCTGCATGAAAAACACAACTGACATGGTCTATGAAATCACTTGGTATTCTTCTCACTTCTGTTTTAATTAAATCAGCTGGACTTTGCCATCCAAATATGAAAAATGTTGGCTTTCATATTTTGGAAAGTGAGAAATTAATAAGCAATGATGTGAACTCGGCAAAGTGCAAGCAGACCTGGTCCAAACCTCTCTGCACTGTCCCAGCAACACTGACTTGCCACAATGTGCCCTGAGGCTGCCAATAATGATTAATTTTGGCATTCCCCTGTTATTTTTATATGGGCAAAACAATTCCATTCATTTCTTTTTGTTACCTTCTTAGAGCTTGTGTCTCAATCTCCCATTCTGAAAAATCTCAGAAGGACCAGTTGATTTCCAGAGTATTGTTTGTAAAAAATAACCTTGCTAAACATTGTTCCTGCAGCAAAAAACTCATCCCTCAACTATTTTTTTTGCCCCGGACCACTCTTATCAAATTATAATATATTCTTATTACATATAATTAATATGGACAATCAGTAACATGTATACTAACCACATTATTTCAGGTTAGATCACAGACCTAACACTAACTTAAATTCACACCTTGAAGAAGAATCGTATTTTGTCTGCCAAGCATTGCTTAGAGCAAGAACAATGCCTGAAAAAAATCTTTCAACTTTGTCTTATGCATTTTAGGCATCTTTGATGTTCAGACACAAAAGTTTTCCCTCTCAGCCTGACTTCAACGGAAGGTTGCTGCTAGTCAGCCCCTGTCATGTTCCTTTCCAGCTGTCTAAAGGCAGATTGTCCTGGCAGAGCAACTTGTTTTACTCTTAAACATCTATCCAGATATTTCTACATCCTTTTCTCAGTAAATTGATTCAAAGAGTTTTTTGTAGTTGGTATCTTAGCAGCATATTACTGCTTTTGCATAAAATGTTCCGTTCCGCTCTCCCAACTCTCCTTTCTGTTTCCACAGTCTGC
Source organism: Cnemophilus loriae (assembly GCA_013397755.1). NCBI lineage: Eukaryota > Metazoa > Chordata > Aves > Passeriformes > Corvidae > Cnemophilus > Cnemophilus loriae. The sequence continues at coordinate 1,519,621 of VZTF01017490.1, read as the reverse complement.
AGTATCACAGTGTCTGCCTGCAGGTACCTGGCATTTCCCCAACCTCAGGCAGCACCACTTTGTTGTAGTAGTCTGTCCAGCACCTCTGGAGAGTGTTCTGCCATCATACTCCCCCACCTTCCCGGTGTTCCGCACTCTCACTCTGTTCCCATGAATGAGCCAAGCAGTGCAAGCCTGGCACTTGGGATCTCCCTGAGCTGAACGAGTCCTTTACTACGTCCCCTTCAGCAGCTGCTCCAGCTCTCCAGTGATATCATCCCTGTGTTTCTGTCCATCTCTCATCTTTTTGCTGTATCCTATGTTTTAAGCAATCTTCTTAGTGACTTTCTTTCAGAAGTTAATCTGAGGAACTGCTGTTCCTCATGGCTGCTTTCCTCTCTCCCACACCTATGCATTACTTTGCTTATTCAGGCTCTAGCCTTGACCAGCTGGGGACTGGCAGCATTTTCTGCAGCAGCATAACAATGTCCAACCAGACCTTAAAGGTCTGGCCATTTTATTTACTGTCCCCAGGTGATCCATTGTGACATTTCAGAGGTGGGGTCCTGGAACCCTTACAGGTTCCTCTAGAGTGCCCAAACAAGTCTACTAGTTCCCCAAAAATACCTGTTGCAGAAAAGTGAAGATTATGTGTCCCAGCTCAGTATGGGACTCAGTCACCTTTGGGTGCTTTAGGGAGAACTCTGACTCAGAATTTCCTGGCATCAAAAAGAGGGTCCAGTGGTCAGCAGCTTTTCACTTGGGAGCTCTCTTGACTCCTCTTGGTCACCCAGTTTATCACAGCAAGTCAAGATGGAGCCTCTCAGGGCATTGGAGTTGCTCGCTACCTTCTCCTGTGGAGCAGATATCATTCTTAGGGCTTTGTACATCAGCATTTCAGCTGCTGATCTAGTCTCTTCATTCACATTGTCTGCGAGCGTGTAGCATGTCCTAATTGTAATTTTCAAGAATGGTTTTAAGAATGGAGCAAATCAACCTGCTGCTAAGGGGCTTCCACTGTAGAAATACATTTCTCTTTCAGAAGATATAGTTAATATTCTTTATGGATGCCTCCCTAGACTGACTGAAGCTTATTATCACCTTCCAACCAGCCACCTTTCTTCAGTGCAAGGGCAGTACTATATCTTGGTTTTCATTGTACTAACACTTTGGACGTCCATTCCCATACATTTGCAATGGTTTTCTTTTCCTTACGCTCCTCTGTCTTTCTTCTGCTTCCTAGTGTCAGAACAGAATAATTTCTAAATAAATTGCTACCTGTGGAGAACATACATCCCCAGGATTAAACATTTCTTGGGTTTCTGTACAAGAACATGATGATGGTTCATCTTTCTCTTCACAATTTGAAGAATCACTGGGTCCTTCAAAGAAGGATCTTTATCTGATCTTAATTCTTTCAACTATCTAAGCTACGGTGGCCTTGGCATGAGCAAAAACCCACACCACATAGTTTCTAAGACTGTGGGAACATATAAGCCTTCACACTATTTCAATGACACTTTTCAGGGTAAGGGTTATTAGAATAAACCCTAAAGATAGGATTTATCATATAGAAGGATTACTAGCAATACATTTCCTAGAATATTCTTTCCATGTGAGTGATCAAACCAAAACAAAATTAAAAAACAACAGCCTTTGATTTTTTTTTTCTCTTGTTGTTACAGTTTGTTGAACAAACTTTGATGCCAAAAGCATTATTATTTCCCATCTGCTCAAGAGATCTGGACTATCATTAGAAGAGTTAAAGCTTTCTCGTGACCCTCTAAGCTAGGGCTTGTAAAACAGTGAAATTGCAAAGGAATAGAGCAAGTTGTCTCCCTTGTTGTTTCAACTGCTTGATTACTGTGTGTTCCCAAAGACCTGAAGAAATAATTGTCATCAGCAGACAGTCTAATCATCCTGGACCTGATGAAAAACAAAGACCCCCCTGAGATGTCACAGCTCTCACAAACTCTTTCGCTACAAGGAAAATCCTACCGATGATTGAAAGGTGTTAGGCTAGAACAAATTAAACAACAGTTTTACAGTGAACCTCTTAAAACAGGAGTATGTTCCAACTTATGAACAACTACAGAAGACCAAAGGTGTTGTATCATATCTTCCAGTATACATCATGTGTTAAGTCTCAATAGGCAGATTTATCCAATTTCGTTTGATCTCTGCTGTCTGGAACATGCTACACCTGTGAGACAGACCCCATGTGCAAACATGACTTGTAAATGAAAGCCAAATGTGGCTGGAAATAGTGCTTGCCAGTCAGAATATATATAGAGCTGGTGCTTTCTGCAAAACTGTTGCTGCTGATCTCTTCAGGCTCCTTTTGAGAGAGTTGTATCTATATGGATCTCGTTACTGACAATTTTTTGGCACTAAGGTCCAATAAACACCAAGGAACTTAACTTATTAACTACCTTTTTACACTTCTCTTATGCCAGCCACAAGTTTAATTTGTACAGCTCAGGCACAGCATAGGAGGCTTCAGTATTTCTAATTAAATATGTTCCTCTCATTACCATCCTAGGACTGGTGGCCAGCCAAAACTGTCCCTTGGTCTCTCCCACAGGCATTACTGTGAAGCATGGCTTGATGCCCACCACTAAGCAGAGCAGGAGGGTATTTAACACAAGGAGGTACATTTCTCAATTTTCACTCCTGCATTCTCTATTCTGTAAGGAAAAGTGAGGCTTTGAAGTTTTATAACTGAGGGCTTTTCTTTTCTTTCCAATTTTGTCTGGTCTTGCAAACATAGATCTGATACACACTTTTTTTTTCTTTCCCTAATTTACTGTCTGTCTCCCACTAATCTGGTGTTAAAAAGCATAGGAGCTATGTAAAAGCATGGAATTCAGCAGCAAGTACTGCGTGCAAAATAATTCTACAAAAAAAAGAAACTTCAGAAAAAAAATTTTTCTTAAGACACAGAGTTACTTCTGAGAATGAAGGAATCACAACTGATCACCAAGAAGAGGCTTCCACCCAGGTGCCCTAACAGATTCTGTACTTGAAATTTTGTTCACGTGTCTCTACGTGCTATTCAGAAAAGCTGGCTTGTCATATCCAAAACACTCCAAATCTGAATTGTCCTTGTTATTATATTTGTATGTGTATGTGAAAGGGAGTTTTGATCTCCTGAAGATTCAAATTCTAATTCAGCAGCAGAAATATGTGAGCAAGCCTCCTAAAATTAAAGTTTTGCATCTAGGAAAGAAAGTGCCATTCCACTCTAAGGCCTGAACAATTTCTCCTATTGCATTCCATGCCAGAGGTAAATGCTGTACATTTTTCTTGAAACAGAATAAATATTGAAGAAGGTGCAACCAGTACTGATGAAGACACAAGCAGCAGAATATACTGAAACAGCCCACCAGCAAAACTACAACTTTTACAAAAGGTTGGCCACAATTTCTTGTGATACAACTGTCACAAATGCCACAGAAGTCAATTCAGGGGTGAAAGTGAACGAGAGCAATTTACAATATCATAGCATTTGTCACGGGTGGTGAGAAGAATAAACTTTTCTGTAGTCATTATCTCAAAGGGCCTTTTTGGCCTTTGCTTGGAATACCTGAATCCCAAAATGAACGATTGCTGAGAGCAGGAAAATCATAGAATTTTTTTTAACATCCATGTTTCATAGAATGCACTCTGTTTTTCTTCACATGTTGGTATCAGGAGGAGAGGTGTTTGCTCCAGCTAATTAAAATATTGCAGAATGGATTTTTTTTTTTTGCTGTGTACCCACACCTCAGCTAAATAAAATGCTTGTTTCTCTGTCTCTAGAAAATCTGCAATACCATGAACTGAAGGGGGAGGCGTGAGTGGTAGAGAAGTCAGGGGGATTACACTCCTTTTATATGCTGTTCAAATGTTGCTTAAAAGTTTTTTAAGATCTGGGGACTCAAAGGTCATTTGAGGGTTAGATGTGGTAGTGGAAAAATATCTGGCTGGCATAGTCCATGGAATGTGTTGCAATGGCCTTGAAAAACTCTGGAAATAAAAAGCTTAGGAATTTTATAGAAATTAAGGAGTTATTGGCAACATTTTTGACAGAAGACAGCTCAGTGGAAATATCCTCATCCCAAAAAACTCCTGATGACATTTCTGGCTCATTTGTTTTTATTGCATGGCAATAGACTGACATCTAGTGGGTATGGTCCTCTTAGGAATGCTGGGCCTAATCAGGACTGGGAAGAAATTGTCTGATCTAATCTTTTTTTAAAATTTATTTTATAATGGAACAGAATATTTTTGACTAGACAAAAACTTTCCTGGAAATTTTTCTCTTTCTTTTTCATAGGAAACCACAATTCTTCCACCATTTGCCATTTTTGGCTATAAGCTGAGCTGAAGATTTCTTTTTTTTTTTTTTTTTTTTTAATTAATTTTTAATGTTTTCAGTTTCACACTGAAATTTTCCAAGCAGCTACCTCTCCAGTCTCTGTCCCTGTGAGACATCCATTGCTATTCTACCATGTAAATCCTCCTCCTTTCTCTTACAGTTCAGGGAAACAGAGTAAAGGTCTCTGCACACACAGGAGTCAGAGTTGTGTAACTGGTTGTCGGCCTTTTCTCACACACAAAAGCCATCTTTGTTAGTGTTCTTCCAGTTTGGACTGAAATGCCTGTGAAAAGGGTGAGGATTTATTCCTCAGGGAGATTCATGGGCACAGCAGGACTACAAAGCTCAGGTCTCAGCAGCTGGTGTGTGGTGAGGTGGTGCTGGGGTATAGCATTCCCTGTGTGATCTCTGCTTTGTGGACCAAGAAAAACACATGAAAATCAAAGCCTCTGTTGCTCTCCCTCTCCAAGCAACACGGCCTTTCCCCAAGTGCTGGGTTTCTCTGAGTGATGACTTTATGAATCCTTGTAATCAAAGCCACCTTTCCCTCTATTCTGCACTTCCAATCTGCCATTCCCAGCCCAGGTGTGATTAATCCCGTTGCTTACTAAAGGGTTTTCCCTCTCAAAGCCCTTTTCTGAGGCAAGATGGGGGCCTTGGCTGTGCCCCCCATCAGCCCTGCTGTAGCAAGGCTGGACCACCCCCACAGCCACCACTGGATGGGAACCAACACATGCTGTCAGGGCAAAGCTCAGCTTCCCTGACATCTGCAAACAGGATTGACTTGGGGCTTCTTGTTTTCCAGTGAGAGTTTTACCGTGTCAAACCTGCAAGAGAGAGGTGCGTGGTTTGGAGAGTCTTGGTGGGAGCACTGAACTGGGGAGTACTATTCCTAAAACACAAAAAATGGTCACCCCTGAGTAACTAAAAAGGCAGCAAGTCCCTCTCTGTACCAGGGAAAGGACACCCTCAATGATATCCGGCTGAAGTGGTGGCTCAGCAACCCAGTTTCTGACGGTGCAGGGTATGAACCAGAAGACCTGAGTGCCTGGGTGTAACACAGGGGGAAGGCTGGTAGGACTGAGAGCTGTCTGCCATTCCCTGTGCCAGAGCCACGGGTAGAGAGCTCTGGGCACAGCCACAGTGAGGGCTGCATTGCTTGCTGAGACACAAACTCATTGAGGGCTCCTACCAGCTGCTTTACTGTTTTCCCACTGCAAATGCCAGCAATCCAGATTCACTTGCCTTTATTTCACTGGGACCTCTGCTTGAAAGAAATAATATATTTAATGCTGGGTTTGTAAAATATATGGACTCAGCTGTTCAAAAGTCTGAGCAAAAGAGCTTTATTCAGACAAGAGACTGTGAAATATTGGTGAGAAGTTTCACTGAGTTTTTTGCACACCTCAGATTTATTCAACTAATAATTTAATTCAGCTGACCAACTATAAGCCTGTGCTGTTTAAGAGCAGCTGAGACAATAAATCACATCATGTATAAGAATTACTGTCCCTTGCTATAGAGGAGAGTACAAATAAGACCTGTTTTAAAGAGAAGCACACAGACATTAGAGAAAACAATGTAGTAGTTCAACTGTTGAGGAAAAATTAATCTGGAAGAAATAGTAATAATTGTCAATTAAATTTGATTCAGTTTGGGTACATATGCACAGAAATCACTGTGGTCCATGAGTCTTCTTGTATCCTGGTTTCTACACTACAGCAAATATTTTTCCAGGCTTGTTTTGATGCATTTTTTATAGTGTTATTTCATTCCTGGAACTAGAGGAAAAATGGATGAGGAGCAAATTTCCAGCACTGCTGCAGCTTGGAATTTCACCTTGATGGTGAAAAGCAGTTGCATCCAAGCTTGGATTGAGACCAGCAAGAGGTCTTACAGGTGCCCAGCCTGTTAGTATTTGTAAACCTTCTTTTCTTCAGCCTGAAAATACCCTGAATCTATGCTGAATGCATTTTAAACCATAAACAAATGTGATAATACTGGAACACTGCCATTTTTCCCTTAGACATTAATCCTGATAATTCAAGGTAAGCCATTATATTCGTTAGAATTTGATGTGATTTTTGCCCTCAGCCATAGTAGCCACAGTAACAGTTTGGGTATCTTTTAAATATTGGAAGACCAAAGGTCTTGGTTTCAAATCTTCTTAAAATGACCCAGCATTTTTCTGGACGGAGGCAGGCGGTGATGGCCGAGCGGGTCAGTGCAGGCTGGCACGCTGCCCAGCCCTGGGGCCAGACGTCCCGCCAGCACTCAAATTGTCCTCCTGGCATTCCCCTCCAGCCTTCAGAGCAGAAACTCGTGTTTGATTGCATTCAAAGGCAGATTGTCTTTGGTGCTTGGCGCCAGTCCCTGTAGCAGCAGAGTATCCTAATGACTTTTGCAGACTCGGAGCAGCGCTGTTTTGCCATCGGGGCAGGTTCCGATGTCAGGATGTCTGAGGGGCAGCGCACAGGTTAAATAAGGCTACCATGCATGCCGTTAGCCCTTCTCATCCAGGAGCAGCAGCGAATGTTTGCGGTCTCCTCCTCCCCGAAAGCTCAGTGGCCTTTGTACTGGTGGCAAATTCCTCAACACCAGTCTCATCAGGATCAAAAAGAAACAGAGCTTTCTGGGCTCAAAAAAAAATAAAGACCAAACCCTGCCAAACGCTGTGTCTGGAGCAGTTCCTCCCTAAATCTCCATGGGAATAAGATGGGAAAACAAGGGACTATAATGCCAGTTTCTGAACTGTTTCTCCATGCTTCATAACTGTGAAATGCTACAGAAAGAATCCCCATTTAGAGAGATATGAAAGAAGCAAAAAGCAGGAAAAGCAAATTTATTTTGTTAAAGTGAAAGTCTATAAACAGGATATGTCTCAGGGGTTTTTTTGCCTCCAATTCATTTAACTGCTGATAATAAAAAACATTCCCACCTGAGCCAGGCTCAAATCAGGCACCTATTTCAGGCAACCCATTCTGACATTTCCTTTTACCTGTGCACACAGCTCTTCACAGAAAGTGATCTCTTCCTGATTAAAGAGCCAGGCCAAGCAGGTGAGTCTTTTCTGCGGCATAGCTCTTGCCTGGGCCAGGCTTCCCAAAGGATACAGTTCTAGAGGGCAGAGCTCTGGCCAAAAGCAGGGACAGCCAGCTCCAGCCCTGCCTGCCTTGCCAGCAGCAGCAGCCGCCAGAGGGTCCCCCCAGACCCAGCCTCAGGGCTTGTCAGAGCTGTCCTGTCACCGTGAGCTGCACCTCATGTAGCAAAGGAAGACAAGGAGAGCCCAGAGCTCCCACCTGGCAGCCATGCTCTAAAGGCAGGCATGTCCCTCAGAGCACTTTGAAGCAGGCTAGGTTTCCTGTTGCCATGGACTGAAACCAGCCTAGCATTGCTTTCTTATAGATGGCATGGATTGTGGCTGTCAGGCACTCCAGTCTATCCACTCCTCATATGGATCAAGTTCAGAGAGGGTCTAGAGCGCTCTGAGCCTCACAAGATTAAAGTTTTAAGAGTCTGACTTCAGTTCACCACGCAGTGCATGAGGTAAGCTGGCAGGAGCTTCAAAAAAAACCAGCACTGAGTGGGAAACCCACAAATGTCATCAGGGCTTTCAGGTCAGGGCGTTCTGCTCTTCCCGTGTTGCTTCTGGTACTGCACCTTGAGATTTTAGGATTTCCCCCCATTCCTTCAAGACTCATAACCTAGATCTCTAGAGATAGGAGCCTAAATATTTCTTTTTAAAACAGGAGCAATGGTTCACTTGCTTGCTGCCTTTCCTTCTACTCCTCATCTCTGCCCCTCTGTAGACATGGCAAAAACAAAACCCAGTTGTCTCCTCTACTCCTGTCCCACCTCACTGTCCTCTTGCTGACTACGGGATGCTCATAAAAGAAGGAATGAAAAGTTGCCTTGCCAACATTATTCTCAGATTTGTGTAGCATCCACAACTCCGAAGGCATGAGGACCGCATAAATGAACAACCATGGGATGTGGCGAGGACAATACACCAGTGACAGTCTGATTTAAAAGCACTGACTCCACTGACTGGAGCTGCCAGCTACCTTATGTAGCATTTTGAGACGTGAGGGGTTTGGCTCTGGGGTGGTGACACTGGCTGCTTGTGCCGAGCAGTCGGAAGAGCCATGCTTTCTTCTCGTTTCCTGACAGGTGTATGCCTGCCTTCTGCTGCTTGGATTTGCGTCAGGGTGTCTGGTCAGCAGCCCAGCTGCCAGGAGGAGATTAGCAACCTCTATGGCAAAGTTTGAATTTTCCATTTACCAGATGGCTAAAGGATTGCGCTCTTGTATTTATTTTTTTGTTTGGATACGAACGCTGGAACACAGGAACAGCCTGTGTCATCTGGAGATGAGATGATGGCCCTATGCTCTGCACAGGGCAGTGGTTTGGTTCTGCTCAGAGGCTGCAGCTAATCAGCTCAGTCTCTCGCCTTTGGTGAGGCATTTCCTTTCATGGAGATACCAAATGTGGGCTCTCCACAGACTTGCGCTGGCAATGGGATGTCTTCCAGACCTGGTTTATAAAACCAGTCTTGGGAAGCCAAGTGTTACCCAAGAGACATCCTCTTTTCCCTACAGCAGCTGGTCAGACCTGCCTTAGCAACGTGCTGTTGCTGAGACCCACTGCTGCAGGAGCAGAAGCATAGCAGGAAACTCTCTATTAGAGCTCAATATCTTGGAAAATATCCCCCTCCCCCATCAAATTCACATACAGTTATTAGTCTCTGAGCAGGAATTGTGTTACTTGCCTGCAAGGAGGTGGGTGGGAAATGGAGGGACGTAAAACTGCAGACGGCAGAGGGGTGAACTCATTTCCTTCCTTCTGATCTTGCTGTTTCGGGGCTACACTCAAGGAAATGGAAAGTGATCATTTTAATACACTTAGAGTCTGGCAAAGGTGCCAGAGCACTGAGAGCACTTTCTCTTATGAGCACCTATATAAATAAAAATCCTTACATGGAAAGAAAGGAGAAGCAGGTTCTCAAGTCTATCCTTGCTGCTACTGCAATTGGCAAAAACAATCTGCTTCTGAATGAATAGGTGAGAAACTGCACCTCTAATTTGTGTCAGTGGGCTTTATGCAATGAAACTCTGGGGTGAATTTTTTTACCCGAGAAGAGTAAAACACATCACCAGTTTCAACTATCATCCCAACACCAATTTCATTAAAGGAACAGAATGGAAACTTTCAGGAGCAAGAATTCCTGCTGTCAGGCAACAGCAATGGTTGAGGGGTGATTATTGAAGTGCAACACTGGTTTAGCTGGGAGACCAAAGCAGCACAACGGCAGACACAAAACTTTTAAGAACAAGTTGGATAAATATCTATCAGGCGCGTCAAGTGGGCATGAAAGCAATGGAAATAATGATCAGCTAAAGTTCCTAGCAGCCCTGATTTCTATCATTTCTGGGATGTTCTGTGATTCTTTGGTCACAAGCACAGCAAAATTTTTAATTATCACTGTGGCAAATCTAGACATAACCAATAAAACAGTTAGGATTGTAATATTAGAGCTGTTTGTGCAGCAATTGGCTAGAGCTGGGCTGGGAAGATATGTGGGTAAGGGAAATATGCGCTATACTGGGTGGTCTTTGCTCATCCTCCAAAAATGCCTTATGTTCCTAATTTTTTTCCTATCTCTATTAATTATCATATTTATTTGAAATAATTTTAAAAGGATAAAGCATTATTCAATGGAAAAAGTTACTAGAGGTCTGCTGGAATATTTCCATGAATGCCTCATCTGTAAAAATTACATCAGATCAAGCAAAAGGAAAGTGAGGCAAGCAGAAAGGCATTCACAACAGGTGCAGGGCAAACTGGACAGCACACTACGGATCCCCTCTGCCAGCTATGGGACACACTGCAGTGTGCCCCAAAGGTCTGTCCTCGCTGATCTTGGACCACAGAGGGGAATTGCACTGTCAAAGGGTCCTGATGGACAATGCCTTTTCTTTTTACTTCCCTGGGGCTCCCATCCACCTGCTTGTGCTGCTTACATCCCCAACAGCAGAGCAATAAAAGAGGTATTTCATGTGGGATCACTGAATGATTCCAAGCTACCCAAACTATTCTGGAGCTCATTTGTTTCCCCACTGTTACCTCTAAAGTGCAGTTCGATGGAGTCTCCGTGTTACAAGCATATCTCTGTCTCTGAGCCACTTTTGCTTCTGTGATCCCAAGAGCAGCTGTCCCACAGAAAGTGTTTTGTAGTTCATCCTACAACAGCACTGAGCTGATGAGATGGGATAAAGTGGCATGCTAAGAGGAGACTCACCTCTGGATGGAAATGAAAAGAAGTGATCATGACAAACAATATTGTTTAATTTTTTAGAAAAAAACTAAGCATTGAAGAACCATTAAAAAAAAAGAAGCCAGTAAAACACACTGTTGGTGACCACCTTTTCGTGCTTTCTGCAGCTCAGCCCATATGCATCAATGATAGGCTAATATAGCCTATAAATAATATAGGCTAGGTGTTAGAAGAAAGGTTCTAATGAGCAGAACGATGTGGATGCAAATGAGATTCCCAACACAGGAACTAAATGGAGGAGATGGCGGCAAACAAAGTGGGCTCCCAGACTGTTCTTGGAGGAGTCCAGTCAGCTGCCAGAAGGGATTGTCTACTGCAGTTGGCCTTGGGTCAGTGATCTGGAAAGCCTCCTACAGGGCTGTGTCCCCAGCATTCTCTTGGCCTCGGTGAGGTCACAAGGATGCCTCATGCTAGTGCAAGTCTCCACACGGCTGTCCCCAAGCAGACATGGACCAGGCCACCTCCTCGCACCCTAACCAAAGACAGCAGAAGGTACAAGAGGCCAACACTGCTGGAAACCCAGCCTTGAAGTCACCTCTGTGACTGTAACTGCTCTGGAAGCCAGCAGGTGCAATGGAGTTCATCCGTTCGTCCTTCAGAAATTAATCCTTCTGAATATGTCTCCCTTGAAAATGCACTAACACTTATCCTCATGGGTTCTTCAGGCTGATTAGTGTTAAAAAAAAAAAAAAAAAAGTACTGCATGCCTGACAAGTATTAGAATAAATGGTGTGAACAGTAGAACAGCGTGTGCTGGGAAAGAGAAGCATCCAGGAACCTTTTCAAGTTGGCAATTATGCAACTTAGCAGAGGAGACCGGTGACATCCCAGTAATCGTCTGGCCCTCTTCACAAAAAAAAAAAAAAAGATGAAACAAAGCCCATACCATTTCAGCTGGATGAGAGAAAAGGAACGGAGATTTATACTGTCAATACTTTCCAAACCCTTTAATTCTGAAGAGGATAGACTGAGCTCAGTTTCTGCAGATGAAAGAAGGAAAGTGGAGAATTATTACAGATGTCTACTGAAAAATCCTAAGGCTCGCATTGTCTTCACAACAGATGGCAAAAAATGAGGAAGACAAAAACCGTATCTGACAGAACCTTGAGACTGTAAAGACAGTGGTCATTAAAGCACTGCCTATCCATTGTTTTTTGTTCACAGTACTTTGTATTCCCAGAGCAGGAAAATGAGCTAGAGAGAAAAAAAGAGTGTGGTGAAAGAAATAAACAAAGATATGCTTTCCAATTATGCTCTAAAGAGAGTTAGAAAATCCACACAATGGAACTGAAAGGAAAGAGAAAGAGGAGAGAATATGAACTGCTGAGAGTATGCCAAAATATTAGTCATCCCTTGAGTCTACCGTGAAAGGTTAGTGTTGTTTTTAAGAACACATTCCTTTAAGGAAAAGAATAATTTCCTAGCAGAGGTAATTTCTGGATAGTCATAAACTCTCTCAAGAGAAGCAGAAACCCCAACAGTGAAGTCAACAAAATCGAGGCAGAGGGAGAGGAGGAGGAATTCTGCACATGAGTCCTCAGGGCAATCCCAAGAGTGACCTGCTACTGCAAGGGAAGAGATATGGAAAAGCCTGGCAGAGGGCAACAGTTCAGTAGGTAAAGATCTGGGTGGAAAAATGGCAACAAGCAAAGGGAGTACAAAACAGGTAAGTGTTTACTAGAGATCACCCCTCTAGGATAGATGACATTACAGAAGGCTGACTCACTCTTGTCTAGTTAAGGTTTGAGTAATCTGAACTCTATGAGATTTTCATGGAGATGAGGACAGGCCAAAATGTTGTCACCTACCCTGTAGCCCACAATATAGAATTTGTGAATTTTCAATTCTGAAAAATTTTTCGGGACTCTAGCAACACTTAATGAACTAAGGGCTGTTACAGAGAAAAGAGTCCCTCCCGCTGGTTCTATATCAAACTCTCAGGCCAGCAGCGTCTCCAGGTCACGTCAAGTTGCACTGGAACCTGACCAGTGCAATGAACAAAACCACTAACTTTACAAGTTAAAAATACCAATTTTTTAAAATTTTGATTTACTAAGAGTCTATACATTTCATTTTTCTGGAATTGTAAGTGGCAGGATATTGCCCCGGAGGGAAGCATGGTTCATGAGCTAGATGGCAGGTCTCATGCCTCCCAGAAAGGAAGACTGAACAGAGCTCATCAGTCTGAATAACCACTATGCCAGGACCTCATTTAGAAACCTCACAAGTTACACATTTCTGTGTGCTCCTAAACCCCTCTGGCATGCCTGGGAATTAAGGGTGCCCAGAATCTCTGGATGAATCTCTGTGTACCATAACAATTTGATCCACTGTCATCTGGAGAACACACCACCCTTCCCACTGAGTGGCCAAGGCTGATATTTGGCTCACTGGGACCATTTTAATGTGTTAAACAACTTTTATTGCTAGGCATTCTTTAACATTGGAAAAAATTAATAGACTCAGTAATTCAATATGTTATGAGGTTAAAATGCTGTTTTTCAAGGTAAGTGATGATACTTCATATGAGTTCAAGGAGAAAGAAAGAAATCCCGTAACATTAGTCTATAAATTCAGCTTATCAATTCTAAGCAATGGGTCATTGCTATAATCAACAGACATAAAGACTGACGAAACAAATTTGTTGTCTTTCATCACAACACTTGCAGATAAGTTTTTGTAATGTGTTCAAGTTTCTTTTGCTGTCTGCCTTCTCAATAGTTAAACTTTTGCCAGTCTGTTTTTCAGTCTATAGACAGCTGAAGTGAAGGACTATTTTACCAGACAGTGTGCATAGTGCCAAGCCCATTTTCAGCACACTTTAAGTACATTCATATTGTGGGAATCAGTGAGAAAATCTGTGTGCAAGAAAATCCAGTTTGGAGTTCCTTTGCTTTAGCAAATCCATAACATTAGTCCTGAAATGTGATCCATGCGATTACTAGCACGGATGGAAACATTTTGTTGTGCAGGGACTAAATGGAGTTAGAAATCTTAATTTAACACTACCTCATTCATGCTCCCAAGAAGTCAGATCATGGTGTTATGTGATGTTGATACAAGATGAGAATTTAAACCAGTTTCTAACATACAGTTCATCAGCACTTTGACTGGAACTGCGTTTTGGTAGTAACATATTCATCTACTAATATTAAAGGTGTTCTTCATTGTTTTATGAGTTTGGAGCCATGAAACCAGAATTTTAAGAACCAATAAACACATACTAAGCCAAAACCAGCTGTTTCTCCTTGGGAGGTTTTGGGCTTTAGGTTTTGGTTTTCAGTAGCTCCTTCTTCTGAAGCAACTAATTCAATATTGCCTCTCACCAGAATCCTAAGCTTAGTTTTTGTTTGAATGCCACTTCTTACAGTCTTTTATTACTCTAGTGCAAATCTTGATCTATTTGAGGTTTCTAGCAGCAACAAAAAATTTGGTTTACTATAAGATATGACTTCTGACTACATAGTTTCTTTACCCAGAGTTCAGAAATTTAAAAAACATTTTTGGGAAAAAAGTTTCTTTAATCTTCAATTCAAATTTCTAGTCCAAAGAAAATCAGTCCAAGAGGATAACAATAACTACGTATTTAAGTATTTATTGGGAGATGTAGATTTCATGTGATGTAGGTCTTAAAACTCAGTCTTTTACCTAACAGGTGTGTTTAGGTCTCCATCAGACATTGTCTAATTCATAACAAGAGAAATACGCACTACCATAACTGGACTCTTTGAGGTGATACTTTGAGAAAAATAGTATCTTTTTTTTTTCAATATTATCAAAAGAGTTCAGGGAACTGCAGATACACACATCCCACACACATACACACCACTCTCCCACCTCTGCCCTCCACCAAGGTTCTGAAATATCAAAGACTAAATCAGTCTTGAGTTTAATTTTTCTTAAAATATTTTTATCAAATGAAGTCAGGAAGATGTTTTAAGGAAAACTATCACAACTCAGTGAATCTGGAATATTTGAATCAAATCTGAAACTCAGCTTACTGAAATTTCCAAGCTTCTGCTAGGTGAGTTAGACTTTGCAATTTTTCTACAATTCCAGCACAGTTTTATGGTCTTTTCCCTAGCTTTTTGAATTACAACTTTTACAGAGTGAAATCATTGCCATAAAGTGCTGAATTATCACATTGCAAAGATATGTAATGTGCTCATCATAAAACGCTCTCAAAATAGAAATCTCTCAAGAATATCTTAGTTTGAAGATTCACATTCAGCATCAAAACTGAAAGGAAGTGAAAGACATAAACAAGAAATCCAGAGAAGTTTCTGCAGCTATCTCCTAGAATTGTATCGACATAATCAATATTCCTTCTTCTCTCCCAGTGCGCTAGTGATAGTAAATATCAGGCCCAAAAAGCTATCTGAGCCATCTTGAATTCTCAAAACTGGAAGCTCAGGAGACCCTTGTGCTTGTGGCTTAGCTTGGCAGGTAAAACATCCCTTCTAATCTGCATTCACTTCTCCCTTATTTTCCTGTTGTTTCGAAATTCAACCTTTTTAAACAAATTCTCACCTTTTGCAACACTTTTTAATAGACCTCCCAGCTGTGACAAAGTACAAAATGATCGAAGCATGAACTATCAAAATACTATCTGCTAATTCCAGAGGTTCATGCATACCACATACCGCACACAGAATGGTACATAAAGCATTCTGAAGTACAGCAGATAAGCACCTATCTTTTTAGTTAGACACCATTGTATGTAACCCTTAACTCAGACCCAAACATTTCTCAGTATAGTTGGCTGATAAAGATTTTTCCAGTCCTAAAATACTTTACTTCCTAAGGCCTTGCAATGGGGTCAGTCTCTTGGAGGCATAAAACTTTTGGCTTTATTCCAGTGTTCAGCAACATACGTGCCTATGGTGCAGGAGCTCTCTGGAGCTAACTCCAAACTGAGTTGCTTTATCACCCCTCCTCAAGCTGAAAAAAGTCAAATACTAAACCACTGGAGAAATTGCACTGTTCTGATATTTCCAAATTTCAGAAAAGAAGTTTGATAATTTTAATGAAGTTCAGGTTTGATTCAAATTTTCCAGTGTTATTAAATTTGGAATTGTTCCTGTCTCCTTACCACCTCCCATCATTCTTCTGGACCTCCTCCATTTGTGAATCACCTTCTGCATGGCAAGGCAGTTCCAGAATACTGTGGTCATCCTTTCTATTTATGAAGACAGTGTTAGTTGAAGAGGAGATAGAGCCAGCAATTTTAGGGTGCTTTTAATTTCTTTCATTTCTCAGGTTTTTTGTGTGACTTTTTCACGCTCAAGTTCTGTACAAAAGAGATGGAACAGCAACTATCCAAAAGGGAGAAAAGCTAGTCAGTGGAGTGACACATTCATTTAATTAATGTTTTCCTTTCAAAAGCACAACAATTACATCTGCAGGGCTTTGACATTCAACTACGTTAAAACCCTACTATTTTCCATGGAGAAAATAGAATGCAATGATGAAACTTCTTTTATGGATAATATTTCTTTTTAATCCATTTTAATGATATTTCCAGAATAACTATTTAGTTACATAGGGGAGAAATAAAAACAAAGGAAGGCTTTTTTAAAAACATTTAAACGAGAAGGCAATCTCTCATCCCAAAATTTGCATTTACTTCAGAATTTTATAGCTGAACTCAAATCCCATCACAGTCCTTCCACTGACCCTTAAAATCAATCATGACACCAGCCCTATAGGTCCTAATCAAAGTAGTCCTAATGGTCTTTACACACCTTTAAATTACCAGTCATGCAAAGCAGAATAAGCCACAATTAATTATGCAGTAAAAGTTAGTTCATAGTCGTGGATGCTTTGTAGCTTTAATGAAATTCAAAGAAAAGATGCAAGGATTTGGTTCAGAATTTTGTCTTCACCAGGGCTCTACCAGACACGTACTATGAATCAAGACTGATCAACTTGCTGCCTTGTAGATGTCTCACTATTTCCTCATGTCCCTTCATCTGTCCACATCCTTCCGTGTCCTCCCTGTTCCATGAGTTGACAGGAAGTTTTCTGGAGTTGGGACCGTATGTTTGCTCCATGATTGAACGATACCTGGCACAGGAGGGTCAGGGCCACTGAGCAGGACTTCTCAGGTGTCCCAGCTAGCATTCATAATGCAGTCAGTGGCAACTGCATGTGCACCAGGTCCTGACTTATCTGAGCATGCTTAAGTGACAATTGCTCCTTCACCACACTGTTTGAAATTGGATGCTTTGTGTGCATGCCTGAAGTTTCACATTAGTTTAGCACCTGGAAGACTTCCCAGAAGGTTGATCTGAAATAGGATCTGTTTTCAGAAAATCTGTTTAGAAAATTAGTACATCAGTTACAATCACATACAGCAGATTTTTCAAAAGGGGAATTTGTTCCTCGTGGCATCTGGGGACTAAAATGTTTCCTGAGCTTTTGAAGATACTCTCTTTGTTTCCAAAATCTTTTAGTGAATATATCTGATATACTTCGTCTGATATGCTTTCATAAAACTAGCTATAAATTCTATCTATAATTAAATTTAAAAGAAAAACCTGTTTAAAAAAGTCTTTGGGTGCTGAACTGCATGTTCTTTATTTAATTAAGGGATATAATTTTGTATTAGGATTCTACACAAGACTTACTGAAATACTTGCAGATCATCTGGAAGATTGAAAGGAAACTTGGTAAGTTCCTGCAGCTTTGGAACCTTGTAATAGGATGGGTTAGGCATAGGATTCAGTGGAAACAGACAGTGGCTAAACATGTACTTTCTCCAAACTGCTAGCATTTTCCAAATAAGCTAAAAAAAATGGGATTTTAAATCACAAATTAAATGTAAACCTCTTCTGCCTGAGCATCAACCTCCTTCATAAAATATGGTGGTACATACGCTTTGTTTGCTCTGCTGTAAAAGAAAAAATAACAGTGTAGTCATTTAATATTTCTACCTCCTTTAATTTCTCTGCTTAACTCATGTATGGAAAGACTTGCACAAAACTGACTACTCTAATAAAACCAGATAAAATCTAATACAGCATGCTGAGGGCTGAGGAGAACAACTAGAATTACACTGAGCTCTTCATTGGCATAAGGAGAAAAAGGATTAAAAATACCTTTTGTCGCCTGGTTTTCAGACCCTGCCAGGCTCACCCACTAGGAATTACACAAGCTATGTAAATACTGTGCATGCAGATTTTTTTCATTTTGCCTACTGGCATTTTTTTTTTCCAATCTTAACTTACCAGTAAGCTCTTATAATCATAGTTAGGTCACTGAAGAGCAGTGAGCTCATTTTCAAAGGAGCAGATCACTTACAGCTCCCTGGGACTTGGGGATTTTCAGAAACCAAGAACTGAAAGTCATCTGTATTTCTGATTCTGAAATATTCAACGTAAGTACTTGAAGGCAGCCTAAAAAATCAAAATATGTTCAGCTGGCAGACAAGAATTACATCGGGACTTTGAAAAGGTGCCTCAGCTGAGACTCCTCAGTGGCCTGCAAAGAAAATTCCATGCCTGACTCTGTCTGTGCTCTACGTGCTGCAAGGTGTGCACCCATTTGTGCTAATGATTACTGCCATCACCAAGAACTAATAATTTCTTTTTAATTCATAACACAGCAGTTAACTTTCAAAATGGATGCAATCAACTGTTTTCTCAGACAGTAAAGCTAAAATTACTCAAGGGCACCAAATCTGGTATTTCCTGTGATCCAGCATCATGGTTTCTTCCATAGGATCAGCACCCCAGAAGAACAGAAAGTATCAAATAAGTGTGCATACCTCGTCAACACTCATTTGTAGATGTTGAGTAGAACTGCCAGGATATCAGACCTACATCACTGGGCATTTCACATCTTTGGGAGGATTTCAAATGTAAGGTGTTTATATATGCAGCTGCAAGCTGTAGACCAGAAAATAGCAAATTTCTGTGCTTCTATTCTTATGTGGATATGCAAAATTTGTAAGTCGCAGAGGTGAAAAATCTCTCTCTATACTTATAGCTGCCTCCGCATAATCCTGCAGAAGGGGTTTGGTTGATTTCTCCTTGACAAATGTGTTCTACTGGCTACACTCTGTAATTCTCTGAGTCCCTTGAATGGTCACTAGCAGCTCTAGCAAGCAGTGTTGTTGAACAACCAGGACAGACTTCCCCCTGTAAATGTTAATGGGATATTTGAAAAGACATAGAGTAGTCCTGAAGAACTTTTTCAAGAGCTAAAAATTTAATGATGTCAGGACATCTCTCTGTCCTTGCTTGTTCTCTTTCCAAGTTGCCCTTATGGAGGTAGTGAGAATTCTCACTAGGGAGAAAGAAATTCCTTATTCGTTTTATAACTCATATGTCAACCTTTGTCTTGCCTCCCAAGGTTGTTTCTGTTCTGAATCATCAGGTTTGTCAAGTTGTCAGCTTTAGGTGTCACTAGGTGTAGACCTGCCTAACAGCCTGCCTCCAGCACACACTTAATTTGGTAGAATTTTTCTGGTTTTGTTACCTCTGGAATTTTGATTTTATCTTTGGGAAGGAAAATGGCGAAGTAAGAAATTTCAGCAGAAGTATGATATAGAGGACAAATCTTGGCACAAAATCATAGCCACTAATGAATACACTCCTGGGTAGCCTGCTTACAGTCTGTATGTTGAATCGGCAAGCTGTAATCTAACATCACAGCTGTAACCAGCACAGTCACAAACATAACATTTAAATCTCTTTATAATGATGAGGAGCTGGGCATTGAAACCTACAAAACCTAAGATATAATTTGGCCTGACCTTAGGAACAGCCTGAGAGAACAACACCTGTTGCTGCAGCTCAAATCTGTAGTTAACCTGGTCCCAATTATTTGTTTCTAGACAACCCCTGAAAGGCTCAAAAATTCAAACAGCCCTTCTTACAGGACACCTGATCCTCTACTTTCTAATGAAGTTTTTTCAAGAATGACTTTCATTCTGCACATACTGTGAACCCTATTATAAATCAAATGTCCAGGCAGTCCTACTTTGCTCTTAAGAATTAGCAGTGACTTTTGGAGGGAATTATGGCCTAGATTTTCATAATCACCACATAACTCCAGTAAATTCAAAGCAGTCTTTCAGCACTTCCCTTAGCATCAGCAGAAAGCTACACCTCATGCATTTCAGTAGGTTTTTCGTAAAAACTGTCCAATGCTATGTGATAGCAGCAGAGCTTGCAGACATCAGCTCATAAGAAAACAGCTCCGGGAAGGACATCGAGAGATTACTTATTCTATCTCCACCACCTAGACAGTCTCTCAGAGACCTGGGTCATTATTAGAAGGTGTTTGGCTAATTTACTCTTCTTTCTGAAGAAAGAAGAAGCAGGCTGTCTCCCACAGCAGCCTGCCCAACAGTTTGTTTCTCCTATTAGAAAGGTACTCCCAGCTGTTTAAACTGAAACTTTATTTCTGCAATTTAATCACCTGGTTCTAATATCATCTCTTACGGTCACAGTGAAACAATCATCCTGCTGAATTTTCAAGGGTTTTTGAAATAGCTAGACATAGCTGACAGAGAAATATCCTATCCACACCCCTACCTCCCAGAGTTTCAATTTTCCCACGGTGGCTGAGCTCCATAGACAATTCTTGTTCTCTGCCCCCAGGAGCCTCATAACCAGAGCACTGGTTTGCTGTCACGGACTTCACCACGGCATGGCCTGTAGCTTAGAAGGGCACCATGTGTCTCCCAAGTGTACTCTTGTTTATACATCAGACTCTGTTTTTTGCCTTTTTGCACTGCAGCCTGTCCTCGTTGACTCTCACTGGTTGTTTGCAGCAGCGTGTTCTGTTCCTGAACATCCCTCACAGAGCCATCCACACTGTACATGCACTGCATGGGACACAGAGCAAGAGTTTTGTGTTCAGGCCAATAAAAAGTAACTTGAATACATGTAGGAATGTTTTGTGACCTGTGAAACAAGATGTGTAATGTCAGCCTTGAAAGTCAGCTTTGCTGCCCCTAGCACGGAAGACTGATCTATACATTGATCTAGCACCAACAGTCCAACATTAACCTCAATAAAGTTTTCCTCCTTCTCCCGCTTTTGCTTTCCTTCTTCCACACAGCCAGCTTTCCTCGTGTCTCTCAGACAGACTTACATCCCATTGCCAAAGGTATGTTTTGGCCACAGACCAGGCACAGAGCCTGGCTGCCTCCCCCGTTGAGAGACAGCCACTCTCGTGCCTGAGCATTAGGGTGAGACTGTGCAAACAAGTGCTCTCTGCCAGGCAGTTCCTGCTCCAGGCAGCTGCCTTTGTTCACTGCCCCTCTCCTTGTCACCTTGTGCCTGCTGCTGCCCAGTTCTGCTTGCAGTTCACATAACTTGTTTTCGATCACCTCCAAGGAAAATGGCTATGTTCAAACCTCCTCCAAGCCAGATGTGCCCCACTGGTTGCCAGGTGAAATGTGCTAATCTAGAGAGACTTGGAGTTTAGGATTGCTTTAGAGACTGTTCCTGCATAGGACCTTGTGCAGCACTATCCCAGCTCTACTTCTTACAAAAGCAGAAGAATAAAGTCATTATGAATGAGTGGAAAAAGAATGAAACCAGAGAAGCAGCTGAAGCAGAGCTGTGTAGGTCACACCAGGCTTTGTTTTCTGTATAATGTGGAGTCTCATACTCCTTTGGTGAGAGGTACCACTCCCAGACCACACGCTGTGCTTCCTCACACAGAATTCACACCTTTTTTTTTTGCTTCTCCTGTATCCTGTAATAAAAGTCTTTTAGTCTGTGGTTGGTCTTTGTGTATTGGAAAAATGGTGGATGGAGTTGAGAAAGGAACCATGAAAGCTGTAGCATTCAGTCTTAAGTGGAGCAAGCAGAATAAGTAGCAATGGGAAAATCACTGCTTACAACTGTCTCAATAAAACTTGATGTTGTTAAACAGTAAAAGTGTTTGTGTTTTTATTATTCTAACTAAGATTCAATTAAAATCAGGAACAGAAAAACAACAGAACTGAGCTGCGTGTGAACAACTGATCAAGGACAATGATCATCCACACAAAGACACATTTATCATATTGAGTCCCATCTAACATCTAGCCACCTCATCTTTAAATAATTACTTTGGAGATGATGCATAGTTCATTCCTGAAATCAAAGTGTGAACTATAAGGGAAAAATCACATGGCACCTTGCTGATACATGCTCTTGTACTAAACTGAGAATACAATGTACAGAGACATCTTTGGCTTAATTAGCTGCCCACTGAGCTAGAGTTGGCTGCTATCTTTTTTCTGCATATGAAACCACAGAGCTTTCTCAGTACATTATTTCCACATGTGTTTATATTGCTATCCGTGCCCCTTGATCCAGCAATTTAAATGAGCATTCCTGTTTAAAAAAAAAAAATGTAACAAAATGTCTATCCACTTACCCAAAGTATCCCTCAGCTTAGTCCTCCCTTTCCATCAGTGTGAGCCAGAAGAACCCTCAGGAAAATCCATACAGTCTCCCTAGTAGGCAGCTGTTGAGAATCAGATCAAGAGGCTCTTTTTCACGTCATTTTATTCCTCTTTATTAGGGATATGATTTCTCATTCTTTGCTTCAGACATATTAAAATCCTCACTTACCTAAGTAGCCATGCCTAAGATCGTGGCTGGTTTCAAGACATGAACACGCAGCCAGGGCTGGATAGGTGTGTGCTACCACAGCCCAGGGAGCAGGGTACTGTGGTCTGAGCGTGAGCACCATCACCAAGCACACCCTCTGCGTGGGCTCACGGCTCTTTTAAAGGTGTCCATGGGGCAGGAGAAAGATGAGTCATGACTTATGCACTACTTACACATGCATCTGTCGGGCACTTCTTGTGTAGAAAGAGAGGGTATGTCTGCACCAATATTTACACTTAAGTTCTCGTTGCTTCTACATTTTACCTAGTAGCTTGCTCCAAAACCACTTTTCTAGAGACTGGTCCATCATCAGAATGTCTCATGTTCCAAATTTGCTTTATTTGGGACTATTATCAATATTGAAACAGAAAAAAATTATGAGAGAAAGCCTTACTGAAGTCTATCCACTGTTCCTCCTCATCCACACATTTAGTCCTCTTACCATAGAAAGCTATTAGGTTGGTTAAAGATAATTTCAGCTTCATAAGTCTGTGCTGACAAGTCCTAAGTGTTTGTAATACTTTTTTAAAATATTATTTTATTTGTATTATTAAATTCTGAGCTTTAAAACACAGATGAGGCAACCTCTAAAAAGCATTGAGGATGGGTAGCGGTCAGCAGTGTACAGAAACTGTGATCTACTGCTAGTAGCTGTACTGTTAAACAAGCAAACATTAGACATATATTATTAAAAGTCATCTTTAATAGCATTTAAAAATAACTATTGCAAACTTTATTTGAAGAAAAATAAACGAATTACAATCTTCCAAAGTCCTTTGAAACAGTCTAGTTCCTTAACATTTGCTTTATTACTTGAAAAGACAGAAGCTATTTGCATAGCTGGTATGTTAGTTCACCTCTGTTTGCTCAAAACAGCTCATAAAAGCATTCTTTTTCTACCATTTCTGATTTGATCAAAAGTAGAAATGTGAATGATGATCCTAACTTAGATCAAATTGGGTATCTGACTATGTCTCAAGGCAGTCAAGAATTTTAGTTCAAATTGTTTAAGGCCTGAAATGAAAAAAGAGGAGATGTGCCAGTCAGTAGGACATTACACCTGCTTATATACTTCCACTGAGCCAGAAGGTTTTTTTATTTTCTTCTTTGTATTTAGTATCCTACACAGCCTAACAAAACTAAAAACCACAACAAAAAAACCCAGTTCATAATATAACATTATAAGATCAAAGCAAGGCTGATGACATTTTTGGGTAGCTACTAAGAAATGCAATGAATTATTTGAATTTAAAGATAAATCTCAAACTGGAGTACTGGTGACTCAAATGCAGCACGTAAGGAATTAATGCTCATACCTATCTGAAAACAAGCTATCTATAGGAAAAATAATCATTAGATTAATCTAATACAGTACACTATCAGCCTTTATTGCCTACAATAGCAATAGTGCAATGGCATTTCCATTTGGCACACAGAAATACAATAAACTGAATAAGAAACAACATGGAAGTGAAGTATTTTGTTATGGGGAAAAGGAAAAAACTGCTATTATATTTTATAGATAAATTAAGCATCTAATTTTAAAATCTTCAAATCAGATAGAGATGGTTCACTGCACAAAGACTTATGATAAAAGAAATGCTATAACAAAAATAATATTAGTCATTAGAATTAAAATTGAATCCTCTTTCATGGTGTTTCAGATAACAAAATTATGCCATTAGGCACTAGTTGCTTTCTAATATATTCTTTCCTAAAAATAGAACATTACACAGTGTAGTTGGTTTGGGCACTTTGTGAAGATCTTGTGTTTATGCACATACATTGCACACTGTAGCACACTGCAGCCTATAATGGCTATGTATATGCATATGCTTTCTGCAAGATTCAGCTAAAATCAAATATCATCAGTATTCATACCAACTTGAACAACATATTTGGAGAAATATTGCTAGGATAATATTTTGAAAACTGAGTAAAACCGATTTTTGCATCTTAGGTTTGATTTTCAACAGTGACTTTGAAGGCAAAAGAGAGGCCTGTAATAGAAGAAGGACATGGAACTGTTGGAGCAAGTCCAGAGGAAGGCCAGGAAGCTGATAAGAGGACTAGAGCACCTCTCTTGTGAAGACAGGCTAGGAAAGTTAGGAGCATTCACCTGGAGAAGAGAAGGTTGGGTGGAGACCTCATAGCAACCTTCCAGTGTCTGGAGGGGGCCTACAGGGAAGCCAGAGAGGAACGGTGTCAGGAACTCTAGTAACAGGACAAGGAGTAATGAGTTCCAGCTGAAAGAAGAGAAACTTATGTTACATATTAGGGAGTTTTTTACTGTGAGGGTAGTGAGACACTGGAACACATTGCCCAGGGAGGTTGTGGATGCCCCAACCCCGGCAGTGTTCAAGACCAGGCTGGATAAGGCCTTGAGCAACCTGGTCTAGTGAGAGATGTCCCTGCCCACGGCAGAGGGACTGGGACTAGATGATCTGTAAGGTCTATTCCAACCTCTTCACATTCTATCATTCTATGAACATTGGATCTGGCTCTCATGTTTCTCCTGCACTAGTCTGGCCACTTCTCCCTTTTATCATGTGCCATCGATGTGCACAAGCCACAGGCTCCTGCTTGTGAAGTGAATGGGAGCGTGGGGTATGGAAGCAAACTGGGAATACCTGCACTGCTTGTGTTTGATACTAGTTGTGCCAGGGGAGGTCTAGATTGGATATTAGGAAAAATTTCTTCCCTGTTAAGCATCAGAACAGGCTGCCAATGGAAGCAATGGTGTCACCGTCCCTGGAGGTATTTAGAAGGAGTATAGATGCAACGCTTGGAGACACGGTTTAGTGGTGGACTTGGCAATACTGGCTTAATGGTTGGATCTAAGGATTTTTAAAGGTCTTTTCCAACATAAATAATTCTGTGGTGGTGCCATGATGGGAACCAAACCAGCCATGGAGCTGGCCAAGCATGCAGATTCTGAGGTGCTCTAAACCTGTTAAGCAGCACTCATTCCCTGCTCTGTACAACAGAATTTATTATACAAGAACTCTAAATGACACCCACATTGAAACCTGTAGAAAAAACCTCAGCTAAGATCATGGATGACAGCAGAGGTAGAATTTGGGGGGAATACCTTTAAAATGCATTACAGTTTTGTTTTAGACTCAATCCTAAATAAATATTACTTATATCTTACTTACTCAATAGCATATTAAGGGCCCTGGACAGACCATGTCCATTGACACCTTGTGGCTGAAAAGGGCAACAGGAAGTGCCAGCATACATTCAGATTTCAATGAGCAGCAGAAATGTTCAGGCAATACAACATGAAGACTCCATCACAAAATACCTTTTCCTGACTGTTTTTAGCATCACTCCTTAAAGCTCCTTGTAGACCTTGTTGCTAAAGAGTTCCAAAGGATTTTTTGCTACAGGATTTCCTATTAACTTCAGTGGGAGCATGGCCCCCCTAACATCCAAAACGGATGTTTTAGAGCAATGGGGATAATATATATGCTGAGCATTTGTGTAAAGGTTCCTATACAGTGATGAGCAAAACAAAAATAAAGTCACTATGCCAAATAAAATTCCATTTCTGCTGTTCCATTCACTGCCAACACAGTACAAATTTTATCCTCTGCAACTCATTCAAAGCACCAGCTACTACTGCAAAGTGACTGAAGGCACTGATGCAGGAATGTTAAAGGCCACCTAGTATAAACATTTGTTTAAAGTTATACAATGTACATTGTTCCTTTAAAATAGCTTGATACAGATGCCAGTTTGGATGTCTGCAATAATATGCCTGCTGTATAGAAAAAAGTAAAATAAAAGAGGATGTTTATACACGGACTCCAATAATTTCCCTGACATGGTGCATTACAACTGATGAGTCTTAATATAGTGTGCAAGGCAGCCAAAAGTCATTTAAAAACATGTGTTGTTTGTCTCAAAAACCAATGTAAGGGAATACTAGTAAAAGCTGCACTGTCCAAAACTCAACTAAGCAGTTTAAATCCGTTTTTCTCGGAGGACATTCAGGAAGATTGGACTGCATGTGAAACAGAACTAATTTATTCCTACTATCTACTGCAAAGGAGTAATTTATCTCCAGTACATCTTGTCTAGAAAATAAGCCCCTTTATCTTACCATTAATCAGGTACCAATGTCCCTATTAGAAGCTCTGCATATAGTAAAATCTGGAGGTATGTGAGCTTTGGGTTCTTGAAATTATATTAAAAGGAGGCAAATGACATGTCAAGTCTGCTGTTCTCAAAGACAAGAGAAGACCAACTTTCATAGGTCACAAGAAAATCAAACCCACAGCAAAACATATCCCAGTTTAGATGAGAATTTTTTCTAGATCTTACACTTGACGCAGTCTGATCTAGGCTCCCATAAATGAATAAAGGATTTGAGATGCAGAGATGTGTTTAAGGCTGTATCTTCATTTCTCTTAGCTTTGGACCCATGTAACCAAGTGAATGGCTTACAGAGGGTGAGATCCTGCATCCTATTGACTAAGCAGTGTGTTTGGCTTCAATAAATACATTACTTTACTTCATATGGGTCAGAGCAGCACACACACTCTGCTCAGGCACTAATTAACTACTCAAAAAGCTAGATCCAAAACATACCAAGGACAAGCGAAAAGCATGAATGACATATAGAACCAGGCCTGAGCTCTGCCTGAGAAACAGGACAGAATCCCAAGTTTGTGAAAAACATTGCAAATTCCAAAAACAGGTGAACAGGTAAAACAAAAAAACCCATCTAAACTAGTTCTGCAGTTAAAACCTATACACTGGTATTAGAAGGCACCCGCAGTTCAGGAAGTTCAGGCCTCTTCCCATCCTACTATGCAAAATTTCCTTTGTGAACAACATTATAGATGAGCATAAATACAAAAATATACATTTTAAGCAGTAGCAAAAATTGAATAAAAATTAGAAATTGCTCAAGGAAAGTGACTGCCATATTATTACATGTGCACAAAAACACACTCCGTCTCAAAAGGGTATGCAAGAAAGGGAATCAACAGAAATTATAGTTTCCACCTCTCGTAGTCAGCATGACAGCTGTTAACTTCATTTTAGTAACTATGAGTGTAACAGCTTGGCTGCCTTATCAAAAAGAAGTAAGCATTAGATATTACAGGTAGTTCAGGAAGGACAGATTGGCTACCAGACAAGGAAGGCATTCATACACTCAGGAGCAATAAGCTCCCAAGCTCACACATTTCCACATTCACAGAGATCTGTAATTCTCCCCACATGCAAAGAGCAGGTTTGGATGTAAAAGTGCCTGCTGCTTTTCACCATCCCTCTCCTCCATTCCACTTCAGCAGATCACTTGAGCATTCATGAATGTGCTTAAAGTTAAGCAAGCATGTGAATTGTTTGGCTGGACTGAGTGCATATGCAGCCCATGCCTCCTAGAAGCCTTTCCCACCACCAGTAACAGGGTGCACAGATGGCATCCAGGGCCACCAACTCACATGGCACTGAGAGCAGTAAACAACTGTTTGGGGTTATGCCACTTGAACTGTTGACAAGATGACACTGAAAGCGCAAGACATAAATGATGCGCCAGAGTGACACTTTTCTAGAAGACATCCAAAAACCAGAACAGGTTCAAAGCAAATTTCCTTCATCTGGCCATAAATATATGCCAGCTCACACCAGCGTTCTCACATGGAAAGAGAATTGCATTTGTTTCTGAATAACCCTAGAAAACTGACGTCCGAAAAACAGACTTTATCTTTGACGCATTTACAGTAAAAAGCCTTTCAGAGTAAAATGCATGAGAACATCCTGAGGCCTTATTTTCAAGCATGATTAGCTTATGAATTGACAAAAAAATCTGCCTACCTTCTTTGTAACGATAAAAAAAAAAGAAGATTAACAACTTTCTGGAACATTCAGCAGTTTGTAAATGCAGTACTTTTTGGCTCTTGGATCTGCTCTGAAGCCAGCTCCTTCTTTTTTTTTTCATATTATTCCCCGTGAGAGAACACAATGAAATTCAGTATTAATGTTAAGTGTCACATCTTCAGAACAGAACAAAGTGAGCTCTGATACCAAGCTCCTATCATTGCTTATCAACACTCTAATGGAGAAGCAGATAGTGTTTTGGAAAAGCATGGTAAATGAACACGCAACCCTAAAAAACAAGCACAGTTGGAAGCTGGGGTAAAAACAAAGTGGGAATATGGAGCAAAGTTTACTTTTTATCACACTGCTTTCTCAATAATTCTGTGCTTCTTCAGAAAATAAATTCAGTATGAAACTAATGCTTGGAAAGCTTTCCCAGCAGACACTTGAAGAAGTTTTCTGGCACAGCCAGAAATTTACCATATGGGCCAGCCCAGTTCTCCCTGAACACAGCAGGAGTTTGGTCATGGTAATCGCTAAAGACGGGCTGGTATCTGAACATAAAATTTTCTTTGGATAATTTATGGAAACCTTAGATGTGAAACACAATCTGTTTCCTTTTACAGCACCCAACTGCACAGCAAGTTTACATGAAGGACAAAGAGCACACAGAACAAGGAGGTCAATGAAGAGTGCTGAAGCAAGACTGCAGAACCATCTCGGTGGCAAAGGTTGCAATCATTTTCACAGAAGTCACAAGAGGTTATACTTTGCATTACTTCTGAATTATAGCTTCTCACTGCTCTTCTCCCTGTTCAGAAAGGTTAGTTAACATTAGTTAATGAACTTCTGAAAACTAACCAAGAACCTAGCTTCAAAAAGAAATCATTTTTAAAGGATGCACTGAACTCTGACACAGACCTCATCATACACTGCAAAACACTTCCCAGAGCTGGTATTTAAGCCCAGCCATTACTCGTTTTTCTTCATCCAGAACACCTCAATGTTTTCAGGCCAATGCTTGGTGAAAGGCACACTTTCGTACGCTCCATCTCGACTGTTAGACACAATCCATTCACAAACCGTGGACAAACATTTTGAAAGGAATTCTGCCCCTACCTACACGACAAAGGAACTCAGATGCTTTATCTGGCAGGTTGTTGGCTATAACATTCAAGAGCAAGGTCCCTCCTAACTCATGCTTTCTCTCACTGTCATGTTTGGGAGTTTCAGCTTCCTGAATTTGGGACTGCTTACCTCACCTAGATCCTGCTCTTGCATTTTACTCTCCTATTCCCTGAAGGGTTGCTAAAGAGCCAGACTAGAAGTCTGAAAAATAATATTCATTTCAGAAATATCAATGCATGGAAATTGCTCACAGAACAAGCTTTTGCAAAGTTTCTTTCTCATAGGGGCTTTTTTTTCTTTTTTCCTTCCAACTAGAAACTTTGCAACTTCTTTTTGTAGTAGTAGCATTTTTAAACTGAAATTATATTCAGTTTCATTACCAGCCTCAGGGTATTAAAAAAATATGTAATTTTATGGGTCAAAATGCTTACCAAACAGTGACACCCAGCTGGTTCTAAAAAGTCACGTAAGAGAATACTGCTGTACTGGCATCCAAGCCAGTTCTTATACCTATGCCCATTGTACTATCTGCCACAATGAAATCACATTTATCCATAAATGCCAGAGCAGGAGATCTCTAGGCATTTCCTAGCTCTGAATATGACATTAATCTGTCATCATCACATAAAATATATCCCTGCAGCTTGGGTCACCAACTACAACAGTGATAGAAAATAATAAATTAAAATAAAAGCACATTCCTGTATTAGACAGGAAGGAGTTCTCCCAGAAGAACTCAATCATGGCATACGTATATATGTTGACCAATAATATATCTATGCAATATAATAATAGGAACGGTGTCTTGTAAAATAATATTTGAACAAATCATTTTCTTAAAGTTAAAGAAATTGCAGCACTGATTACATCATATAAATTTTAGTCCTTAATATTAGTTTGTTAACTGAGAATTTATGGAATAAATTTATTTAAATACAATAAAAAATATTTATACATGTGCATTTACCTGTGACTTTATAATAAACATATTTATTAGTCTATCTAATAGTATTCTTATAAAAGATTAGGCCCTGAGCTCTTCTCCTAGGAACTGGAAATTCCTTTCGGCCATAGATTCTAAGTTTTATGTGTTTCTCTCAAATAAAAATTTGCTGTAATTTTTTAAGCCACTAGCCCTTAAAACATGCTCTAATTAACAAACAGTGTACTTACAATGACTAATTTCCTATTTTACTTTAAAATTCTGTGAATGAACAAGAATTTCAGCCTATATAGAATAAATGTGATCATCTAGCTAAAGTAGCACACATCATATTTGATTGTCTTCTGTATTACGCTAAAAAAGCGTGAAAAAATTGCCTGTATAACTTTTTTTATGCCTTATCTCAAACCAAGCCCAAATCCTTAATAATGTACCAGGTGGTTCATGTAATGGAAACCTAGTATCTTCTCCAGCAGCCTGTAATTTTTTCTTGCTTTTAGTTTTGCCAAAGAGCTTTGTACATTGTTGCCCATCTCTAAAACACACACTACACATACAAAACAACCACAAACAAAAAAAAAAACCAAAACACACCAAACAAACAAAAAGACCAACTCTCAAACCCCTCTCCCCCCCCCCCCCAAAAAAACCCCTTTGAAACTGTTTTTCCAATGTACACCTTTTTTAGATAACAACAGAAGTCAAACCATTGACATTTTCTCCAGTGAAGGACTCTTAGTTAAAGTAAGAAGCAAACAGTAAAGCTACTTGAGAGGTTATTATTAACGTGGTAAGTGAATCACAGTGAAGTTCCTGCTTCATTTTGATAGTTTTGGGAACGTATTGGGCCAGACAATTTGCACCAGCTGAGGAACCAACCCATTACGACAATAGATATCGGAAAACACTACTACTTGTTAGCAAATTGGGCATGTTACTGTCCAAAAAGACTACAGTTCAACGCAGCTTTTTCTTCACTAAAATTTCTCCTATTTCTACAAGAAGAAACTTTCTTTTAAACTTCTGGATAATTAAGTACCATTTGAAATGACTGACACTTACTAGGTTCATAGTAATCCACTACAATCACTGAAGCATCTTGGATATTTGCCACCTTGAAGTCTCTCACAGCCGGAATATCCACACAAACCTGTGTTTCATTTAGCTGGAAAAACAGAAGAGAAACATTCTGAGAACCCTGGGGATGGTGGCTTCATGGAAGAGGTAAGGACTTTTAGCTCAATGGTAGTCCATTTCTAAAGGCTTAAGAGTCAGGATGCATATGAAGATGCTCATCTCATTTGCAGTCGTTTTGGTCAAATTACAGACTTCTTGAAATGTCTGCCTTCTTACGTGTGATTTTTAAGAGGCCTAATTTAGAAACCCCTTACAAATACAATTGAGTTGCACCTATCCAATCTGTCTCACTAAAAAACAGAAGAGCTAGTAATTCAATGTAAATAGCAGATGTTGATTTCCCCAAAGAATACAATCATGATGTATTTCCAAATTTAAGCTGAACAATGTCAGAGTCAAGATTAACATCACCACAAACACATTTCTTTGTTGTTTCCAACTTACAGAGTCTAAGTATAGGCTGACTTTTCCATCGTCTTTTTCCGTCTTCTTAACTGTATTGTCTAATGGAACAAAATCTGGTGACACAGAGAAACCACTGAGCAAGCCAACCTCCATGAGGACCATACCACTACTGGGAGCTGTGCCAGAACCAAAGTACCTTTTCAAAACACAGAGACAAAGAAACTTTTAGTAGAAATACAGTAGCCCACTGTCCAAAGAAAACATTTGATCTTTAAGCCCCAACTAAGGAAGTAATAATGCTAAAGAATACTTAGGGAAGAAATGGAACAAAATACTGACAAGAAAATTTCTAGTGACAAAGAGCTAATAATTAATTTCTCAGTTATTTTGCCTGCTAATTTTAACCACATATGCAAAAGCTGGTTTAGCACTGAGAAAACTGCAATACATAAATCATGTGAGAGACTACACTGACACCATGAGGAACTTTCAATCGGCATCTATTAGTACAGGTTTATATTACAAATATGCAGAAACTAGTGCAATTAAACACATTTCAAAAGAAGCAATCAAGATACTGCTGCAGGAATTCTTGTACTGAAATATACGTATTTCCTCTTATGGAGGCATTGTTTTGCTTTTATTCATTTTGGAGGCCAAGACACAAGTGTACACACCAAAGAAGTCTCCCAGACCTTTTCATGTTTCCTCCATAGAGACTGACGGTTCCATTAACAAAGTCATCGCCAAATTATACCTCAAAGTTTCAGTTTTAGAATGCATAGCCATATTATTAATCCAGATTTGGAAAAAGATTTAATAAGTTGAGTCCCTTCTTTTTTCCTAAATAATGCTTATTATTATATCTTCTTCCAATGTGAAAACCAGATGCTGGAGTAAGAGTTTGCTCTATTAAGCAAGCCTTGCACACTATGGTGCATAACAGATGTATCAAAATATATACGTGGTGCTCTGTGCTACAAGTGTCACCTAAATGAGCTGCAAAAGATTCTACTGCTTTAAATAAAGCAGGTAGCAGAAGAGATGCCCCGGCCTTAGCATGGAAGGTAAATTATTATTGTTCCACTAGAATAGAAGTGTCTCCAATCCTCATTTTGAAAGCCTGGAAGTATTGAAAGTAATTAAACTATTTCTTTGTAGAGCTGGGTAGTTAAAAAAACATAAAAGGGAAGAGTTGCTTTCAAAGCAACGCTGTTAAGCCTGGCTGATTCAAGGCAGATACAACTTTGAAAGAAATACAGCACAACTGCTGACTTCACTTGGCTCATAAGATTAGAAACAAATGAAACCATCTGTTCAATGATGTGCTGTGCCAAAGTAGCTGCTTTTGAAAACAAATAACTGAATTGGAACTGGATGTAATTATTTCTGCATAATTACCAATAAGAGGAGAGTAAAATACCCAAGCTGTCTAGCCAGGCTGGGGTGCTACTAAAACACCAAAAGGCAACCAAACTATTTTGGTACTGTCAAGGAGTAAATTAGATATATCCCTAGAAGTTATGGAGATCTGGCTCCGAAAAAAGGAAGAGAGGCAGCCTTGGGCGTGGGTTGTGGTACCATCTCTTCAACTCCATGGTCTCGTAAAAAAAGGAAAAAAAAATCAACATGCAAGAATGACCAGTAAGAGAAAGATACACTTGAAACTTGTACCTGAAGAAAACTGATAATGTTTTCAGTTGAACTTCATGTTTCAGCTCTTCAGCAATATGAAATCAGGGTGAGACCCTCTCATAGATGACATGAAGAAGAGAAAACAACACCAAGCTAGTGTAGGCAGAAAGCAGAAATGAGACAGTAAATAGAACAATCAATGATCAGTTTCCCGTGTCTGGAAAAGGTATGCCAGAAATAAGACAGAAAAAACTGGCAGTCCTGGGTATTTGCCTCCCAGAGAGTGAGTTAGCTCCTCTAACCAAGAACCAGTTCAATTTGAATGAGACATCATCTACTCTAGTGTCATAAATAATACCCAGTTAAGATGACCAAAGCCAGCCACTATCAAGCTGGCTGAGAGAAGGTGGATATTCTCCAGATAAAAGAAAAGAAAAAAATTGTAAAGTTGAGGCCTTCAGCACCTGACTATGTGTATCCACAGCTAGATGCATACACACAGCTAGACTATACATACCCACTCATTGAGATTTTAGCAGTCTTTCTGTATTTGCTGCTTTTGGTTTCTCTCCTAGAAAGCCGCATCACGTTATAAAGATCATAAGTAGGCCAGCTCTTAACTAATTTAGGAATATAGATAAGGCATATATTATAAACAATTTATAGGGAAAATAAGAAGAAGATGACTAGTCTATCAAGCTAAGCAGAGATGAAGCCGTAACCTAAGCAATTTGAAAAGACTTACTCAAATTTGTACCAGTTCACTTGCCATGGTAAGCGTTGATGGAACTAATGTTGGAACTAACTAAATGTTCCAAGTAGCCTCTTGAGGCAGCTTTTTAATGTCACTAGATTTCCCCCTATTCTTTGAACACTTTGCAATTAAAGCATCATCACCCTAGAGGCTTCCCAGAGAGACAGAGCACTTCTTCTCCGTATTTTTGAGTGAAAGGTCTTAGCTAGAAAGTCAGATTGCTTCAAAAAGACTTACCCCAAACCCAGCATGTAAGTTCTTTACATGTCAGGAGTTTGTGCTAGACTATAGAATGCTGTTGACACTTTATAGAAAAGTTTAAAAGAGAACAAGCCCCTTCTGTTTCAAGAGCTCTCATGTATTCTAGTGTCTCTGCCCACCATCTGTGTCACTGAACTGGATACCAGAAACGTATAAAAACAGAGCTCTGGCTTTATGCCTGCTGGCTATTTCCCAAATTAAATCAATCCTCTCTACTGAAATCATATTCTCTATAGCTGATTATTTGTATGATGGTGTCACCTAGAGGCTCCATCTCCAGTCACAGCTCCCTTGTGGTAGGCAGAGCGTAAGAATAGTTCCAGGCACAGGGTGTACAGAGTTTAAATAAATGGCAAAAAGAGGGTCTGGATGAAAGGTGTTAAAGAGTAATCATGGTGGATCAGGTGGTACTTTGCAAATCTTGCATTTACAAGGAACCCATTATAACATCACAAGAAGAAAACAGGGTTTCTAGAGGAAATATTCACAGATGAAATCCTTAAATATAAAAAATGCAGTCATCTCAATGACATCCTTGTTGATAATAAAAAATAGAAAATAAAAAACATAAATATATATAGAAAGATAAAATGTCCTAAAGGGTTTCGTATGAAATATGCCGTGGTTTTTAACTACAATAGGAAATGCATACTAAAGAAACTGCCAGAAAACAAACACCTTCAAATATTCCTTTAAAACATGTGTATGAATACTTCCACAGCAAGTAAAATGGAGGCACAAAGCAGTCAAAGAAATAACTTGGTTGACTGGCTGACCTAGGAATATGCAGTTCAATGTCACCTACTCTCATGTGATCCAAGTTCCATCAGGTAACACCAGGTGGCTGTTCTGTGGTGCCTGAGATGATACTTGAGCAGTCTCAGCTCAGTTCTTAGTAGCTGATTACTGAACAAGAAACATCACCCCAGATGCACCCATTCTCCCACACCCTCCTGCCCCCTCCCCCTTATTCAACTAAAAGAACAGAATTAGCCTGGGTGGAAAACTCATCACCTCTTTCTAATCAAGAATAATGTATTGTATTCTATTACTAAGTTCTTAACTAGTGGTAAATGAAAGACCACAAAGATAGTTGCACAATAAGGCAACATGAATTTATCATTATGTAAATATGGATTTTGACTCTTGCCAAAATTGTTCTGAGTTAAGTTTATTATAGAGACAACCAAAGAATGATTAGTTTACTTCATGGTGTTTTCAGCAAGTCAGAACTTCCTTCTGTCCTTACAAAAATAAGTATCTACCTCTGTATCAAAAGCAAAGGATTCTTTTCATGAAAGGTAAGAGTAATAGGCACTTGTTACAGTTTGCTACTACAAATTAGAATGTGGAAGATACTAGTTCAATTTTCAAGTCTGTCCACATTCATCTGTACAGCTCAAAAGCAGTTGTACCAAAGAAACCTTTGCATTTTTTTCTTGTATTTCACACAAACTCTTCCACATACCTCTTACATTTAGGGTACCTTCATCTTTATGCATTCCAGTAAAAAAAAAAAATCACCTGGGCAGCAAGAACTGACTTATGAATTGCTTCTTAGTTTACTATCATTTGTGCAAAGTAATTTTACTCTCTTCAGTTACACATTTATATCCCATACACTAGTAAATTCACACCAAAAAAATGGATAATTTAGTTTATTTAAAGTAATCTAAAATTGGTATATACAAAGATGTGTATGAGATGCTGTCATGGTTTGATTTACCTACCTTGTGCATACATTCAAAGTCAAATGGTTTTTATCATCTTTATCATCCTTTACATCAACATTCAAGTCAAAGGCTTCTTGATTTTGGACAGATCTGAGCCTCTGATCGGTGTGTCTTGTGTTGTACATAACATTGAGCTGTGGATTGCAAGTGCAGACATCAGGTGACATGTAAAGCAAATCAGTGTCGTTAAAACACTAAGTTGCTAACAGTATAACACCAGAGGAGTGTTCATATGGGAAAACAGACCTGGACTCAAATCTGACAGCTGCACATGAGTTCTACAGGAATTCTCTGAAAGAAACATCCTTTCTGAACACTTCATAATGCAGCAGAACCAATGAATTAGCAGGGCACAATTGAGGCAAACACAAGGGAGATCTAGGACAACCAACAATTTTCTCCCTAATAGTTGTCCGCTGGTTTATAATGAGTTACTTCCTGACAGTGTGAAAAAGGATGAATAAAACTGGGTTAAAAGAGACAGGCTGTACATAAAAGCAGAGCAAGAGCAAATACATAGCATATGCACAGAATATGTCTTCAGTCTTCACGTCACTGCATTCATACACTCAAACCAGATGAGGAAGAGCATGTTACTCTAAACTCAGAACACCACAGCTTTCTTGCAGTTAAATAGTTTCACCATTTGGTTCATCTGTACAAAGACAAAACTACAGACTTGGTCTATCTAAAGGACAGAGCTCTCACCATTTCTACTCAGCCAACTGCCAAGCTCTGCTAAGCAAGACAAGTAATGAAGTGTGACAGGATGTCCAGTACAGGACAATCACACTAATATGAAATAAGCTTATTTATTAGGCAGAGTTTGAAGAGTTTCCAACTCTTCTAGTGCAGACATACATAAGAATGCATTTTAAGCAGTGGTAGAAGAGTGGTAAACCCAGAAATCCTTAAAAGAGATCTCTATATCCTATACAACTACCAATGCCAACAGTCAAAGTAGAAAAACTGAAGCTGGGATTGAGCAACCAGTGAGTACTCTCATTTTACCAGCCATGACAGAATATTGTGCAGTAAAAAAACAGGCTGTACTACCTACAAAATTGAACTTGATGAGGTAAAGAAACAGCTGAATCATTACCTGCAATGTTTCTTTAAAACTACCTTAGTTTCAGAATAGAGCACGACAAATGTGACAAGAATTTTTAAAACAGTACTAGGAGTCTAGATAATGGTGCATATGAAGTAAGCTCAGTATCTGTACCAGAAAACACAGTCAAAACTATAATAAAGAGTCAAATTAGTGCTCAAATGAGCAAATTTAACAAACTGGAGAACAGGCTCCTGCTATAAACCCATCAGCAACCTGAATCAAATGAGGAAACATGGGTAAGGGAGCTCTGTCCAGTATAAGCTACCTGAGTGTTACATTGGCCTGTAGCTGGTTAGGAAGATTATTAGCCAAAGGTATTAAAAGAAAGGAAACTGCAAAGGGGTAAAGTGCTCTTAAAAGGCAAGAATGGACGGTGGGAAGGAATATTCACGCATTAAAGGAAATGGTGAAATAGATGGAAATTCAGCCATAAACAGTTAAGTTGGAAGAAGGACATAGCAAAAGGGTACAGAATGATGACTTGCATTGAAAAGATGAACAAGAAGCACTTTTTCATACAATGAAAGCTTAATTTGTGAAATTCTTTCCCACGAGATACTACAGATACTAAACTGTACAAGTAAACAATGGCAAAATAAAAACATTTCTTGGAACCAGAATTTTCTAAGCCCACAGCAACTATGTCCAGCTGAAGGTTTTGAATAATACATGGTAAGAGGTGGAAGACAGCAGGTAATATATTACATGTATTTCTCTTCTTATACTCTCTCCTGAGAATCTACCTTTGGCTGTTGTGGAAAACAGAACACTGGGCTAGACTGACCTTTGTTCTGACCCAATTCAGTTCTTATGCCTTCTCTTCTTATGTCTCCTCTTTAAATACAAGAACTAGGGGAGAAATTCAAGAGGAGAAAGAGAGAGTGCTTCTTCGTGCAATATGTCATTAGATGCAGAACTACTTGCTGCAACAAGGTGTGGTTTTTAAAAGTTTAGAAATATTTTCAAAGTTACACAACTATGGAAGAAAAAGAAAAAAACCTATCAAGAAAATATCTACCCAGCCAGAGAGAGCACACACAGAGAAATGACCTGTGGATTGCGAAGGTCCTGTGTTGCAAACTGGTGAAGGGCAAGAGGGTATACTAGTGAGCTATCACTTCACTCCTGCCATTAATGGCAACTCTAGGAGTGTGGCTATCAAGCCATTTCCTTATCCACTGAGTGGTCCATCTGTCAAATCTGTGTTTAGAGACAAGGATGTGCAGGACAGTGTTAAATGCTTTGTACAAGTCCAAGCAGATGATGGCTGTTGCTCTTCCCTCATCTGCCAATGCTATAATCCTGTCATAGAAGGCAAAAAAATTTGTCAGGCACAGTTGGCCCTTAGTGAAGCCATATTAGCCGTCACCAATCACCTCCTTATTTTCTATGTGCCTTAGCAGAGTTTCCAGGGGGATCTACTCCATGATCTTGCCAGGCACCAATGCAAGACTGACTGGCCTGTAGTTTCATGGGTCTTACTTTTTTCCCCGCTTTAAAAATGGGTCTTATATTTCCCTTTTTCCAGTCAGTGGGAACTTCACCAGATTGTCATGACAACATCATTATCCGTTCCCTCAGTCATCCAGATAAAACACATAGAATGGTGAGGGGGTTCTTCTTCGCTTTTGGTAGAAAAATAAGCAGAAAGTGGCTAAAATAACTCCCCTTGCAAGACCCCAACATGCATTTTGCTTGGCTAAAGAAAAGGAAAGGAAGAGTGCTTCTGGAAAATCACATTCCTTCTACAATAGTTTCAGGTAGCAAATAGAAAATTGTCAGTCCAAACTTAAAGGTATGATAGGGGCTTGTCCAAGTTATAGGTTATCAAGTCACTTATAGGCTAGCAGGTCTGTGCAAACAGAGGAGTCTTTAACTTCTGATTTTTGCTTTTGCTGCTGTGTCTCTCACTTCTTGATACAAAAATTATGCTCCTTCTTTCAATCTGTACACATAATGCCCAACATTGCTGAATTTAGCACGCTGTATGAGTGCAGAGCCCATTTTGTACAGCCACTCAGGACAACCACTGTGCAACTGTGAAGATTTATCATGTACAACTGCTCCACAGGAGAAGGCAGTACCAAGGATGAAACCAATCTAGAAAGCCTGCCAGTTAAAGGCACACAAAAAGCAGTGCCTCAACAATCTGTCATCACAGAAACAAAACAGTTTTAACTTTTGCCAGAAAAAGCTAATGAATGGGAATTTACTGCCAAGGCAGGATGTTCTGAAACCACATACTGAACAGGTCAATCAGCTAGTATTTTCATGGAATAAGTTACTGCTGTTACGGTTTGACTTTCTTTTCCCTATTTCTCATGACAGTAAAGGAAAACATTTTCACAACAGTTTAATTAAAGCCTTCTTCTGTATATACACACGCTCTGGGGACAGAAGGCTATTATACAGAAACTCACATTAAATTAACAAAATGAGCAACTGCATTTCTTAACTTTTGAAAGGCAACTGCCAAAGCTAAAGGCAGAACTGGTCCAGTCTTGTGAATACTGCAACAAGTTCTGGTGAGAGGACCAAGGAGAGAAAATTAAAAGCTAGTGTTCTGCATGACAGTGATGCTTATAATAGTAGCTGACACTATCAACTGCACTACACTTCTAAAAATATGGCACATTTATAATGCCGTAATCAATGCTTATCCTTTTTCTTCTTCAACTAGCAGCATAAATGAGCTTGACTGAGGATATTAATTCAGTGAAAATCTCCAATATTTTCTGTCCCTTTTTGAGTACCTAACATCCATTCAAACAGTAAAGGAGAAATATGTGTTCATTTCATCGTGTACCTATTTCAGTACCATCACACTAAATAACATTCAGTCCTTTGCCTAAGTCAAGTAAAAATACAGAGTGGAAAAAACAGTCAGTGTTTCCAGTAATGAGTAACAGGGAATTCTGAGGTTTTTTCCTCGTTCCCTCTCTATACCTGATCAGGAGATCCAGGAGATCTTGTTCACTTATCCACTTTGCCCATACCCACTGTTGTTTGAGCCTGTCCACCCTCGCCTTGTTGCTAGTTCTGGATTCTAGCGGCATTCTCCTTCCTTCCAAGAAGGCATGGACCATGCCAATCATTGCAGTCATGTGTCAAGACCAGTTCACAGCGGTTCTAGACAGCAGAGGGGTGTTTCTTTCAAGACTTTCAGCAGGCCTCCTAGAGAAGATTGCTTCTTTGACTCCTTTCTCTCGAGTATCTTCCATAATACCCTAATCCATCCTCTCTTCCTTCTTGCAGAGTCAGTGTCTTAGGTCATCCATGGTATATACCCACATAACGGAGAGACAAGGTAGGAAACTTTGTTGACAGCAAGACCACAAAGCTGTAAGTAAATGTCTGCCTTTGCAATCATAATATCCAAAATAAATACATTTTATGAGATCCTGAAGGGTCAGGAGTGAATGCACTGCCAACCTGCACACACAGACAGCGAGATTTCATTAAAAAAAAAAAAAAAAAAAAGGTTTTTTCCTAAGAATCCATTCTGTTGGGAAAGCAGACATTTCCATTAATGGATTTAATCTTGTGTTGTGTGATATTTAAATGAATTGCCGTTTTGACATGCTACATTTGGCAAGAAAGTCAAATCCCAGAACAGTGATTCTTACCACTGTACTCTGGCAGGCCCAAGACAATGAAACCCAGCTGAAGAAATGTGATTGCAACGTCATATGCTATCTAATTTATTAAATCTGATCCAGACCTAGCTTGTGTCTGGGAAAAAGAGAAATCTCATTCAATGTCCTCAGTGCTCTTTCTTTTAGAATACCAGACCTGCCAAAGGACACAGAAGGAAAGAACTGATCTCAGGAAAAACAAGGTTTTGGAGGAACTACTCCAGGGTGTTAAAGTGCAATATTCTGAATCAAGTCACAGCATCTCTGACACAAAGTTTCAGAAAAAGAGGCAACAGCACAGTGACCTTAATGAACAAGGCAATCTAGCCTGGGTTCCTGAACAGCAGTTCTTTGTGAGCACATTTCCACGTTCATGCAACAAACCAGGAACTTAAACCCTGATGTTATACACCCCCAGGGACTGTGGTGCTCCCATCACAGTCAAGTGGCTATTCTCAGTGGAAGACTTCTGCCCAGTCTTCACCAGACATGCTGCTTCGAATGTGAAATTTTCCTGCTGGAAATAACGTAATTGGAAAAAATGTGTTTTCACAAAAGGTATTAATTTCAACAAATCAGCGTCTTCCAGCAAGAAACAATTTGCTGAAAAGTTTTTGATCAGCTCGCCTGACTAATTAGCTGACTTAATATCAGGGAGCATTTCTCAACAATGATTAGGGTTAAGCAGTCTCAACTGTTCTGGAGCCCCACTTTGTTACATTCCACACAAACACGCACGCGCGCGCACACGCTGAAACCACAGATGTGTGAACACAGTCCTGCTGAGATGTCCATTCCTATCTTGGCCTGCAAGCCTGAATCTAAATTATCCTCTGAAACTTTTGAACTTTGCTGTAAACTTCGTTTTTACTTCTGGGAATTAATAAATGTGGGTTGTGATTTATGGCATTGTGTGTTTTGCAGACTGGTGGTGAATGAATGAGGTGTATCTCCAGCTGCCATTTACTGCTGACAGGCAGCTGTGAAGACTTCTTTGAAAAGGTCTTTTATCCCAGAGCATATTTACCAACCATCATCAGGCTTTTTTTGCTTCCCAGATGCATAAGAACACTGAAGTGAAGGACATATTGGATGGAACTTGAGATGGAATCTGACCTGGCATAAAACTTGGAGACAATTAAAGGTGGCTTTGGATCAGTTTTCTCAAGTATGACTAGGAGCTCAGTAGAAGCTTTGGGCTTGGGACACAGTCAGCAAGTATAAGTTTATACTGTCAACAAAATGAGTCTCTCATGCTCAGAGACTAGTATTTCTGCATTATTTGGAGCTTTTCAAAGGTCTTCTCTTTCACCTGTGTGGTTCCAACCCATTATCATGGAGAGGGCACCAGGGAAGCGAGATCCACTGCTGGCCATATCAAGTTAGATCCAACACTGTTTTCTTCTGATATGGTATTTCTCTTTCTACTCTCTGCCATGCCCATGCTTTTGCTTGATGGTAAGTGTCTATTACTGTTTGTAGTTTGCAGGATCCCTTGACTCTGTTTTTCATGCTATTTTGGAGCACTGTAAAAATTGCTGGAGAACCTGGCTGTAATAATCTCTTATTTTCAGTTTTTGTTGCATTCTACTTCAATGAAAGGAAAATAATTCTTGTAACTAGCAGTGCAATCTTGTTCTGTACTGATCTGTGCCTTATTATAGTTTACCACAGGTTCACATTGAGGCATTTCTGCCTAGTTCACATACCTGTTTCACTTTGAACTTTGTGTATGCCAGTGTACCACTGCAGTCCTTTGTCTTGCAAATGGACACTGCATTTCTGCAGGAGGACAGGGCTGCTTTGATCCAGCTCTGGCCCACGGAAGTGACCCAAAACTGTCAGTCATCCAGCAGTACTTAAAAGGCCAAGCCATTGGTCAGAAACTATGACATGCATATGTCTATATTTTGTTCACAGCATTCCTTAATTAGTGAAGTGCTTTGCAGATTTTAGACATTTTGGAAGACTGTCCTATTAACATGTTTTATAAAGCTTCCAAAATACACCTTCCTTACGGAAAGCATATCTTTAGCAAGAATACCTACCTCATTGCCTGCATTGCCTACCTGAAAGACAGCAAATCCCATTCCCTCTGCTGACACTGTAATTGCCATTTGTTGTGCAGGGGGAATCTGAAAGAAAGATGAGTAAACCAGTATTTTCAAAGTACTTTCAGTCAGCAGACTTTACAAAACTATTCCTCACTTTTTACAGTACCTCCTTGGCCTGAAGCAGGAAACGGTTTCGAGTATCAATTGAGAACGTTTCTGGCATTTCCAAAGAAGGGGCGGTCACTGTTATATCCATTTCTGTTTTGCTGGTCGCAGTGAGAGCTGCGAATAGACTCAAGGCTTGTAGAGCCACCACTGTGTCCTGTTGAGAGAAACAAACCCTTCAGCATTGACAAGAAGAAGCCAGCGCAGCACACAGACCATGCCTTGTGGAGCTCATAGTCCCTGCATTGACCCATTTGTTGATCACGTTGGAGTATTCATGC
The DNA here is from genome assembly GCA_013397755.1 of Cnemophilus loriae. Taxonomy (NCBI): domain Eukaryota; kingdom Metazoa; phylum Chordata; class Aves; order Passeriformes; family Corvidae; genus Cnemophilus; species Cnemophilus loriae. The sequence continues at coordinate 1,476,253 of VZTF01017490.1, read as the reverse complement.
AGCCATCTCCACATCTCTGGATTCCCCGGCCGTGAAGGTCCAAGCACAGAAGAGAGAGAGCAACACAAGACAAGAAGTTAGCTACTGTGGAAGTGGAAAATGAGGTGGGAGCCAGCTAAGGAAGTTTTCCTCTTGTGCAAGGTACCTGCAACATCTGACAAGCTGAAAGACACAACAGTCAGAGTTACACACCACACCAACCATGGAGAAAGACACAGAGGAAAGTAACGATACCGCTACTTTCTAGATTTATTTAGTGACTATGCATTAAATACTCAGTACTGCACAGGAGTTATTCAGGGTGCCTTGATCGTCGACACAAAAGCTATAGGTCTGAAAAATTATTAACTCTAATTTTAACAAAAGGCTGAAACGAATTTTTATCAGACACTCCGCAACAATTTCAAAAGGTTTCAGCCCAGTTTACCCTCTATATTTGATTCAAAGGTTTTGTGTAATTGTTTAACAACTGCAGAATTTACTTACAAACACACTGTCATATATGTATCTAAAATTCTTTTTTTCATCTTTGTGTGTGATTGTAGGCTTAGCTCTCCAGGTTTTGAACACAAGAGGCAGTGTTTGAACGTTTGGTCCAGCACAGTTTAGGGAATGAGATTTAACATCCACTATTTTCTGGGAAGAAATACAGCAATCAAATATATGTCTCTAATCTTCTCAGAGATTTTTGCTGTTCATGCAATTCATTTTGCACCTATTTTTAACCAGACAGAGGGAAGAAAGCGGCCTTTCAGGCTTGGCATACAGACACTTCATTTATTATTTAGGCCACTTCTGGCAACAAAATTCTAACATAACAGGAATTCATTCACTACAACATGGTGACTGTGCCATACCTTAAGGGGACAGTCTGTGCTGACTATTCACTCTAACTGATCAAAAAAACACTCTCCTTCCCATGCCACATCCTTGTCTGAGATGGCCTGCTTCACTGGTTTCTTAAAATCCATAAAGATCAGCTGATTAGCAACTGCAAATTCACAGTAAGGTGTATCATGTATACAGATTATGGTGAATTACTACACCCTAATTTATAAAGCATCACATGTGCAACTTAATACTTCCTCCTTGTTGTTCAACAATAGATTAAGTTTCTTATGTAATAAACTCATGGAAGGAAAGACTCCAAACACTATTTTTTAAAGAAATCTTAGAAGTTGAGTAAGAAACTATGGAGTCATTTCTACAAATTAAAAAAGGCATCTAGCAAGACATTGAAGTAATTTTGAAATCAAAACAGTTTAGATTATGGAAGAACAAAAGGATTAAATTAATTTCTTAATTTTACCCTCAAGGATAAATGATATGTTGCTAGATTTTCAAACTTTCAAGTAAAATAGGTTACTGGAGAATAGAGAAAAGCTTTTTTAACTCATTTAGTGCTTAAATCAATCTCTCCAAATAATAAGCAAGAATTAACACATTAGGAAGACATTAATATCTCAGCAGAACCAGGCTAGTTCTTAAATTGCATTTTACTCAGAACACATTTCTCTCAGATTAAGACCAACCAACATCTGAAAATAATGAAGGATAGCCTGTACACCTTGGTACCAAGCAGCACGATGAAATGTGACATTTTACTGTGACCAGCATTCGTAGTTAATTTAAAAGCTAGTTTAAACCAATGCAATCCAAAGTACTATCTAATTTTTTTGGATGCCAGCACAACTTACAAGATGTGGCCTCAATAACATGGAAACCTCCTGGAGATAGTGAAGATTTTCCAAATTTCATGGCCCATCAAAAATCTATGCAATAATAAGGACAAAGTACATTACTAAGTTAAGACCAACTGCCAACAGAGGGATTAGGTTAGGCTGTTTTTCTAAAACCTACTCCCCTTAGCTAAAGACTAAGTTAATAGCCTTTCAGGATTTTGAGGACCCACACATGGTAAGAATAAAAAGAGGTTTCTCTCCTTGGAAAGAAAGCATAGATATTCATCATACTTATTTTGAAAATATGTTTAATTACTTTTCCATAGGCATCACTATTTCTTCTTAATTTGTTATTAGTACATTATATAAAGAAGGTCTCTCTCTAATTCTCTTTTTTATTAGACTTGCCAAAAACACTAAAACTGTCAGTCCAGGAGTAAGACACCAATAATGCAAGCTTGTACATAACCAAGGACGTTACAGCGAAACAAAACTCAGTAATTATTATGTAAAAAATGGTCCTTTTTTGTTTCTATTTTTAAATATACACTGCTCGTTTAGAAAGTATAGCAAAACCCCTTAAGAAAAGATATTACCTGAGTAGATGAAAATCCCCCAAGGTGATTTCTTTGATGACTTAACCATTTCATAATAGGGATCCCCTCAGCTAATCTGTCTTGATGAAAGTGGGAGAGCAGAGCATATGCCGCAAGTTCAATATCAATGGACCGTGGCTGCCATGAGTCAGAAATTTCAGAAGCAGGTGTTACCCAGAAACGAAATTCTCCTGTAAAAAGAACCAATAATAACCTCAGATTCACAGACTGAAGTCTTTGGATTTCTGGGAAAGTCTTAGGGGAAACCTCTTCATTAATGCTTATACATGGGCTCTAGCCAGGATCTTTGAAATTGTGTTAATGGTTAGGCGTGTGTTCCATAAAGGACTGACTTAAGTACTTCCTCAGCAATGTTTGAATCAAGATACAAAAAAAGCTGGAGTCCAAATAGTCACTCAGTTGATTTCAGTGGACTTTATATTGATCCTTTCCTTGTCAGCCTCATATAAAGGAGCCCTTGTGAAAAGGCCACCTTGTTGTTCCAGTGCTCCTTTCAGGGCAAGAGAAGGCACGTCAAGCAGCACAGCTGCTCACTAGACTCATTCTTGAGTGAAGCCTTCCCAAAAAAATTACTTCTTCTCTTCCCAGAAGTGACTCTCCAAAAGGCCTAACTCAGTAAATATAGAGCGACACTCAAGAGGCTCCGTTGCTAGGCTACAATATGAATTCCTTTGGATTTTTCAAGAGGACAGTTACTATTTTGAGCCCAAAACTTCCATTTCTTATATTCAATACGGTCTGTTCTTCCCCCAAATTCGGAAAAAGAATTCAGCTGTGCTGAACTTGAAAGAGGTTAAACACACTGAGATGATAGGTCACCAGAGAAAGTGCAACAGACCTCTGTAGTGCCTTACAGAAAGTCCAATACTTCACCTCTTCATTCCAATACTCATTACCCCCTAACACCCTCCTGATCTCTCCAAACTACATTGGAATAGTTAACGTCATCCATCTCTCTTTAACCAGGCTGATCATACGAGTGTGCATAATAAAATAGGAAAACTGACGAGTCATGTCCTTCAACAGCATCACAGTACTCCTATCAGGAACACAGTAACCGAGAAAGCACAAGCCTTGTTGTGAATTGTCACTCATTTATGGACACTTCTCATTAAGGCTGTCTTGGAACTTCTTAGCTAATTTTCTATATCATACTCTGAACTGATTTGAATTTGGAATATACAGCTGTAGATATACGATAGGCATTTTTAAATTTGACAAAAATCCATCTGTACAACTGTGTAAGATACTCGTGCAGTACCTTGGCGTTCTGCTCTCTGGTTCAGCATATTCAGTGCTTCCTTTGCTTTCGTACTTTTTGCCCAGGACAATGCATATGTTACAAGTGCCAATGTGTAATTATCTGAAATGCCTTCTTCTAATTTATCTTCTAGAAAGTTTGTAGCAGTCTTGATGGCATAAGAATGCTGGAAATGAAGATAATATCGAAGAATGTACAGTGAATAAAATATATCTTGGAATAGTAAAATGTAAAACAAAAATTTGTACAGAACCAGAAAAATTACCAGCCCCAAACCACAGCCAAGAAATAATGAAAATCTCTTTCAGAGTCACAGACGAATCTCAAAGGCAAGCCTTTTGATCTGGCACTGCCTTTTATGAAAATGAGTAATTTCAATTAAATCAATTGGAATGGCTTAACATCTTTAAGACTAGTTTCCCCCACGAAATTTCTTTGCAAGTTCTTGGACTAAAGTCATGACATTATTCTTGCTAACAGCAACTGCCTTAGATTTTGCAAATATAAAATTGAACGGCTTAACACAACTTTGCATTGCTTTGAATAGGTAAGGGATGTTTAACAAAATGAGATTAAATTTTGTCTGTGTTCAAATATCCCTCTATTTCTATTAACTACCAAGTGTTTGCCAGGTACTATGAAAATTTATGAAGCATTCTTGTAACTATGAATCATATTTATGAATTCCAAAACCTGTTTATCTGGGAACCCTAGGAGGGATGACATGATGTAAGCTGTGAGAGTAATTGGATTATTGGTGCCTCCTTGAAGATCACTCTGTAACACTTTCCCAGGCTCCTGGAACTCTCCATTTAATTTCTGATGACGGACAATCCATTTAGCTGTATCCATGAGTACATCTTCGTCAATATCTATGAATGGACGAGCTTGAAGGAAACATCTCAATACAAAAGCTGATAACCTTGGGGAAAAGGTTCATGAAGAAAGTCAAAATTAGCCAAGGAATTCAGCTTCCTCTGTTTCAGATGATATAAGAATACTGAATAGCATAAGGTGTTCTACACACCCCTACCAAGCAGAGGAAAATGCATGCCTCACCCAGATAAGCAACTAGACTAAACTTAATCCACCAGTAAATGGAGATATGTCCTTGTTCCTGAAGATCACCCATTCTGTAGCTGCTATGTTTCAAAAATAAATACAGAGTATAGACTCTGAGTCTGCCAGCACAAGCGTATCTTTATCCAAACACTGCTCTCCTGCCTTCTGCTGCTAGACAGAAGTCTTTATAGTTTACAAAGTAATGCAGTTAGGATTGTGATGCTAATTACCACCACTATCCCTGTAATGATATCTTTGAAACAACCTTCATTGTTTTATTATTAATCCCACATTATCCCTCGACTCCCTTCTTTCCAAACTGGCGTTCATGTAACTTGTCGCTGCACTATTTAAGTACTAGAGTTGCCAGTACAGGTAAATAATCTTCATCTTCCAATCCATTAACACTGAGTCAAAGGCAAATCCTGCTGATGTCAATGAAAGATGTCCACTGACTCCAGAAGAAAGTCTCATTCAGCGGCACAGTAACAGGGATGGGTCTATGCAAAGACAGAAGCACGCACTGAAATATGTAAGTACATCTAAACTGGACAAAGGTTCGCTGAACAGAGTGCTGGAACCTCTCTCCGTTATCTATCTGGCTTCCACAACTATGCTCTGTACGCTTCCTGGAGTGAAACTCAGCACTGAAAAGACTTTTTCAGCTGTGTTTACAGTCTCAATAAAAGAAAGTGTGAGAGAGGCAAGCAGAACAAATTTTTACCACCAGTAACTCTGTTCACCCCCTACAAAATGTCTCAGCTGGTCTTCAGCTTCCAGTATGGAGATAACTGAAAATCTGATTGAAGCAGTGATAATCACATAGCCCTAAATCGTTTCAGTCAAGTGAAAGAACAACAAATTTGTTATTCTTCATTTCTTTGAGGAAAGCAACAGAAAAGCCTTCAGACTAAACTATTTCCCTGGTTAAAATAATTCTTCTTTTTTTTTTCTTTTGCAAAATTAAAAAGCCTTGCCCTAATAATGGCTTTGACAATATGTTATCCAGCAAGAAAGACCTTAGAGTTGGCCTAAACACCTAATGAAAAGCAGGCAGAAGGCCAATACAGCTGGAAACTTTTACCAGCTTCACAAAAACTTTTCAGATGCGGGGAAAATATCTAAAATACTAAAATTCCACAATGATTCTGGCAGAACTACTTACCATGTGCTCCCAGAGGGATCTTCATTTCCAAAGGCACTAAAAGAGCCATCATCCCTCTGGAAAAGCAGCTCTCTTTGGTAGCCTGAAGTAGAAAAGTAGAGACAGGTATTGAACACTTTCCTCTCAGGCGGGTTCCCAGCACAAACTGGAACCGAAATTGCTGATATGAAACAAGGCACTTTCTAAGCCTGAGAAGGGCAGAACTTAAGCTCATATTTCTTTTAAAACCTCCCAAATACGCAGGAACACACAAAACCATGTAGAAAATGATGAGGAAGTGGGCGGCAATAACACAAAGGATCCATTTACAAAAGGAGAACCAGAAACTCCTGCTGCTGCTCATCAGCCATCCAAACAGTGCAGAGATGTGCTCCCAGACACCCAGGGGTTCCAGGGGCAGAGCAGTGAGAGCAGAGTAGAGATGCAGATACAGTTCGTTGCTTCATCACTTTGGGGATCTTGAGTACCTACAGGAGTGCTCTATCTTTACAGCAGAAGGAAGGACAAGCAAAAATGAAGTGTTTTCCAACCGGAAGGGCAAGGCTACAAATGCTGCTGGAAAACCAGGCCTCGTCTTCAGGTGGCTTTTGCCAAATTAATAGGCTTGCTATCAGAAAAAGCAAGCTAGAAGAGGTTGTTCTGAAATGAGTGAAAAATTTCAAAAGACCTGAATATCCTGAAATCCTGAGAAGAACCATTTAAAATGTTATCCTAATATTTTTCAATATCCAGAACAAGTGCAGCTTTCTCCTGACTGCAGGACATCTGTAATAAAAGGGCCTCAAAGGCTCACTGACTGCTCACAACCACCGGCAGCATTCTCACTTGTAGATTACTTCTGTACAGAGCCAGTGTTCATTAATATTAGAAATGAAGAGCTTCCTAGGATATGCTACTCACTGCAGTTTCTGGTATCCAAAGCCTTTCTTCCCTTACATTTTGCCTGCGATTTGTGAATCCAGAATAGTAACGGCATCTATTTATAGCATTTCATAACACATCTTTTCTTTTCCTCCACTTTGACTTTTCCCTTGGTTTTACTATTTTAGCTATTATAATTAAGAAAGTATACTCATTAATCAAAGATCTGATAAATACAGACACAATACAGAATCAGACAGGCAGAAAGAAAACTCTCAGGCAACCATCAATAAGTCCTATACAAATGAATGAATTTACACAAATATGTCCCATGAGGTCCATTCAGCTACAACCGTAACTAGAACCCTGTAAAATGTTCTTTGCTTTCACTGATAAAGGATTAATCACCCACTTCCATACTATCCTGACTGTAGAAATGCAGTGAGTGAACCATACCCCTAATTACTGAGGAACAAATGGCCTGGTCTCTCAATCTAAGTGCCAGTGTAAGATGAATTCCTAGTCATGGTCTCTGTGTAATAGAAGAGAATGAGATATAAAGCTGCGATTCTGAACTGCTACAGTATACCTGGGTACCTTCCCATGCAACCCGAGTAGCACCAAGCTTAGCTTTTGAGTCTTCTTTAGAACAGTTTGCAATTGAAATTTTCACTCCAGTATAGGGGGTTTATCATGTATTTTGCATGACAGTGGCTAATTGCATCACTAAAATTGGTGAATCTTTCAGATACAAACATACCTGTTATTTCAGTTAATGATACTAAGTAAAGCACTCTTAAATGGAAGGGAAAAAAAAAGGAGGAATGAGTGGCATTTCTCCCCAAGAAAAGCAAAAGTCACTGTCAAAGTTTAAGCCTCCAAATAATGTTCTATAAGGAGCACAAATACATGTATATATACAAATAGACTGCTTCCTCTTCAAAAGTATCTGACTGCAAGGCCTGAAAATAAGGTCTTCTGCTTCTTTGCAGAACTGGCAATATATAGCAGCAAGTACTATAATCATCATCCTGCTGGCACTAGACTACAACTTTCAGCCTGCTTAACAAAGACCGCTGAGCAGCCCTTAAACAGGCACAAATTCATCTCAGAATGTAAGCTTGGGAGGGATCAGAAAGATGAGCAGAAGCAGAGGGGGAGAGATCACTCAACTATTTCCTACATTCTGTTTGCTTTCGTCTCAGTGCCAACCCTGCTGCAGTCACGCAAAAGTCTCCCAACACGAGCGTATCTAACACGGGAACGCCTGCAGAAATGCTGGAACAGGAGACCTGGAGGCTGCGAACCGCTGCATTCGGTCCAACGGACACTCAATCACACGTGAAAAATGATACTTCAAATGTCAACACATAAACGTGGAAAGGCAAGGAAAAGAAGGATCCCATTATGAAGATGTCCACTACTATTCTCAAAGGGTTGGCTGGAACCCAAAAGATGCAGGAGGCTCGCTGAAAAGAGCTCACAAAGCTGAAATGGGAATGTATCAGGATGGAAAGGACTTCAGAAAGATGTGAAAGACTAAAGGATCTCACATTTTAAACAACTTGGAAATTCTGCTCAAAATCTTTACCTCTTTGGGTCTAATAACAAAGCTTTCAGACCAATCAGGTTTTTTTTCATTTCAGAAAAAGTGATTTAAAGATGGGGTTTGTCATTACCACAATTAAGAAATGTGCTTAAAAGGCAACTTTTCTTTGGCTTTGCCTTTGTTCTAAGTAAATAAAACCGCTAAAAGAAAGATCATATAGCAGTTTCTGCTAGCTATATGATCCCTTCTTCTAACAAGCATTTAGCCATAAATTAATTATATTTACTTCAGATTCTGAGGTTACTCTTTCAAATACTTGGTGAATTATGACATGTAAAATAAAGTCTGTTTTAAATTAAACTTCATAACAATCCTTTCAAAAACTGAGCCTATAAAAATTACATCTTAACCTAAAGATAAATTTCAACTTGAGGATTACACTTAAAAAAAATCAGTGCAACAACAGAAAACAATTATTAAAATAAAGCAAAAAAAACCAGAATGTTTTTTAGATTGTGGTTCTTTTCTATCTTAAGGTTACAAATATTTCAGCATACTTACTGTTTTGGCACCTGCAGTGTTAAAAACACATATCTCAATTCAAAGCCTCAGAAAGAAGTTAAGAACACAATACAATTTGTATGTAAATGACATTTAAACCTGTAATTTTCACTTGCTTTGAAAGAACTTAAATAAATCCACTATTAGAACACTTCAGAAAATTATGGTACCAAAGCTCAATCTTAAAAGAGTGATAGATTGCTTACAAACTTCAGAGTAGCTGTTTACATAACACATCTCTTCCTCCCCACTGTACTTTTCAATTAAACCATGTAGCAGGAAGGGTTTGAAAAAAAAAAGAAATAATATAACTGCTTTGACAGAAAATTGGAATCCTGATGAAAGGAAAATTTATTTTGAGCTGTGCCTTTTCCAAGGGAAATGTCAACAACTTAAAAAAAATCAAATGAAAAAGACTTAGCGAGAGTAAACAAAAATTGAAAATGTCATCACGATGCCTTAGTAGGGGTGTAGCTCACATGGGGCTGGTGTCACTGCTCTCCGAGAACCGGGCTCTCAGCACAGAGACTGACACGTGGCAAGTGCGGGACACCGCAGTTACACACTGTCTGATCCAAAAGCCAGAGTGCAACTGTGGTCTCCAAACTTTGTGATGTTCTGGAGTACCTCCCGATTCAAATATACAACAATTTCCAACTAAAATTTTCCAGCTTTTGATTTCTAGCACACAGTTCACTTCTGACCAAGTCTAAAATTTGTGTGGGCAAAAAAGCCAGCCATGAGAGCAAATGCCACTCCTTGAGTTCTACAAGGACATGTCAGGTCAGGATGGTGTCACATGTGGGATGAATATGGTTCACTCTGCTCACTGACTCATTTCAAACCTCTGTGCCTCAGGCAGAGATCAGAAATGTTTGCTCACATGTGGTTTTATCAAACGAGAAGTAATAACCATCTAAGAAATCCATATGAAGTACCTTCTAAAATGCATTTTTCATCTGAAAAAAAGCAGTTATACAAAATCAACAATTTTTTTCTGAGAAAACTTGCTCTTGTAAACAAATTAATTTGCTGCCTAATTCTGTCAGCCCAGAATAAAGAGGAAAATAAAAGAAAAAAAAATGAGTTTTTCTTCCAGTTCTCATGACACAAACTGAGCAATATTTCAAACACCAGATGCAGAGTTACAGAAATCTTTTTACTAGGAAGAGTTCTTAAAAATCTATAATCTTTCTTTTATGCATACAGACCTTTTCTCATAAACGATATAGCTTTTGATCTAACATCCTCTCTCAGCTGCCTGGTTTTAATCAAGTATTGCAAAACATAAACATTTGGAGCAAAATTGATCATATTCTGTTCACCACAGCCATAAGGCATCTTAATCAATGATGACAAACCGTTGATAGAAGGCCCAAGTAAATCACCTGAAAGATAAAATTCAATCAAAATAAACTAAAGCTTATTGCAAATAAATGCATACCTCACACATAAAGGGTGGTATAATCTAAACTGGGAGAAAATATGCTATATTAGGAACATTTCTACTAAACACCACTAAGCAGGCAGAAAAAATACTTCATCTACTGATCAGCTTTATGTCCACTGACCCAGCTCCCTACAGAGCCTTCCAACTAAAGAGTAATTTCAAACAGTTGCCACTAAAAAAAAAAAAAAACAACCCAAAACCAAACAAAGAAAACCCCACATAACCAAAATCTATTTAATCCAGGAAAATGTTTCAATAGTGGTATGTATTTGACACTTCCCCTGTTTCTTCTCTCACCTATAGTTATCAAAGCCTAGGTGTCACAGGAAACAACAATAGGTTATAGGTTTTATTCTGCAGAGAGCATAATTAGAAAAGGAAACTAGCAAATTTCACAGGACCTTCCTGAATAAAATACAACTCTCTGACTCTGAAAATACCTTACAAACACCTTATTGTCATAAACAAATTAAAGGAATAAAACACTACATCCATAAGGTCTCCGTATGTTTAGCCTAATGCTTGATGGTAAATTACTGTGACTTAATGAATCAACCTATTTATACTGCAGTTATATAAAAATTAACACCATAATTAAATCTCTAATGATACAAACAGAGTAAGATAATTCTTACCAACAGCAGTGACCTGCACTCTCTCACTGTCACTTACAACATCAGAAGGAAAAGTGAATTCCAAAGTTTTTGACACTGCTTGTCGTTTATTCCCAGTCAAATCCAAAAGGACCGTCTGAGAATATGTCTGTTCCAATCCTTCAGCCTATAAAGATAAAGACAGGGATTCTGAGTATCCTTCTGTAGTGGATCCTGCCCCAAGCAGGAAGGTCATGCTACTCCCTTCCAACCTCAACCATTCTCCGATTCTATGATCTTAAGCATTTATTGTAGGATGAGATGCACAAACGTCTACCATCTTCCACTGAAATGCAGCCTAACATGAATCAGTCTTAGATACCCAAAGCTAGGCAAGTCTTATCAGTGTCTGGTTGACCAGAAAGTCTGAAGGCTAAAAATTCCAGCACCTCTAGGAAAATACAGAAATGTTCATGTAAAACAGGCTTTGAATGAAAGTCAGCTGTATGGCAAAAATCGATTGCACTTATCCGAAACAGTTACTGGGTCCACTCTCCACAGGCTGTTAAATTAGCTGCAGCACTAGGGGTTCAGTGATACACAAATAGCTTTCACCTTGGTTTCAAGAAGCATTGGACAAACTATCTGCAGAAGAACAGAGGTATGTGTTCATTCCTGGAAGGGGATCTAAAGAATTTTAAAGGACTTTTAAAAAATTATTTTAAAAGTGTTTTCTACTTAAAGCCACCTGACCCCAAACCAACCACACAGGGCAATAGCCAGACAAGTACATTGGTTTGCCTTTTTGCTGCACTACGTTGCCTGTTTTCGGGAACAATTTACTTCAGGAACAAGCCAAGCTGCAGACTGTTTACCTTTACTAAAACTTTCTGGATGACAGCATCAGAAGCAGCAGATGATATTGCTGTGACTTTGATGGGAATCTCTCCCAGCTGTTTTGGCTTGATTGGGAATTGAACAGTTCTCCCATCTTCACTTGGTACAAGTATAGACTGTTGATTTGCTGTAGCATTTATTTCATTGGATGTCAGAATAATTTCAAAAGCATCATTCATATCCAGGATCACAGTAACCTGCAAATACAGTAACATTTGCCATATAAAGTGTTAATTTTGAAAAGCTGTTTTCATAAGCTGCCATGTGTTTTGTGTATAGAGAAATAGGTCTGCCCACTAAAGAAAGACATGGTCTCCCACCAGTGATGAAAACCCTGCAATGCCTAGTAACATTCAAAGACAAAGAGATTGTTACTTTACCTCAGCTTCTTCTTTCAAATAATTAAAGATATTCACTTCCAAAATGAACTGCTCTCCTCTGATGACAGAGTATGGAAGGTTCAGGAAAATGAAAAAAGGCTGAAAAACTTCTAGCTGCAAAACAAAATTAGTCATGAACCCCTACAACCAGAGACTAGACAATTACTATACAACTTGTCTTCCAATCACTTTTGAATTCAATGACAGAGTATGTTTAGTTGTACTCTACAGCTGACAAAACGTATTACTGCAGGGCTGAAACAGAAGGCAAAGATGCTTCTGGTCATTAGCACCTTTAGAGACACCGTTCAGATGAGAGCTGCTGGCAGCTTTGACAGGGCAGTCTCAACAGAGGCAACTGAATTAGGGCCAAGAGTCTCATCATCTGGCAAGTTTGGAAGCTGTGATCTGTCCTGAGCTCTCATTAGGGTAACTGTGAATTGCTTTGAATACACAAGCAATGGATTAAGACTCTGTCAGTTGACCTATCTTCATGTCAATACAATAGTAACTAAGTAACTGATTCACCCAAATTTTGTAACTCAACAACACCTTGCAATGACTTTTTTTTTAATTTAGTAACATTAATCTTAGCGTAAGTTCTTTAGTTACACTTCTAAAAATATGTACTATATTAACTAAAATTAAAACTGCAGAAATATACCAGCAAGCAGTTTCTTTTATCTGTTAACAGAGGGTTTTGGAAGAAATCTTGGCTCTAAGAACTTAGAGCTAAGGTCTCCTCAAGCTGAACGGGATCAAAATGTCACTGTTTATGAACATCTGTACAATAAGAATGGCTGAGACATGATATCCTTTATTATCAAAATGTCAATAAAAAATTGTTATAATTTGGTTTGCACTTTTAAAAATCTTCCAAGTGTTTTGAGTTTCAGAAACAAAAATCCCTCTGCTTTTCTTTTCTAGCTAGAAAATATTCCAATGCTTTCTTTAAAAAAAAAAAAAGAAAAGTTGTTTGCTAAAGCTTTCAGTGTCATAAACTTCTTTAGCTATTAAACATTAGAGAAGTTCTGATGGACAGGTTTTTGGTTAGTTCATAGTAAAGGTTTCCCCTACGTACCTATTTTCTTTGTCTTTTTTGTTTTATTTTTCTTTAAAACTGAAGTTTTACACTCAGGAGCATGACAGTATATTACAGTAAAATACAAACTGAGTAAAATTATTGACACTCTATGTAGGAGAAGTCAAAAAAAAAAAAGTATTCAAAGTAGTACATGACATAAACCACACAGATGTCACTTATTTATTTCCCCCATTACATTTTTCATGTCTTTCTTTTACTTGCCTCTCTGTATGGTACTGACTAACATGTTCCAGCCATATGGAACTCTAAGCACAACCTAAATCTCTCAACAATAGTGAAGTACTGAACAGTGCATGGGGGTGATTATAGCTAAATTATTATCTCAACATCTGTTCTACTTAGAGCCTTCTCACATTTGAGGATGAGAGGCCAAGTGTGTATTTCCATACAGTTTTAATCAGAAAACTATTCCTCTTTCTGTCCCATCTCTGCCAAGCCAAGTGAAAGAAACAAGAATCAAGATTCCAGTCTCCAAAGAGCCTTAGCCACAAAATCCAGACTGGGCTCCAAATTCTGTAGTGGAGTTCAGATCAGGATGTTCAAAGCACATGCTCTGTGTCTGGTATAGCAGCCAACTGTGAAATCTGGACCTAGATCTCAGCTTGGATCTCAAAAGTTGCCCCTCCCCAAGAATTTGAGGGCATGAGAACTTAAAATGGGTAAGTTGGCTGTCTTCAAGCTATGCTTGCACTAGTCCAGGAACCAAGATGGAAATCTACAGCCCACTAGTACAGTCTCAACCTTTCTAAACTTAGGTATGGAAGTGGTGTTTTCTCTGATAGGAACACAGTTTCCCTAGGATCTTTACATAATGAATGGAAGGATTATTCTCTGTATATAAAATACTAAATGAGACTTCAAGAATTAATTGCTATTTTAAACAGCCTAAACAACTCTCTTAGTAGCAGTTTCCTTGAATACAGAGTGATCCTAGGAAAACTGCACTTGTACACTGGGAATCTCAGGTTAGAGATCTAACCTGAGGGCTGCTGAATTTAGCTTAAATTGCTAAACTCCTCGAACACTTGGAAGCACGAAAAGAGCCTCAGGACACAGGAATTTGGGAGCAAGAAGCATCTCATCCCATAGCTAGCTCTCTGTGTCCACTCTGCTCCTCAAGCTAAGCCATACGAACTTAGCACCTATCACAGACCATAGAATAGCTGTGTTGGGAGGGACCGCTAGATAACATCTAGTCCAAGCCTCCTGCAAGTTTACCTAGAACAGGTTGTACCTGTGTTTACTCCAGGACTGCTTTTGACTGATAAATTTAGTCTTAAATCAACTCTCCTGTTCTCCCTCCTGGAGCAAGCATTAGCCATAAGTGTTAGCAGAGCAGCAGGCAAACGCCTCTCACATCCTATCCACCTTTTCCCTGCCTGTCTCTGCAAACCTCACTGCATGCATTACAAACTCATAGACTGCTCTCCAGGCAGAGCCAAGAAAACATGGAACACTGTTCCCAAATAGTCATTCCCCCTTTCTACATACAGAGGTTCTGAAATGGGCACATCCTGGAAGTAATTTAACAAAAAAAACCGCTCCAACAGAAATAGGCATCCAAATATCTGTGTGGAGTCTTAGGTATTCGTATGAGCAGGAAGGGAAGGCAGATACAGTATCATGTATGTCTTCAGTGATGGTGTTTTCTTTACAGTTTGAATACACATGGCCTCTCAATCTCTTCATTAGTATAAGGAGGTGCTGCTGTTAGAACTAAATCAGAGTCCAGCAACGACCTACAGTGTTACCAGCCTTAAAGGAGAACTCTCTAGTGAGATGGTACCTCCACCGGAGCAGTTGTCACTCCAAGCCCGCCGGTCTCAGAGATCACAAAAGCACTGGCTACCCAGGATGTGATGGTATCAGGTACAATGGCATCCATTGTGGTTTCTGTGCCAGATCTGATGGCAGAAGGCGAGAGCAGACATCCATTTACAGACAACAGTAAGTGGACACATATGTTTAAAATGCATGAAAAATTAAGTCCAAATTCCTGGAAAGAAAAGCTGCTTATTACTCATTTTTCTTTTTCTAACCATTTAGAAGTACTGTGATGGGATCAAAATTATTTTAAAAATTTAAATTATTTTAAATTACATAAATTGAAGGTAATTACACTGGATCACATTACATGTAATCCATTTTTACAGGTCCTTTAAAACAATCCCAGATGATGGTTGCTTCCTGAACTTCTCAGCTGTAAAAGAATACAAGATTTGTGCTTCATGACACAGGTCAGATTTCACCATCATTGGACAGTTTGAACTATTCACTGAATTAGGTGCAGATAGCAATAGATTTCCCTTTCTGGGCTAATCACCATCTTTTTAAGCACTGTAGAGAAAAAGGCTAGGCCTCCCTATCCATTATCTCCCTAACTGTAAAAGAGAGAGGTTATTCCTTTTGTCTCCAGGATTTTTATCTAGCTTCTATTGGAACTCCTAGACCTTCAGTCGGGCATAGTCCTCCCTTGTGCAGTTGTACAACTCCTTTTTTCCATCTTCAGTCTCACCTGTGATCTCTAGGTGGCAGCAGAATATAAGTAATGCTACATTTTTAAGCCGCGTTCTTCAGCACTGCTGCAGAATGCTACTGAAACCTACCGAAAAAACCTGGCAAATGCAAATCATTTTCGATTTGCTTCTAACTTATACCTCGTTTTAGTGTCGATCCAAAGCCAGGTCTCTGGAAAATGTGTCCTCACATAGACATTGCTGAAATCAGGAGGTCCGCTTTCAGATACCAGCATATCATCACCGAAACCATCCTCTATAGGTATCATTCCACCATCTACAAAATAAATAATACTGTCCTACCTACAAATATCTATACTTAGAAAACTCAAATAAATACAGTTAAGAAAAGTCAAATTAATATACTGTTTGGAGTCTAATCTATAGCTTTGTTACATATGATAAGACTGCTCTGTGACAGCAGGAACTTTTTTATTTTAAGAATAAAAAAAGTTTCACATAAATTTCAACATGGCATCTGTGGAGTGCTTATGAAACTGGTGTAATCTGGCTACACATGACAAACCACTGCAACATATATCAACTGGAACTGCAAACAAAAACTCCACTCACCCTCAGGCTTTTAAGGAGTAATGTCACTGCAGTAAAAAAGAAAAATTTCTAAAATGCTGATCATATGCATTTTGTATATCTTGAACCTTTGAAATGGTAATGGTTTGCAAGGCTGGATGCACCGTGTATGCAGCACAGTAAGAAGACATAATAGGGGCCCTATCCCATGGATCTCCTTCCCCATGCAGTAAGTTAGATTTGACTACATTTGTTGTATTACTTACAAAGAAAATGTTCCTTATCTTCTTCAAGAACTGCATCAGTTGATACCCAAAGGCTGCATTTCTGGATAAAATTTATACAGTATATCTCAATACAGGACATTCAGGACATCAATAGTGCTTATCTATTTGCTTTTCCTCTTCTTTCTTTTTAGTTAAATAAAGTCATAAAGCAAGCATAAAACTAAAGCAAATAATAAGCAGGAACCTAAAAAACTGAGATGATATGAATCTGAATATTGCCATAATGACTGAAAACTTTTCAAAGTGAAGACTATATCAAGCATAAAGCAACCTGTATTTATGGAAGTATAAATATATTCCTTGGCATTCAGAGTATTACATATTGACAAAATTCACAATTCAAAACTCATATAAGCCATGAAAACATTACATTGCCTATAGCTGCAAAAGTTAGAAAGTTCACTTTTTTCTAGCAAGTGATGTGCAAATCACTAAGCAGTAAAAAAACCAACAGCCTAGAATTATGAAAAAAAAAAAGTACCTGAAATACACCAGAAGAACCTCTGACCAGGGGGAAATACTGCACTGTGCTGTATAAATTGAGCTCATGGAGGACCTAAGGAAAAAAAAAAACCAAAACAACAAAATTATCCAAAGACTGAATGCCAACTTGCGGTTTTAAAAACTCTCACTGTTGCTAATTCATACAGCTGTGCGACAAGCTGTAGCTTGCTTTGCTCTCATGCCAAAGAGAAAAGAATCTGTGACAGGATGAAGGGGTTAGGTCGTAGTGGTTTTCTGATTAATGGAAGAGTCACCAAGACTGTATATAAGCCTAGAATAAAGCCTACAGCCCACTGATGTTTTATGACACTTAGGCTATGTCCTTCGAGCACTTTAGGAATGATATATATTGTCTGCTCTTTCAAACTATAGATGCAGTAGAGCTTCTGCAAGTAAAGGTAATTTAAAAATATGAATAATTTATTCTACCCTCCCAAGGAAAAAAGTTGTTTATTTTATATTATTAATTTTAAATAGCACAAAGCACAAATCATTAGGGGTTTTTTCTGACTTCTTTGTCTTTTCTGAAAGAAGAAACTGTCAAGTCTTAACAGTTTATCAAATTAAGAACAGTGAGGTATTGACTGGAACTGGAAATGCTGTGCCTATTACCTTTTAAGCCTTACAGTCTTTACCACTCATGCTACTTGCAAAAGTAAAAAATGTTTGCATATTTACAGGCTAAAAATCATGCTCGAAGAACATTACTTGTTCAGCATATAATCTGTAACATTTCCACAAACATACATGTTTCATACACACAATAATTAAAACCTTTTTTTCCCATATACTTACAGATTCTTCAGTTATGTCACTACTTTCTCCCAGAAGCTTTGCACTTTTATCAACAACTGAAAGTCCAATTACTGATCCTGGCTCTGTTGTACTGATTTTAAGGGAGACTTTCTCAGATGGCTTGACCTTATCTTTGCTCCAAGAGATTTTAATCTAGAAAAAAGTGAAATACAGCACTGATTTAAATTCTACAGTGATATTTACAGCTGTTAACAACTCCCAGGACGTAGATTTTTTAGATTATTTGGCTATAATTAAGACCCTGGATTTGCTTTTCCTAGTACCTTTGGGATGCTGGGCACCTCTGAGTGTCTTTTCTTAGGATTTTTGGTAACTTGGATAAATCATGAGGCAAATGGAGACATTTTTAATGCAGCAGGACAAACAGGCTCCCTACTGATGTCTGGATACAAGTGTTAAAGTCTCCAGAGGAGAGAAAGAATTTGAACCCATCCAGCCTTTGGATGGTCTCACCTATAAAAAGTTATAATGAGGCTTTTATTTGCACAAAGGACCAAATCTCATCCTGGTAAGTAAGCTGGAAAAATCAATTCATTGATGCAATAGGCATTTTCCCACTCTACTTCAAATTTTTTTGAGTTAAAGTATGGACAGTCACATGAAACACAAACACTGGTCACCACTGCCTGGCTAGAACAAGGTCTTTATAAACTTTTAGAATTCTACCCTTAGAGCACTTATGATACCTTGTCACTGTATAGGCCAGAGTAAACTTTAGTTCAGTAATTGACCAAATTACTAAAAACACGAGGAGATGCTGTGCATCTGTTTGTGTGTAAAACACAGCACCAGTAGAAATGACTTTCAAATATGCAAAAACTGGACCCTAACTGCACTAGTATTATCAAAAGTCTTTCCAAAGACTTGCACAAACCTCAGATTAGATCCTCAATGAAAATTTTTTACATTTATAATCCTGTGATCTAAAATACTGTTTACCACACAACACCCAGACAAAATCATGGTCTCAGACTCAAGTTCAATACAATTACCTTGTCATCCAAAGCAGGCTGGATGGGAATAGTGAGGGCATCATTTACAACCACTCCAAGTTCGTCTACATAGAATACAAGTACAGATATCAAAGGAGCCCAGGAATTTTCTGCTGTTAAAGTGAATGTTTTTGTAGCCTTTGTGCCAAAAGCCATAATTTGTTCCTTAGATAATACCTGAAAGGGAAAAAAAAAAAAAATCAAACACTCGATCAGTTGGTATCCTCAATATATAAGCTCAGCAATTCGTTCTACAAATAGCTGCTAAAGAAGAGACACATAGCTGTGATTCATTATTTTTACTAAGTGGTAGACCAGTTCTGTGAAAATGGGCATGGTAGGCAATGTAATATCTAAATAATAGAAAAAGATTTTTTTCTGTGTTTTAATTCCTATATCACTATGGACAAGTAAGGAACTACAACAAGTGCACACATAAGCTATGAGAACATAAAAATACAACAGTAATAGGGTTGTCTCGCGTGGGTCATCTCTAACGGCATTTGAGTTTGGATCAGGCATATAGTTTTAAAAGCAAACCTCCAAAACACCGTACTCAGAACAGTTTGGTTTGCATTATGGAGAGTGTGAACTGGGGTCTAGTAACGTGCTCTAGTTACTAGTTAAAAGCAGGCATTCATTTTAACAGATCAGATTAGAGCTAGTCTGAAGCTACCTCAAAATACCTGGATTTCAGGTCCACAGCATCAATTTTTTCACTCTAAATTTGTTCCTACTGGATCATGTACTTACTAATGAAGACAGGAGATGCAGGGCAGTTCCCTGCCTTTGATTGCATGGACCTGATTTATTTTAAACCTTCTAGAGAGTGTTTCTATTTTAGAAAATATGTATGAATGCCCAAATTTTATATGATTTTCCTAATTCAGTTTACTGTTAAAGTCTGTGAAAGAGGAAGAATCCTAGCTGTTATGGTCACTAAGACGCAGACTGTGAACAAGACAAGCACGTGTTAAAGACAGGATGGGAAACTTATGATGGTATATGTAATAAATCTTTCAATTCAGATCCTGCAAAATACAATAGAGCAACTGAGCAATTAAACAAGCCACTACCCAAGACATTTATTTTAAAATGCTTTCCATTAATTTCCCTTGTTAACAATGCCACTCTGTCCACTCAACCATCTGTCTCCTCAGCAGGCAGCTCTTCTCACCCTGTACCCACAGGCTCAGCCTGACAGTCCTGAATCTGCATACAGGTTCCACCAGGCCCCTGCTTCCACCTGCATCTGCAGGACCTGCTCACAAAGCCGCAGTTTGGGCTGCTCCTGGGAAATCCTTGTCCCTTCTCCCACTGCAGATGCTCTGCACAGTCAAAAACAGTAATGCTCTCATAGCTGTGCCTTGTCTCACATCTGCAAGCAGAGATAACCCAACACCTAGATCAGAGAAGCACTTTTTCCAGAAGCACTCCCTTACCGTGCCAGGGGCATTCCTCTTAGGTAGAAAAACAGAGATCTCTTTCAAAAAGGACCATCCTAGTGGAAAGGAAGTTTTTGGGCCTCCTCTTTCACAAAGTAAAATTTTAAAATGCTGAAAATCTCTCTAATGTTTAATCACATTCCACTCACTGGAGTATTTCTCAAGTTTGTAAAAGTCATCTTAGATTGCCCCCATATGTAAAGCCAGTGACTTACCAGATAGTGGTACTCTCTCACTGGCTTGTTGCTTGCAATGCTCAGCTCGAAAGGCTTCCCAGCCTAGGGAAAGCATATGATTCATATGGATGAGTATGGAAAAACAATGAGTAACTCGGCTTTTATGTGGCAAGTTTCATCTCAGACTGTACCTTAATATCCTGGCTCTTTGTTTTAACCTGCAGATAAGTCTGACTGGGGGAGCTGAACACATCATAAACACCTATGTCAGTCTTACTGCTGAGGAACTCTGCCTGTGAGACAGTGCAAAAAAAACCTCTTAACAAAACAGCAAAATCTGTGATGTTCATATATGTGGTACAGCTTACAAGAGCATGGTAGCCTTAATAAAAGACCACTTTGTGCTTTGGGTATCTGGGTTTTTTTCCTTTGATATGTTGGTGCAATTATTAGATTCCATTAGACAGGATCTCTCACTTTCTTTCCAGCTGCAACATGAAGTAACAAAAATAACAATAGGTGACATGTCAGCTGTTGCAGATAGCAGGACAGCATATCACTGATCCCAGCCCACACAATTTAGTGTGTCAGCACTCCAAAGCAACATGTTACAAAGCAGTACCTGAACTCTCAGAGTTTTTGTATCAGACAGGATTGGAAACTCAACATCAATTACTCCATTTTCTGGGACTGTGTAGTTCAGGACATGTACTGTCAGATTTGTCTCCTCTGCTGCCTCATTTTCCAGGTGAGAAAGCGAAGAGTGATGGAAAAGCAGGTCTGACTCTTGTGCAGTGATTGTTACAAGATTCTGCCTCTCTTCAGCTGTCAGCTGGTTGCTATCAGAACGTGACACCTTTAGCTAAATGAAAAGAAAGGAAACACTTACCAAACCTATCAAATAGGGTAAAGCTAAAATGCACAACGTATAGCATGTAACAATATATTTGCACTCTTATTATGTTAAGAAAAATAAGGCATCCTCAGATTTCTCACACATCAATAGCTTTATTTTTGTTCCCTAGTAAGCACTGCAAGTAGGCAAGTCAGGCAAGAACAAAATTATCCATATCTCCAGGGAATAAAAAAAGAGTAAAAGCAAAGAGATGGAACTGAAAGGAGACATGTTGCACTTCAGCTCTCCCAATTACTCTTCTAGTTGAAAATGTTTGTATCTCAGGTAAATTACACATATCCTACCTACAGTCTGAATACTTAATTTTATCACTTGTATTTCACCACCACAAGAAGGGGCAACCTAACATTGACATCACATGGGAAAATGAGTCAGATGAGCAGAGATGGTGCTGAGTCGGATGTGTTTATGAATTCATCAAATGAGTTGAAGACTGAAACCAGGCCCAAAACCAACAGTGTGCAACTTCTTCTCTCCATCATACATCAATCAGTACTACAATTTACAACCTTTATGCCCACATTCAAGCAGATTTTCATCCAGTAAAAGCATTCTTATTCTGCATTATACACTACAAAAAAAATCAACTTTTATATTTAAAAGAACTGAACTAATGTTTCCCTTTTCTTTTTCAGTCCATAGATGTCACTGTATTACCTCTCCTCCTCAGCCATTATTTTCCTATTCTCTCTCTGAAGAGCATATGCAGATCTCCACTTATTAGTAACAGCAGCAGCTGTTCATTCACACTTCTTTGGGAGCATAACTGATACCTTCCTGTCTGCCAGCTGCAAGAATTGCCAGATGCCTCAGCTATCTCTCACTCAGCTCATCTTTGGAAGAGGAGAAAAAATCAGGTGGATTCAAACTGGGATGCTGGCAAGCAAAGTGAAAAGCACAAAAACCAAAAGTCCAAACGATCAGGCTAGCATAAAGCTACATCTTGAGCCAATCTATTCTGGGAGACTATATTCAGCCTCAGTCACTGCTATTTAGGTCTCATTTCTATACAGTAAAGGCTCAAGAATTGTAAAATTGACTCCCCTTTTCAAGCAAAATGCAGTGATACAATATGCAACCTCTGCAAAATGTAGAAGTACTGAATGCAGATGAGGGACAGAATGAAGAACATGAAATACTTCTATGAGTGGACTGGTATGAAAAAGACAGGACAGAAGGCAGAAACAACACTTTCACTGGAGCCTGATGTGGTTTGATGAGTTTTAACTGAATTATGCAAAAGCCGCTTAAATACATAAATGCCCCATGTAAAGTATATACTTGTGTGTGTGTATGTATATATATATATACATACACACACATACATATTATATTATATATATGTGTGTATATATGTGTGTATATATATATATATATACACAAATGTTATAAAGAGGTTTGGAACTCAATAACTAATCTGTTGTTTCAAAGCACAGTCACCTAATGGAAAAGAACCAGCTAGGGAAGATTTCTCTTCCATAAGAATGCTGACAAACTCAAATATATCCTGCCAAGACTACAGCATTCTCTGCCACTTTACTCTTTTCTAGAGCAAATGACTCCAAGTTTAGTATTTGCTGATATGTACTGTGAAAAAAAGAGGGAATTTGAAAACAAATCTGTAAATTACACTTAAAAATCCAAGGCAATCCTTGCTATCTAAGCATAGAGAAGTCACATTTGTTTATCCACAGATGATAATCAAACAAAAGAACTTACAGTAGCTGTGAAGTTCAGAGAAGGCTTTATAACTCTAGAGTAGTCCAGAAATTCAATAAAATAGTCACTTTGCTTTGGAAATATGATGGTACTCGAATTTTGGGAGATTCCTGTAGAATAATTGCGTGTGTTTAGACAACATGCATTTAACACATATATTACTTTAGCAGCAATACAATTTACTCCCCATGACTTTGAAACAATTCTATCATTTTTTTCACCATTTACACTCCTATCATTCTTCATCCTTCTAGCTCAGCATCAGTATAAAGGTGGTATACGTACTGGTACTGCCTGCCATGACATACCACTAATAATATAAATAAGACATACCACATAGGCCTCCACTCACACAGACTATGTCAGAATGACACAAGTAAGGAAATTCTTTAATCCCAGATCCTCCAGCTTCACCTTGCTGGGGTTTCTACAGAAAGTCTGTAATGAAATCTGGTTTCTCGGACACGCAGAAATTTTGTAAACATGATATTTTTTCTAATGTGCAAGGTGCAGTGGAACATGAACTCACAAAAAACCCTCAGTTTGCAAATCAGTCCACCTAGAAGAGGCTAGACTGTGGACAACCTAGGACCAGTGAACTCTTTCTATTAATGTGGCTTACAAATACACAAGTCAGGTAAGTTTATGATTAAATTTACGTTTGTAAAATTCAGGCTAATGCTATCAATTCTTTATGCCTGCTCTTCTCACCAAAAATGATCAGTCATTGACTTTAAGCTCCCATCAGAATGCATTTCTTGGTTATTTAATAAATCATTTAGCATAGAACTCTATTCAACTGAGTTAACAGCTGGTTAGACCATTTAATTTCTAGGCAAGCAATATTCAGATACTATATCTGCATGTGGATGGTTTGTGCTGATGTCAGTACATGATACTTTTCTAGTGCTCCAAGCTCTTCCACACAGCAGTAAGGCCTTCCAGCACCACCTTCTCTGGATTTCTCTCCGAAGACCTCACACAGCCACATACCTGTGAGTGACTCGGTCACCACCGCGATCATTTCTATCGGCTCTGTGTAATCGCTGTCACCTTGGTGCCACGACTGCTCAGCATTCAAGTTTTGCAACATAAGCTTGTTACAGGTTACATTCACAGATCCATTTATCTGCAATGTAGGAAAAAATAACTGTTGAGCCAGAAAAGCCAAGGACACCTTTCCGTCTACAGCAGCTTATTTCTGGTTAATTCCTGTAGCTTTCTCCACATACAAGTTCTGGAGTGTCAACACCAGAAAATTATGAACACTGACCCTTTATTTTTTCGCTGTCAGCAACCATTTTTATTAAATCCAGTAGAAGTTCACTACTTTATTAGAGGCAACAATGCTTTATGGAAAAAGTTACTTTTCCTAATTTCTAGAATTATCCACTTCTACATGTCTAGCACAGTGGTACCCAAGCTTTACAGGAAAATACAATGAACAAGTTCCTGCCTGAGGAGAGGGGTATACCCTATGCAACATCTGAGCTCAGAGTTTCTGTAGACTAAGTGCTGCTGAAGGCACTGAAGTCAGACAGCAGCTGAAGTCAGCAAACAGAAAACTACAGACACTTCATGTAGCAAAAATTTAACCTTTTTCAAACACAGTCCACATCTCAAAAGTAAAATGTCTGATTTTGCAAAGAGAACGCAGTGAATATATCACCTCTTTTAAGTCTTCACATTGAAACTCTGTGTTTTTTTATATTTCATGCATCAGGTTACAATTAGTGCAGTAGCTCAAATGTAATTGCTGGCAATTAGTAGGCAAAATGCTCTGGTTTCTACCATGCTAGAGCTCCACCTAGACAACTGGAGTGTTCTCCTCTGGCCTTGTGACACAGAGCTCAGTGTGCAGGGGCAGACATAGGGCCAGGGAGCATTCCTGAGCACACAGGTCTTTCAGCACCTATGCGGATCTTAGAAAAGTTTTCTACCTGGGTCGACTGGTACTCTCCAAAATAACTTCCAGGCACAAGCAAAGGGAGCACAGGTGCCAAGTATCATTCCCAACAAGCAGTCTGAATGTAGATGCTTTAGGCTGGAAATTAAAGTGAGTTTAACACTCTCCATGCAAGTCACTCTGTAGACCATGCCAGCTGAACTCGGCATGCAGGAATGATTCCAGGCATCATTTAACCCACAACAGGACACAGACTTAAAGAAACTGCTAAGAGACGACTCACCTCCATTGTTGTTGTTATATTTCTCTTGTTTGTCCAGTAAGAAACAGAAACGCAAGTGACTGTTACAGTTCCCTTTACTGGCTTTCCATACGTGTATCTGAAATGCATCAGGCAAAGTCAAACAACACACCACCCTCCAGGGCTTGGGCTCCTGAAGAGCTCTCAAGCCACAAGATCCTACTAAAATACTATTATCTGGCCTCAAACATGGCTAGAATACTAGAATACATTTCTACTTTGAAACATGGAGTTTGCCATACTGAGACTAGTTTATAAACACTAAAGCTGGAAGCCCAAAACCTGGAGAAGATACACAGTGCTGCTCTTTCCTGTACACAAGCTCCACAAACCTATTAAAATTATTATGAGCTGTACAATGCACAGAAGTTAACTATACTAAACTAAAAGCTGAAAGCAAATTATTGGATAGAACACTGATGTAGCATCACACCTAATATGCAGCAGAGTTAAAATGGGATATCTTCAGATATTTGGTAATAATTATTACTATTTATTTAGTAATCACTGTCTCAAGAAATCATTGCAAACAATGTCCAGCAGTGGCAAACCTGAAAACTGTAACATACTCTCTTTTTAGGATGACAGTAGCAACCTGCAGTCACTGAGCAGCAATAAAATAAAAATTTTGTATAAATGCTTCCAAGTCATACTCAAGAGAAACCATGACATTATCAGATTGAGACAGAGAAGCGAAGGTGGGGAGGAACGACGTGGGGACAGACAGGACACCTAAAATCATTCTAGTCCTCAGCAGTAACACATGCAGGTGGGATAACTTTAAAGTACTTTAAATCATTAGGTAGCCACTTAAGTAATATCAAAGCTGAAAAGCAGACAAAAAGAAAAATCAAACAACGTAGTTATGGGAATAACTCTGATAACACTGTCTTGTATTTGAACTCAGTCTTTCTAAGCAGACCTAATTACAGTAATAAGCTGTCATAAACCTTGAAATGATACTGCCATTGGGCAGCATCCTTGTACTTAACTTAATCTAATAATACTCCAGAGAAGAAAAAGGGGTTTATGACATCTACAAGTGTAAGTGGAATATAAACTCTTCGTATAAAGAGGCCATTATGCCTATAAAAACAGTCACCAGGAATGAAGTCATTCTCTGTAAAGAATTACGATGTATCAGTAAAACTTTCATTTCTGGGATTCAGTCTCAGATGATTCACTGGTGTCTAAGTATGAATTTACTGCAGCAGACAGGTACACTTTCAAATACCTTATGAGTATACCAAATGAAAGAGTCAAGTATCCTGTGGAAGACCAAAACAGCTTAAGAAACCAAATATTAGCTGGCAAATAATGGATTCCAAAAGCAAAGTAGAATTGGGGAAAAAAAGTGAGGAAAATTTTTTTAAAATTGCCCCTTATGAGATTCACAGAATCATAGAATGGTTTGAGATGGAAGGGATCTTAAGGGTCATATAGTTCTAACCCCTTGCCATGGACAGGGATGCCACCCACTAGATCAGGTTACTCAGGGCCCCATCCAACCTGGCCTTGATAGTTTATAGTATTGGGTTGCATGGACTCCATGGAACAAAGTGGTTTCCCAAAGTCCAAACATTTAATTTAAACAGCTTGCTAAACAATCATTTCTGCATTTCACATATAAGTGGAGTGCTTCTTCAGAAGGTATGTATTTTAAGGCATTAGATAACCCACAGAAGACCCTTTATTTAGATCTTCTTGGATGGATCTATCAGGTAGCTCTATCTGGCTCTCATCTTCAAAAATAAAATTAATTTCTATTTGAGATTAATGCATAGTAAATTTTTGTCTAGATATTTGTTCAGCTGAAAAATAAAATATTATTTATGCAGGAGTCTACACTGAAGACTCTTCTGAATTTCTCAAGACCTTTTAATTCTTTACCTATTTACAGGTATAGGTACTTTGATAGCTAGGAGAAACCTATACTTGAAATCCACAATGTTGATTTATTGGAACAAGGAGGATGTTCATAGAAGTTTGCCTAATTTTCCAACTTGTCAAATAAAATATAGTTACTCTACCTACAGACCTTAATGTGGCAAACTGGAGAGTACCATAAAAGAACTATATTTTAAAAAGCATCGAAATACATATTACAAGCAAAAAACTTCAGAAATTTCCAAATAAGGTAGCTGAAAATGTGTAGCTATAGTCTAGAAGTATGTTTACCAGACCAAAAGAACTTACTAGAAGTCTGAAGATTATTGAACCTTGTTACAACAAAATCTAGTAACTAGAAATGGATACTAGTCAACTAATTTTGAACAGATGTGGCTTTTTTAGCATTCTAAATATAATTCTTTACTTTGACACTTAGAGATCCACAATAAGTTTCTTAAGAGTAAGGGTGACAACAGTACCAGTGATTTACTTACTTTGCAGAGACAACACCAGTTACATCTTCATCTCTCAAGGAGTAGTATAAGGGTGTTGTTATCATGACATCAAATTTTGGTAAAACTAAAAAAAAAAAAAAATTACAGAAAGCATTAGATTCACAGAAGGACTATTTATATTTTTAAGCAGTAAGGGTAGAACATGTAATTTGATAAAGTCTACTAGTTCCTTAAGTTTCCTAATATAAGTTAGATGTATTTTTAACCCAATCCCCAGACTAAGACTTTTTGTTGAAAGGAGAACAAAGCATCATAAAAGCAGCCTGCACATAAGCTTGTAAGTCTGCAATATAAAACATTTAGCTTATTCAGCGTTTACAGAATCATCAGCAAGCTTCACGACCAGATACTATACAGATATTTTGGGATAATTAAAACTACCAAAGATAAACAGGGCAGCTGATAAGATGGTATTTTTTGTCAGTCTCAGAGAAGCCAAAGATTTGAAAATTAAACTTCCTGTGAGTATTTGAAATGTTCATGCCAGCCAAGGGAAGCTAGTATAAATTAACGGAGAATCGCTACTGATTTTGGTCACTACTAAATGCCCTTAAATAACACTTACCATATTCCATCACTTTAAATCTTTGATAATGAACTTGACCCTATTGAAAAAAATTCATATGAGAAAATACATACAATTGTGGTTAAATTAGTAAGTTTAACATACCTTCTTGGCCAAATCCCACCCAAACGCAAGTTAAACTACAATTTCTGACACTGTGTGATTTTAAATCATGGCTCAATCACTATCAGCTCCTGTGTAGATCAGTAGTATTTGCAAAACAGGAGGACACAGAAGTTCATGTGGAGCAGATTGTAAGTATATATCATAAACAGTTTGTGCAGCTTCCAGTCTGCAGACATCTACATATGCCTGGTTTCTGTATTAAAAAAATGGAATACCTGAGCTAGCTACATAAACCAACTAACATAAGTAGTCACACTCATCATGATAAACCGTGACTGACATACCAGCAGTATCTTTGCTAGCACATCTTAAATTAACTTCTACAAACAAGAAGCCTCTACAGTGTCTATCTAGTGGACTAGACTATTTCAAAAGCACGTATAATCTTATGATTCTACATTTACTCAAAAGACAGCTGCAGTTTCCTTACAGTCTACAGTCATACTTACTTCAGCAGAGATACTCATGTGTTATGTCTTCTTGGCTCAGCTATTTGTTAGTTAAAATCAAGGAAAGAAATAAAAAAACTACATAATGTGCTGTTACTTATGTTCTCTTCTATTTTCTTATTTTTCTAAATTTTTCACTTATTTCCTGATTTTCTTCAGGAGGGGAAAGAAGAACGAATATAGATAACCAATTGTCAGATGCCATCAAGATGTATCAGATAGGAATGCTGCTTGTGGCAAGAGAGGATAAACTGAGAACTCCTGTGGTAAAAACCCTAGGACCAGGACCTAAGCTGGAAACAAGTATAAACTTTGTTACCTGATCAACAACTTTGCAAGTTAAGCATCTCAGACCAAGCCGTTTATGTATCTTTATTTACACATTTCCTAGCAAAATATTCCTATCAAAGTAAAAATCAGATTGCTGCCAATTTCATGATTAAGTCACAGATCACCAAAATAACTGCCATATTTATATTACTAGGTTTGAAAATATACATGCAGAATCAGCTATTTGCACAACATTTGTGCAAATCATAATACTTGCAACACAAAATGCTACAGCACTGACATGCATAAATCAGTCCACGATCAGATTACTATCAGGTAGTCCTAGAAACACAAATCTTAGGGAAATGACCTGTAGTGAATTAATCTCACATCTTGTTCTCTGTACAGCTTTTATTTCCAACATTAAGTATATATGCGACCCTTGCCATAAAGCAAACCCTGAACAAAAAGTTACCCCAGATAGCATGGTGAAAAAGCATCTCCCTTGAAAATAAAATATTGTTTCACCTTATCTCAGAAGTAAAAAAAACCCCAAAAAACCATGCAATTAAAACTAAGAGAACTGTAAGTAGTAGAAAACAGAGATTACAGTGAAACTAGTACTCCTGGGTGCATCTTCTCTAAAATGACAAGCTTTGTGACAGAAATGAAGCTGTGCTTCATAGTTCGGGGAAAGGCAAAGACCCTACTTGGTCATTTGTTGATGTGAATACCAAGCCAGATTTTCCACTAACACCTTTTTAGCCAAGCTGGTCTGAAGTAGGACAAGTAACAGCACTTCAACCACTCCATCATTTTAGTTCATCAGGGCAAGGCTGTCTCTCTGGCAAATATTGTTCAAATATATTGAAGTGAAAGTTGTTAAACCAGTTTCCAGGACTAGCGTCTTCTGAGACAAGCAGTTAGTCAGTGAAGTTATATATGCATTACCCAAGAGAGATTATTAGGGGTTTTCTTTAAGATAGGAAAACAACACCACGCCTATTCCATTTTTTGCGGAGCTGCTTTATTCTAGTACAGGTTTTGTCTTCCATGCCTTCTCCTACTTCTTAAGTACACTCACCCTTCCAGACTAACCACATTTTGCTCTAAATCAGCATTTCTTAAACTGCAAAACACCTATTGCATTCTGTGCCCATTGCCCAGAGTAAGAAAAAAAGGCCAAAAAGAGATCCATATAAGTGTTCTGGGATGATGAGCTTGAGCCTTTCCACAGGGGAGCCTTAGATGCTTTGGATCCTGACATTCAAGAATCCCTAACAACTACAGTCCAGATTTTGCTCTGCTGTGATAAACTATCCTGTTTTAATTCATTGGGTCTGATCCAACAAAAGTGAGGTCACAGGAGCTTGACACATTTTTTAAGCAATTATATATACAACATTAAATTTAAAGGATCAAATGTGAAATCCATAACTGACCTAGCAGTAAAACATGACAGAATTCGCTGTGGATATACTACAACATATATTAAACCTCAAAAGCTAAAAAATTCAACATGAAAAGTATATAATCATTCCCAGTTGATTCTGAAAGTTGCTTTATAGCTGAAGCTTAAAAAAAAAAAAATGTAATACTCTTAAAAATATTTTGGAAAGTGCTTTCTGCACCTGAAACATTACTACTCTTCAATATTTGATCATAAATTTATACATAACAACTTCCATAAATTAGATTACAAAATGTTGTTTAACTAGAAACAACTTCTGGTTGGAGGTGCATTCTACTAAAACTCAGCAACTAGAAGTCTTCCAGCAACAGGAAATATAAGATATCCAACTAAAATACAAGGTAGAGGCTTGGAAACCAGACTGTAATTACTCTGTCTTGAGTTTTCCTGGAACAGCTGCACTAACACCTGAACTTTTATTAAAAATACTACAGGATGTTTAACAGCAGCAAGCAGCCAAAACCTGATTTAAAACAGGATTCAGAGGCAGCACTTCCAAAAATCAAAACTCAGTACACTTAGAAACTGATCTGTAATCACAAGAAGGGAAATGTTATTTATTTAATAACTTAACAATTCTTTAAAGGCGAGAAGGAAATCTGAGAAAGAAAGGCTGGCTATTTAACTAGAAAATTCAGGTCACGGCATCAGGATAGCTAAGTCACGGAGAGGTCAGCCTGGGTTTGCCATATGAAGATGTTCCTAAAGCCTGAACAGATCCATAAGCTGCGCTGGATGCCATGCAGAGCCTGAGCTGCCAGTACTAGTTAAGGATAGGTAGACATATCTACTAAAAATCCCAGTCATATCCTAAGTCTTCCTTAGCAGTAAATCTAAGTTCTCAGTGACCTCTGTTATCAGGAAGAGTGGTGAATCTATGCAACTTTATATATGATACAATAAAACCTTTATATATGATACCTCCCTTGAACAGCAGAACTGCTGCAGAAGAGAGAGGAATATCCAGCTAATAGCTAGGAATATCCACTAGAAGTGATCTAGTCACTCACTAGCTTTCACTGAACACCGACTAAATCTCCACTGTATCACCAACACAGAGACATCTACCCACCTTAATGTTCAAACTGAGTCCCATCCCATATGATCTTGTATTTCACAGCATAAACTCCCTTGCAATCAAGAGAATAAAGTAGAGTTTCCCATCAGAAAAGTTCTTTTCCTTTATTCTGCAAGGTGTCTTGCAGGTTTCATTAAATCAGTGGTTGACGCACTATCAGAAAAATAAGTCTGTGAGACAACACACTAGGCAGACCTAATCTAATAGTGTGCATATTGCAATAGTCATTTAATGTATCTTGCATATGATACTCTTATCCAACAAAGATGCTGTGTAGGCACACAGTGTAGAAATAATGCATACTGCTTTGTCATTATTTTCAACATGGAATTTGAAAATTAAAGCGGAGCAGGTGTAAACAAAAAAGGGCCTGAAAGTAAACATAAGTATTTCTGTGTAGGACTTGGGGTTGCTGTTCTATTCCCAAAGGATAATAAGCACTGTAAGAATAGCTGGGTTTTCCTGCACACCAAGGTCTAAAACTTTTTTTTAAGTATAATATACTCTTCTTTTTCTCCTCTATTTTAATTTTTCAATTCAAAGAGTTTCAATGTCAAAAGGAACTATTTAGCCTGATCTCCTCTTATCACAAGTTTGGTTCCTTTGTATTCAGCTACTCCAGCAATCTGTGTTGTTAGAATGCATCTTCCAAAAATGCAACCATGAAGAGAGAACACCTAGGGACCTGCATCAACCAGGGTAGCCAGGAGTGACACTGTGTCTTGAGATGAGGCCTTTTCAGTTATCAGTTCTCAATGGAGTGTACTGTGAATTTGTCCAAACACTGTTTGATCCCACCTAAATTTTCAGTATTCACAATAACTGCTACTGCTGTGCTCTGCAGTTCAGTTATGATGTTTTAGTCATTTTGAAATCACTCTTTACCTCCTTTACTTGATGCCCTTTAGCTATGTGTTGAAATAGACAGGAACAAAACGTTCCCTATTTACTTTCTCCTTGTTACTCATGACTCGAGAGACATTCCCACTCTGACATATATTTTCCAAGATCACTAACCTTCTGTAGCATTTAGAATACCATCAAATACAGTCTATCAGGGTTTCACTTCACTTCTCACAGCAGTTTCATTAGCCCAGATGAATTTACAAGACATTTTTATTTCAACTTTACAATTTTTTTTTCTTTTTGATTTTGTGTCAATAGGGAGTGGCACTCATTCAGATCCTGAAAACAACTGCCGCAGTTCTCAAGCCTTTGCAGAAAGCCCAAGCAACGTTTCACAAACACTTTTTTGCCTGGCAAGTGAGCTGTTAAAGGAGGCCACCACTGTCACCAGCCTTTGTTTCCATGTCTGAGCCACACTTCCCCAGCTGCTGAAATGCACCTACAATAGTTGTGAGTGGGGATGGCTTGTCGGCTGGATCAGTGAACTGCTCTGGTCTAGGCAAAGAAAAACACACAGATGCTTTTCAATTTGGGTCACTGCCCCACTGCACTTTAGATCTCAGCCTGACTACAGCTGCTTCAGCATGACTGAGAGGCTACTGAACAGCAGTCAGGGGATGGGAAGGAGTGGCAGAGCACAGGGAGGAGCGCAGGAACAACTTAGTACACCTTTCCCATCACAGACAACAGCAACAACTCCACACCCACATGACAACGTGTTTGAAAAATCCAGTCCTGACATTCACTTGAGCACCACCCTCACATACTTAAGCCTATAGAAATCTATCAAACATATAACTGGTACTGGTAAATATTACTCCCAAGTAATTCAAGACCACATGAGCTTTTCTCCTTTCTACCAATCATCTCCCTCATTATGTAACATTAAGCAGTCCTGTTTATACTTGCTAAATGTCTCTGAACAGCCACTGCAAGCCAAATAGGTACTTAAAAGCAGGCTGAATAAACCCGAAACACAGAGTTTTGACAGCTAATCCTCCAGCTATTTTTGAAACATGTTCCATGGTGTATGAGGAGCATATAGCTTGAAGCATTGGCCTGAGAGAACTACTACCAAAAGCAACATGCAACACAGACTCTTCCAGTTTTATTTTGCAATACTTCTGCATTACTAGTCATCCTTTCTATTTTACAAAGTTATTTTTTCCTCAATAACTCATCAGTCATTGTAAGTTGCTGAAACACCCCTAAAACTAGGCAAAGATCTGTAAACAGTCTTGGTTCCTCAACCCTTGAGACACTGACTGACTGCACAGCATGGCACAACAAATTTCTGTATATTTGCTTGCAAAATAAATGTAAGGGCATTTCACTCTAAAAGAAAAAAAACTGTACTCCGTGAGACCTTTCTTTTATATTAATATTACAATTCCTCACTTTTTTAATAACATTTGTTTTCTGGAATCAAAACACAGACCTTAGGATGAAGTACGTATGTGGGTTTTTGTATCCTTCCCTACAAAACCATATACTATTGAAAATCTTGTGAGGTTTGCATATTATCCTTGCATAGTATCTTGCACAATATTTGACATGAGGGAAGGATTTGCTCATTTCACAATCCGTGTTTATAACTGGTTTCAGCAATGTAAACACAATTTTATACACGTCTAGCAGAAGAAATAAATCTCACTGTGATTTGGCATTGTTAATACTCACGTTCACTTCCACCTCTATGGACCAGTCTCCCAGTGGAGGGTTCATTGATAACTGAAATTTTTTGGAAACTACACCCAAATCACCCTCCTCCATCAACCACTGCTGAATCAATTTCTTCCGAGGATCCTAGGAGAAAAGTCAAGCTCCATGTTAAATGTGAGGGCACTTGCTAGCAAGATTTAGGTAGCAATACATACGATCTATATTTGTCACAACTCTGGAACATATGACACATTCCAACGTATAACTATGTTCCTGTAGATACTTACTCGGATATATATATTCAGAGACACTCTGTAAGGTTTAAGATCAGGATAGACAGTGACAATCCGGAAGAGCACATCTTGTCCTGGTTTATACATAGATTTATCAGTCTGGATGAATACAGAGCTTCTCTTTGACATGCACATCAAGCTGGTACGGTTAGAGAAGATGCGCCGGCCATCAGCATGGCCCTCCACCAGTAATTCATAATTCCCAGAAGCACTGTTTAGAGGCAGCTTGAAAAGAAATAGTGACTCTCTGTTAGGTATACAAAATATTCTTGAAGATATTATTATTTAAAAAACATTTGACATGAAGAACTAATATATACCCAAACTTGCCAACTTATGTAAATTCTCAAAAAGATAAAGGGGATTTTATTCACAACTTTAATGTGTTATTTCAACAATTACCAGAAAATGTCTTATCAGAAGCATCTTTTCAACACATTTCCATCTAATTTTAAGTAGTAATCAGGTTTTCAACATTATAAGTATCTATGCATTCATATGCAATTCACCGTCTTACACACACATACATTGTGCTCTCTCTTTTCAGTTATTTAGAAATTTCTTGGATTTGATACAATGGGCTAATAGTTTTCTTCATCACTTTTTGCTAATAAGTTTTCCAAAAATAAAAGATCTGAAGAAGGTATGTGTAAGCAAGATGAGCAGAACAGTAAGAGAACTTCGCACTTGTTTTTTTACAGTCTTAAGCTTTATGTCCTATGGGCTAGAAAAATCAAATACAGAATTTATATCTCACGAGGTGAGGTACTGCTTTTCAATAGCAACCTCACTGATTTTGTCTCATTTCACTTTAATAATTCTTAATTACAGCACATACTGTGACCCATTTAGAAAGTAAAATAATTATTCTTCCAAAAATACTAAGAAATAAAGGAACAGAAATTTTATATGGTTAATTTATTTTGGATAGACACTGAAGGCTCCTTCAGTGCTGGCAGAAGAGAAAGATCACTGGCAAGGAAATTTAGACCACGTAAGATCAGAGTAATCATGCACAAGTTTCTTCTCTCTCTCTCTGTGTCTTTCCAGTGCACAGAGGAAATCTAGAGCTCATAACTCAGATGCATCACTTCATTTCCTAAAGTTAGGTGGGAGGAATCCCAGTCATAGGGGTTGAAAGGCTTAATGCAGGGATGCTGCAGCACACCAGAATTTTACTTGAGCAGAGCCTGCACAGACAACCACTGACCCCAGGGACATCCCAGCACAGATGCTGGCCTCTGTACTGCCAGAATGTCTCTTTGAAGAAGGGAAACGGTTTTAACACAGCACACAGCTCATTCCAACAAGCAGCCCTGCTGAAAAGCTTAAGAGTCACATGCTTCTGTTTGGAGTTAAAACTGTAAATCTGGAGTAAAACCTCTGAAGTTAAGACAACTAAAGCAGACAGGCTTGCATTTTTCAGCATAACATATGGAACTGAAGCACTCCTCTTGCACTGTAATGAAAATTACAGCTGTTAACTCACCAGGCACAGCACTTCAAAAGTATCCTACCAAGTCCTACAAAGAAAGGCTGTACTGCTGTCAAAGCTCATTTTAACAGCGCAGTGAGGTAACGGGGATTCACAAACATGGGAAAATGTCACTGAGTGACAAATGAGGTAGATTCAAATGTCTGTAGAGAATACATTTCCTTCTCTGTGTGTTTACCTATAAAGAGAAATCAACTAGAGTTCCATCCCTCTCTGTTGACTTTCTGTTTTCAAAAACAAGCCAGGAAAAAAAAAATCAAGTGGGAAAAATAAAAAGGCTCTTTTTCAGACATGAGCAGGCCTATGATGACAGGGGAAGAAGACATCCCCCCTTTAAAATCTGTATTTATAGAATTAAATTTTAGATGCAAAGTTCCACACTGAAACGGATTTCGCATTTTCTTCAGCTGCAGGTTTTTGTACACACATTGCCAAGAACATAGGAGTCACATATTTCAACATCCTCCGAATTCCATGCCAAGTATTCTTCAATATCTTAAATAGGAGGAATAGCCTTAGCTACTGCGTCTGTCAAATATTACCTTATTATTACCTCAAATATTCATTTGTGAATATTACTATTTCTTAAAGAAGCCGTGATCCCTAAAAAGCAGATAGAATTCGCTACAAGAAGCTCAGGACATATTATAATAATTCAAAATCAAAATGGAGGAAAATACCCTTGTTTTGTTTCATCATTGCAGTGAATTGTACTCTTACAGAATTATTTGAACATGCTTGCAAGTATTGCCTTGAATTTCTTCTTTAAAAATGTAAATCTTCTGTAAACGTCATTTAGAGACCTCATCTATTTTCCTGTACCCCTTTCCTACCACAAATAACAACAGATAGCATAGGTTGCTCCCTAGATTTTTATACTTTTTATATTTCAAAAGATCTTTGCTTCCCAAAATATGGTGACAAAACTGCCTATTGCACCTTTCTTGATGTGAGGGTCAGAGACAATGAGGTTTGCATTGCCACGGCAGTGGATTAGGATAGCTGAGGTGCAACATAACCCATCTTCTCTTTCATACATCTATGCTACCAGAAACGGCACTAATACAACACTTCCACAAGGTCATTGCTACAATAACAGTAACTACCTCAGCCCCATCAACTCCTTCTTTAAAGGGTTGTTTCTCAACCAAAACATGAGCAAGGCAGCATTTAACACTAAGTAGTAGGAACTCGCTGTGAAAATATTTTATCTTAGTCAAAACATCCCAAATGAATGGTATTACTATCCCCGTTTTGGCAGTCCTAACACAAGAGAGGAAAAGGCCATCTCACGTACTTCTGACTACACCAACCACCATCACGAGTACCTTAGACAAAGCAGCTACTGTTTCCTCTAGAAAAGATGAGGCCGAATCCAGAAACTCATTACCCACCTTCTGCTACCAGCAAATTACACTTTGGACAAAACCTAAGTCTACTGTGGCTACACAAATGAATAGAAAATCTTTCAGTTAAAAAATGAGTCATTTTTCATCACTTCAGATAGCAGCAAGAGAGGGAGGAAAGTACCCTGCCTAGTTTTAGGTGCTTGAACATTTTATGACCTGGCCAGATTATATTAAGGAACTTGTTAAATTAATTTTTTTTTTAACGAACAGAATTTTCTACGTTTGCTAATGTATAGTTCATACAGATGCATTTCAATCTAGTAATCTTCATAATGTTGAGCTACTCACTGTCATTGTTTATCCATCTATCAAATACTTCCAGATTATTTAATCAGAGACACAGTTTATTTGAGATCAGAACTTAAACTCACTGGATTAAAGTATACCCAGATTTATGGATGACTTTGGTAAAACTTTTTTCTTGATATAAATACATAACTCTTGGGATTGGGTTTTCAAGACGAACATCCAGGATCATAAATTCAGGATTCATACACAACACACAATTCAAGATACACTTTTGGGTTTTTTATTTAATTTCACTGAATATGCATTTCCAAATCATGTATATAAATATATTTTTATTTTAGTATTTCTCAGTTGTTGCTTTGCACAATTTTTCAGCTGCAATTAGCCTTCATGGTGTGTCTAAAATATAGGTATCAGCCAGTCAAAAAAGCCACAAATCAAATTTCTGTGTTCAAGTTTTATGATAGTTTGTGTTGATGCTGGAAATCAGCTCCCAAATCCTGTAATTATTTCTAACAAGCTGCAGAGCATTTGATCTGAAAAATCCTTGATTTATTGGTCACTCATCTGGGACTGTGAAAACAACTGGGATCATGCGCAAAATATATCATCAACACCAACGGATGGTAAGTTACAGGGAGTCAACATTTTCTGAGGAAGGAGGAAAGGAAAAAAATACTTACTACTGGAAGAACAAGAGTCCCAAAGGTATCTGAACAAAAAAGAAGAAATATCACACTGTCAGAAATCTGTGAGATTAATTACCATAAACTTACCAAAACATCAATATTATCTTAGAAGAGCAGTGCTCCTC
Source organism: Cnemophilus loriae (assembly GCA_013397755.1). Classification (NCBI taxonomy): domain Eukaryota; kingdom Metazoa; phylum Chordata; class Aves; order Passeriformes; family Corvidae; genus Cnemophilus; species Cnemophilus loriae. The sequence continues at coordinate 1,437,769 of VZTF01017490.1, read as the reverse complement.
CCCCTATATGGTTGATGGAAGGTGTGAGACACCTTTTGCAGTGCTGCAAAAGTATGAATGCCAGCCTACAGCAACATTACTTCTCTGTTTGTTAGGGTTGTTGTCCATGTTCTCTGCTTGAACATTTTTCTTTACATTCAAAGAGACTGAAACACTTTCACACTCCATTCAACCCTCTATGCCACCCAAGTTATTTTCCACTGATTCTGCAGCCCAGATAAAGGCTAAAATTTTTGAAACAATGCACAGGATTTATCACCTTTAAGCAAAGGAGCACCCAGAATTAACCTCACTGAATTATGTACCCACAGGAAAAAGTAACTAATATATCAATATATTTGGGTTACTATAACTTATTGCTTTAACTATTTTAGATGATGTGGCCTCAAATATTTTTAGAATCCAAATAAATGTCCTATTAAACTCCTGGATATCACTACACCATGAAGCCATTAGTGCCATAGCTCTTACCTTAGTTGCATAATGTATTATAGAACAGAATAGAACAGAATAGAACAGAAGATTCCAGTTGAAAGGGACCTACAATGATCTTATAGTCCAACTGCCTGATCACTTCAGGGCTTACCAAAAGTTAAAGCATTTTATTAAGGGCATTGTCCAAAATCCTCTTAAACCTGACAGGTTTCAGACATCAATCACATCTCTAGGAAACCTATTCCAGTGGTGGACCACGCTCTCAGTAAAGAAATGCTTCCTAATGTCCAGTCTGAAGCTCTCCTGCGGCAGCTTCTCAAGCATTCCCACAGCTCCTACCACTGGATACCAGGCAGAAGAGATCACACCTCTGTCTCCACTTCCCTTCTCAGAAAGATGTAGATAGCAATTGAGAGTGCCCCTCGGGCAGACTAGAGAAATCCAGAGTCTTTAGCTGCTCCCCACGGGACATGCCCTTGAGCCCTGTCACCAGTTTTGTTTCCCCCTGCTAGGTGCACTGAAGGACCTCCTAAAACTGTGGAGCCCAGAACTGCACACACAGAGTATTTGAGGTGAGTCAGCACCAAAGCTGGGATAATCACCTCTCTTGATTGGCTGGTGATGCTGTGCTTGATGAACCTCAAGTACGCGGTTCCCCCTTTTGGCTGCCAAGGCACACTGCTGACTCATATTTGCTTCTGCTGATTCCATTCAGTTAGACCTTTTTGTATCTCCTAAAAAGCCATGGGTTTATACCCATCTTTTACTCAACTGTTGCATAGAGTACGAAAAAAAAGATGATTTATTTATTGATGTCCTTCTTGATCCTGGACCTAAAGGCATTCCAAGATGAAGCAATCACTTGACCTCTGAACTTCAATAAATGTTAGTTTTAGAAGTCAATGAATTCTTTCTTTTGACAGTGGCAAACAGAAGGAATCTCAGTGAACTGAATACAGGTTGTCCTGACTGCTGCCAGAGCACTAAAGGAAAAATGCTATCCAGCATATATCATCTATTCAAATTATAAACTGGGTTAAACCAAATGACTCACATCCCACAAACAAAGTTTGTGGCTAGCACACTCCAGTACTTCATTCTGGGATTCAAAAGCTTAACAGGCATGTGCAGTACTGGGCCTAAGGAACACATTTCTTTCCACAACGTGTTTATGTTGCTGTTAAATCTACATTTTTTTTTTCATATATCTCTCTCTCCACCTGAGAAGCACCCCATGCAGTCATTAACTCTGAGAAATCCTATTTGCCTTTGAGGTTTTCCAGACAGGAGTGTCTGTCAAAATACTTTTCTCAGTAGCCAGTGGAGAGGACGAACTGCCCCAATTCACAGTGGCAGGGAGCCCTCACACTTGGCCAAGGCTGCCTGGCACATAGGAGAGGCATTAAAAAGTCCTGCAGAGTACCTGATCCATAGGCAATGTAAACACCTCTAGATGCACTGATACATTTATTCCCAACATCTACCCAAACAACCCCATGCCCAAACAATTGCACTAGGAGACATAATTTTAGCTAAAGGAAACTTATGTCTCCTAACTCAGGAGAGAGTGAGTTACTCTTAAGCAGGAAGAATTTTTCTTAGGGGATTATATTTCACTGTAAAGGGAGCAAGATGCATGGTAACTAGCAACAGAGATGGTACAAAATTACCTCCTGAAATTTCTCTCAGTTATACACTAAAAGCCTAACCCTTCTCTTATTTCTTTCCCTATGTGAAATAAGGCTGTGCTAAAGCTCGAGTCTTTACAACCACAACCCATAACACCACGTCACCAGAGTAAAAAAAAAATAACCTTTGTCACGGCTGATAATTGGTTATTAACAAGGAATAGAAACCATTAACCACATGTGTCTGAGAGGATATGCCCACGGTTAAGTTCTGGCACGCTAGTTTTAATCTAATCCACACAGGTAATTACAGCAATGGCTACAGGAGTGACTTCAGTACCCTGGGAGACACCAAGCACACATCTGATATTCGTACCATGGCCCACACCACGGGGTTTCTATTTCCCTCTTTACCCCACCAGTGCAAACACACTGGTACTCACGCACTGCAAGGGCAGAGTGACGAAGGGAACCACTGCACATGGTCCTGTGCAGCATTTACCAGCTTGCAAAGCAACCGTAACAGGGCAGGCATTTCAAAGCTTTCTCATCAGGGCAGTGCCTGCTTGCCTCCACCTGTTTTGAGAACACGTGGCATGCAAGAAACCAGAAATCTTATGGCAGGGTTTCCTTCCTGTCCCCAAGCCTGCGAGATCTAACATCAAGTCTGAGCTGGATAAAAATGCGATGCAGATGGGGAAAGAGTTGGGGAGGAGAGAGATTGATATCACAGTTGCATTTGTGCAACTCAGAAAGGATTTACCTTCTGAGGCAGTGCTAGGGAGCCACAGCCTCCCCAGCTGCTGTGATAAAGCCCAGAGCGCTGTCTAATTCTCAGCCAGTGAAAATCATAAAAGAGGTTCCAAGGCATGAGGTAATCTTCCAATTTATGTCACTACGTAATTATTTTGCTAGGAATTGAGCAGCCTGGGCAGATCTAAAACTCTTTAGCATTGCAGTGGATTCCCCCATCATGCAAGATTTTCCCATGTTCTCAGAGACTATCAAGCTGCAGTCAATTCTCCAGAGCTCTGCTCAACTATGCCTAGAGATGACTTTGGACATGCTCAAGCAAGAGCTATAGGCAAAACGTTTCCTTTATGCCAGTGCTGAATAGTGGAAATTCACCGATTTTTCTGTTCACTTGATGAATTAAAAGTTATATTTAATCATACAGCAATTTCAGGGTTATAAGGAATTAACCATGGTCCAACAGCTAGCACATATCCCTCCTCTGCTGCAAGCCCTCCTATTATACAGCTGACTTTTACCCACACGCAGCGTGTAACGCTTCCACATGAGAGCAGTCATGCCTGGCATCTACTGTCCCCAGAAATGGCAACAGTCTTCTGTCTTCAACGCATCCCTGCAAAGAATCCCTTCAGTTATGAAATACACGTAACTAACTCCAGGCAGAAGAAATAGGTTTAGAAAAGAGCCTAGAACAGCTAAGCCACCTACACCAAGCACTGCAAACCACAAAACGCTTCCTCCTGACTCATTCTATCTGCTTTCTGCAGCAGAGTCACCAGCACAACTGCAATGGGACATAGCAGGGAATGACCACGCAAGAGCACTGGTCCCTGCTACCACAAGAGATTAGTTAGGGAAAACTTCCAGCTGGAAACCATGACTTGGTTTTAGGAGGAGACATGAAAAATTCAGTGGACTGTTCCAGGCTAATCTTGAAGAAAGTTAAAAAGCAAACTACCAAAAATCCCAAGAGAAGTCACATGAGCCTTCAAGAAAAAAAATCTCTTTCCTCATCATTAGCAAAACCATTTATTTCACAGAATTCTGAGGCTTGTACTGTATTCATTCAATAAATACTGCATTGAGAAAATACAGGGAAAGACAGCGGAAACAAATGCCACACTGTCCTGCCCCCTTTTCCTCAGAGTCCTTGGTATTTAGCATTGTCCAGTAGAAGAGGAATCAAAGACAGTGTGTGAGTGACATGTCACCAGCAGAGATGGCAGGAGGAAATTGTCATCTTTTTAAAGTATTTTTCTACCCTGCCATTTGTTGTCAGTCTAACAGTATTATTATCAATAAAGCAAATAGAAAAAATTCTACGTAAACACACGCATGTTTTTTTTAGACTTATGGAGAACTGCACAAACAACAACATCTTAGATTTTTCCCACTGCATCGGCCTGACCCAAACCCAGAAACTTATGCTACCCCTTCTTGAGATGACACCACTAGAACTAGTCATAAATGATTCAGCTTCCATCCCCAAAACAGGACAGAGGTTCTGGAAAAATGACTGTATGGCTTGGCACAGTGAACTAGAGCTTGTGCCAATATATATCCGTAAAGTAGCACTTCGGTCTCTCATTTACATAAAGTCAGCACTGACTGTATATTCTAGCTCATGTGGCAAGTATTGCTACAAACAGATTTTCTCACTTAAACTTTTCTACCTATGTCCTCAATCCTTCTTAGTAATGGGTGAGAACAGAAAAAATATAACTGGAATCACTTCAGATGGATTTACTGAAATGATGCCACATCTTTGCTCTGGCAGCTGTGTTCATATATCCATGCTTAGGAAATGTTTACAGGAAAACATTTTCTTTGCAGTGGCAAATGGAGTTATCTTCTGCTGCTGAATCTATTTCAAAAACTCACATCATATAAATAAAAATTAGTGTACTTCAATGTCCTTCCAGAGAAAAGAAAAAGAAGAAAAAAGAAAAAAGAAAAAAGGAAGGAGGAAGGAGGAAGGAGGAAGGAGGAAAAGAAAAAAGAAAAAAAGAAGAAAAAAGAAAAAAGAAAAAAGAAAAAAAGAAAAATGAAAAAAAGAAAAAAGAAAAAAAGAAAAAAGGGAAAAAAAGGAAAAAAAAGAAAAAAAAGGAAAAAAAGAAAAAAAAAGAAAAAAGAAAAAAGAAAGCAGTAATACCAAGGCCTAAGCTGTCCAGGAAGTGAAAAACAGTTATTCTTCAAAGAAGACCTGCAAATCTGCTGAGTTTGTAGTTTGCTTTAAATATGTTATACTCCTTATCTATCATGCTAAAGCTATCACCCAAATTAGCACCGATTAGTTGCACAAATAGCCCAAAATACAGAGCTTGAGCCACTGCTGTTAAGTTACGGCTCAGTTTGGCCCAGATTACAGAAGGAGGGGCAATACAGCACTCAAACACGCAGTAGGGATTGCCAGGGGACATCAGCATTTGGGCTGACATCCAAAGCCAAATAAGGCCAACAGGCCTGTAGCAAAGGGGTATAACTTGCTCCAAAAAGCCTCCTAAACCCTGTCTGCCAGCACTACATACACTTCCCTTCACAGCCGCTTCCTGCCCTCCTCCCTATTTCCTTCATCCCTTTTCCTTTTCAGTAATTTTTGCAAATCTGGAGGCTAAAAGCACTCAGAAATTATAAAGGGGGAGAGAGAGGCAACGTAGCAGTGCTGTCCATGGAGAAAGATGTAAAGGGACAGGAGGAATAAGCTAAACTGGACGAAAGTTTATCACCTGAGGGTCTGGTCAAGAGACAGGGCACCACAGCCCTAGAGGACAGAAGAAAGGCAGAAGAATGCACAGACGTTTTTGTGATTAAAACTACGTTTTACCAAACTCTGCAGATGCTAGCAAGTTCTAGCTTCAGTCTGTAATGGGAAGTGTAGGGATATTTTCCTGACAACTAGGAAAAAAAAACACCTTTCTCCACCTAAATACAGAAGTTTTTCCCTAATCACCATGATCAGAAGAGTGGGAGAAACCCAACCATAGCACATCCAGAAACACTCATGGCCAGGACAGAATAGATGCAGATTTACCAGAAGGTATGAACGGAAGAGGCACTGTCCTTCCTCTCCTCTGCTCCCTGACCACAGCATTCTCTGTGTCTTTCTACCTTACTTGGCAAAGGAGTCATGGTACCACCCTGCTTGTCCATTCTACCGATTCAGCCATTCTTCTCTCATCAGCATTGTCAGATCTATCCCTAAGGAAAACCACCATCTCCCACCCTCTCAGTCCAACAGATACTGCTCACTGGCTGGGCACCGCTTCCCTTGCCCTGCCACATCCATGATTCCTTCCCCAAGCTAGTAGCATGTTTCCTGCTGACTGGCCCTTTTTAGAATTAAAGCATAATTAAGATATTTAACTTTTCGCTCAATCTTCTAAAGTCAACCAACCAATTCCATGGATTATACTATTATCACCACTTTTGGCTGCGTAGTCAGAGATCGGCCAGTTGCAAGAACACAATACTTAGAAAACACTCTCCGGTTTATCGAAGACACTGCACGCTGGGTAGGAAAACAGAACAGCTTCACATTACCAAAACTAAATCATCTTTTTTTAATCAGAGACCTTCTGAGAGCTATCCAGGCACTACCATTGCTTAAACTTAAGTACAGCCTCTTCTCAGCTTTTTCCTGAGACAAACCTAAGAGCCATCCATGGACTTCTTGTCCTGTGTATGACATTACCACTGCCTAACATACCATAACAACTATACTGCCACGAATTATAAATTTACAGCTGTTAGGAAGGCAATTTTTGAATACTACACAGGAAACTTTCTTGGCATCAGATCCAGTCTGTGAAATTATACAGACAATTCAGAATAATCTCAGACTTAAGCCTTTTACACAACTAAATGTGAAATACACTTCATCCCCTCCGTGACTGTACACAAACACAAACTCACAGGCATCTGCACATCCTGCTTTCAAGGCACTATTGGCCACCATTACTATCCATTCTGATGCCCATGAAATAAACACAGACAAAGCCACTATTAAGGCGATTTAAAGCAGCTGCAGTTTTTATTCCAACTTAAAACACAGGAAAATCACATTAGGACAAAATATGGTTAAGCCTGTATATGCCAGATATTTGGCAGTATTAACACCACCCTCATCACATCAATCGCTGAAACTGGAGCAAAGTTTCAAAGTCAAGTCACCCCTCAAACTCATTCACTGCAAATAATGCATTCAGAATCTATTGAAATTTCTGCTTAGAGGGAGTGAAAGAAGAAGGTTTGTTTTCACATTGGTTCTTCCACTTTCTGGAACACATTCAAAGTTTGTGATGACAAAGGCACATAACTTTTCTGAGGCAAAAAAAATTATTTGAATATACAAAAAAATTACCGGAGACTTCCTCCATCAGTAAATAAAGGCAATATAAATCCCTAACCATACAAAATAAGCACCTGGACCTCACAGCTACACCTCCCGGAAGCTGAAGAAGTGGTCTGTCACTACAACCATGTTTTCCATGCACATACTTATTTGGACTGCAGTGAATCTAGGTGAACCAGCATCATCTCTTGACACTTGCTATTCAATCTCTGCTGATAAGATCTCAACTCCGCCTTCACGAACCGGTAGTCATGGATAGCACAGCACAGAAACCAGCAACACTGCCAGTGCTGACAGCCATAAGGGTCTCATGAAAAGAGACGTCACCTCTGCATGACTGGAAACCCATGAATTTCCTAACTGCTTGCTGCCTCCGCAGGTATTTCTATAACCCAATACTTCAGCTTGGACCTCCTTCTAGCTAGACACCACTAAGGACATCATCAGCTCCCACCCTTTTCTCTTTAAAGCTACTTTTAATGTACCTAATAGTACATAACAGGCGTATAGCACACTTCTCCTGATACTTCACTCAGTTCCTCCCAACTCTCCTCAGATGCTTTCCAGAATGTAGAAGAGACTCCCAGGGTCAAACTAAAGTCTGTTAGGCCCAAGATCCCATCTGCAGCAATGGTCAAGGATAGACATCTGAAAAGCATAAAAACCAAACAAGTACACAGTGACCCCTCCTCGGCTACTCTTCCCAGCCTGTGCAATCTGTGTGTCTTTATACTGGGCCAATCCTTCATGGACTTGTGTCTTGTAAATTTGAGCAATTGTGTTTCCCATCCACAACAACTAGGACATGGAGTTCCACAGTTTATTTTCATCTCATGTGAAGGCCCATCTTCTGTCAGGTTTGAACTTGTCTCCTGAAAGATCTCTGATCTTTCCCTCTGCCCTGCCTGGCATTTCTCCAGTTGGTTCACAGGCTCCATGATGAGTGCCAAAAATCAAGCACAGCATTCCCCAGGATGCCTAATTAGGCTGTGAAGGTTACTAGAATACCTTCTCACAGCTTACAGAAAATACTTCTGTGTATATCTTTGAGTACGTTTACCTTCTTTTTTGAGCACCACGGTATTACTTACAAGCCTTCACCTTCTGTCACCTTTAAACCATCACCCCCCCTTTTCTGCAGGACTGCATCACCTTGTTCCCCATTCAATAAACCCATGTTCTTTTCTTCATCAACAAAAGCAGAACTATGCACTAGTTCTAGTGAATCACACTGCAGTTTTTCCCCTAGTGATTTCTGGTATTGCCAAAATGTGTTCAAAATCTAATCCTTTCTCCCAGTGTCCTTACCACCCGTTCACTAAACTAATAAAAATTCTCCCTTTTTCATTCATCTCAGTCATACTGAACAACACAATTTCAGGGCAACTCACTTCCAGTTTGAGAGTGAACCACTTAGACTTACTTGATGAACACTATTTTCCATCCAGCCACAAACATAAGAATTTCACACTGTCCCCGTTTCCCCAGCTGGCTTGTCAGAGTGCCATGCCAGACTATCAAAAGCCTTAGTAAAATCAAAATATAACAAAATCCTGCTTCTTCTCCACCTACAGCCCTTGCCAACCCATGGTGCAACACATTTTATTTGCAGGTTTTCAGTCTTCCAGAACCTCTCTGTTCACTCGTGCTCTAAAAACTGCTCTAGCAGATTTAAAATTATTTCAGTCAATTCCCTAAATATTCTACAGGCGATTTTATCAGGCCTAAACACCTATTTTACCAAAGTACTCTTTAAACTGTTCCTCCCCTTTTGTTATCTTAATTTTTAAGCCTTTTCCATGACAGTTAGTTGATCTTCTTAGCAAAGACTGAACACTTACTGCCTCTCAGCATCATTAATAATCAGAGTAGCAAGCCACAGAAGTAGCAACCCTTCTCATCAGAGTAGCAAGCCACATCCTTTGCCAGCTTTCTAGCTACCAGCATGGTATTTAAAAACCCTGTCTTACTATCCTTCACATTCTTTCTGACTGATGGTTTGGCCTTGGCAATTTTGTTTTTGATTACCCATGCTACTTCTTTAAGTTCCTTTGTAACCTGATCTCATTTACAGTTTCTACATACAGTTTTCCTTCTTTCTGTTGTTTTTTTCAGCCAGTTTAGATCATGTTTAGTTACTTCATTTCTTACCTTTCTGCTCTGTTAGAGTAATGTGTACTTACCCTTTTATTATTAATCCCTCAGGAGTTTTCATCCTTTATTTCCCTTCGTGTTTGCAATAGCATGTTACCTACCAATTCCTGTTGTTCATTGTCATAACTTTTTTTCCGTAAATCACAGCCTTTAGTTTGTTTTTCTCTCTCCTCTCTTTTCTAAAAGCTGCAAAGCTCCTCCAGTTCACAGTGACAACAGGGAACTGCACACTGGGACATGTAATATTGCCTTGTCTGCATGATTTGCCCCACTGTCTGCATTTCCATTTTCTCCCACCCTTCTGAAGGTATCGTGAAACAGCCTGTAGTGCTCAATCTGCCACACCCTCCCTTGGCTGGATATTGGCGAAGAACATGGTGACCAGAAAAACCTCATGTACAAACACGTAAACCCTGAGTCACAGAAGGACTCCTTCCCTCAGTCTCAAACAACATCCAAACAATAAAGTAAAGCTCAAGTACTGGATGGGATCGCTACTCATATTTTTCTGCAAACAAATTAATGGGCCTGTTAGCAGGATGGATTCAATAACAGGCACAGAAACTAGTTGGATTTTGTTCTTTTCTTTTATGTTCTTGGGTTTGTTTTCTTCTTTTATGTACTCCAGCAATACGAAAGCCCATAAGAAAGCACCATCTTCTCAACTTCAGTTGTCTCTGGGTCCAGCCCCAACACCTCCTTCCCAAAAACTTTTCCTTCATTCTGATTTTGCATAGGTTATGTGTATGTGCTGACTATTTAACAACTTACTTTTCAGGAGGCACAGCTACACATACTTTTGCATATGGAGGTTATGGATGCAAAATCACTGCTGCAACTCCTGCTCTCTCACTGTTGGGCTTTTTAGGCATTGATGAAAAATTAGGTAGAAAGGAGATGTTCCACTAAACTGCCAGCAAAACCTTTCACCGCACAGATTTTCAGCACAGACAGCATAGTCACAAATGACTCAGTCATTTTATCCTGACATAAGGTACAGAGACAACTCAAGGTTAATAACAGCGATTGGCAGTTTTAGGCCATTCATTCCCATTTAGGCGTTACTTTACAACTTACTATTCCTAGCGTTTCTCACTGTTTCTCACGCTGACATGGTCAGAATCATATTATTAAGCATGTAAAACATGCCTTCTGGCAAAAGGAGATTTTCCATTGTCTATATGGAGGATCACTACATGTCTGAGCTTGACAAACGCTCTCACAAACTATCACGTTTCATACATCCTAGCTGAGTATTTACCATGCTCTAGCTCAGTAACCTCTGTTAACAAGTAAGTGTACTCCTCTCTAGAAATACAGAAAAGCAGTATAAATTAATTAACATGTACAAGTAATTTACAAACTCTGCATGTTTACTGTAAACCAAATCCTTCAGTAAGTTCACATAATTCTCATTCACCATGCCTTAAATACATTACATTGTACCTTATATAGCAAAAGGTCTAACTAATTAATCCTATTCTTGAGAATTGAAAACATTCATGCTGTTGGGCAAATGATGACACCTCATTATACATAAAAGCTTTTCTGGAAATCAATTTTTCTTCCAACTTATATGCTACTTATTCTTTCCAAATCATTCTAGCACCAATACAGAAAATACTTTTCAGAACCTCTCGCAACTAAGGTGTAAGGTTTCTCATACATTAACACACACAGCAATGTCTGGGTAGAAAACCCTGTAAGAAAACACCTCCTGCCAATTCATACTACATCTTTATTATCAATGATTGGATAAATATGCATGGCAAGAGCCACCCTTCACTGCAATCACTAAAGATCAAGCTATCTGTGCAGGGAATTTAACTTGTTCATCTGTTATTCCCATAATTTCTTTTTTGCTATTGTTGACACAGAAAACCCAACAGCTCCAATTGCACACAGGCCATTGTTACCTTCTGCAGTCATCTTCAATCACGGTGAGGATCTTTCTGATACTGCATCTCCACAGAAAGTGGGTCAAGGCTTGGTACAGTGCACACAAACGGCTTTAGTTAGTGCTTTGTGTTTTCCTGGCGTCTACTCTAGGCAATGGAAACCTATTCTCTCCTGGTGACGCATTCTATTTTTTTGGGTTGTGCTTGCCCACACAGTTTACCTGTAGCAGCAAGCTCCCCCTTGCAAAAATTTAGTTGTTATTTTCTTCACTATATTAAATGTAATTAACTTCATTTCTATACCAAAATATTGGTCCTAAACAATCTCCCTTTCTATACAGTACATTTAGATCCTGGAATATTAAGCCAAGATCAAAATACCTTTAAATGCATGTGCATGCACACTTTCTCCTTCACTCCAAATACCCACTAGCCACTTATTAATATTTAGTTCCCCTTTGTTATATAAAAAGTACAATAATGATGGGAACCAACCTCCACTGCTAAAATGTTTCTCTAACAGACAATTTCCCAAAAATCACTCAGAATCAAAATTCCACTTCCAGTAATGTTAGAACAGTAAACGTTTTATCAACCGTCAGAGGGCAAACACTCTTATTTCTTATAAAAAGCACGAATTGTATTATAGAAATTTTAAAAACCCATGCCTCTAACACAACAAGGTCCTCTCATGGAGCTAACTCAGAAACTTAGACCACTATACATATCATATTGAGCTGCTGCTAGAGAATCAGGCTAAATCATTAATTTAAGGCAATTGCAGAAGCATTTGCTAGACAGGTATGTAATTCATCTTGCACTTAGGTACTTGAACGAACTTGGCCTATCAGATTAAACATCCCTAATAAAAACTGTGTCCTCAGCCTGTCCTATGCCTCCAGCACCCAATTTCCAACTCAGTTCCATCAGCACAAACGTTTGCACATTGAACTAGGGGACCTGTCTGCCTAAAAAAACATTCAAATAAAATAAAAACTTTATTTTTCAGTCAGATCAGTTTCTCAGAGCAGTTAATCCCCTGCTTTTGCTGTCACCGTGCAAGGAAAACTACAGAGCGTAATTGAGCCAGCTTAGGCAACAGTGCCACTGAATGTGCAGCCTAACCAAGGTAGGTATTCAGTGACAGATAAAGCAACATTTTCTGGGCACTAATACATGCAGCAATTATGTAATTTAAGGAAGATTTTGCATGCCTGGAGATATGCTTGGGTTTTTTCCTTCAACTGCAACAGCTGGTTTGATAAAAACCTTCCATCCTCCTTCAGTCACAGACTAAGCTCAGCTACAACAATACCGCTTCATATTTTATCTCAAGATTGTTGTGTTCTTCAATGAAAAATTTACAGATTTATGTTCGTATTCTGACAAGCTGCTTTTGCTTCTCTCTGACAACTTGCTTTCTCTCTGAGTCAGAACTGATCCACACCTATAGCACCTCTGGATACATATCTTCAAGGCTACATTCTCTTTTACGGGGCAGTTCTCTTGCTCCTTGCCCTTAACAGTTTTGCTTACATATTTATTCATAGAAAACAAATGACTAACAGATTATATAACCTGACCAGAAAAAAATTGATGGCCACATACTAAACATTAAGAATTTCGCAAGAGGAAATGTACGATATGCTCAGCACCTTTTTTTTTGTTTAACTTATCAAGTAAAAAAGCATAGAAAATTTAAAGATATATTTGAAACACAGGAAAATATTAGACGTTACTAATGCATTATAGCATTTGTCCTTTTTCCTCACTGTATCCAGTCCCATACAGTGTCATACCTGTTCCTGATAACTTCACTCTGACTTCAGCAGCTCGCAGGGTCAAGCATTATTCTGTGTGCTCAGAATTTAGAGACAACCACATTTTTTCACAGGCTTGGAATTACCAGTTGCTTGTCTGGCTTTTAAGGTTGAGAAGGACAAAAACAGACAGGTTGAAACTCATGCAAGGCTCACTGAACTCTATGTTAAAGCAGAACAGAAGCAGGAAATAAAAGCCAGTATAGTTAGAGGAAGAAAAGGAGAAGACAATTTATTTTCTTTTTAAAAATTTGGCTTTCGAAAGCAAACAACAAAAGCTGATTGGTTTAGGTTTGTTTTGGTTCTATATCAAAATTTTTTGATCTGCTCAAATGCACTCCATCACACTCAAAGCCTCAATCTTCTCTACAGGCTGTGAAGGCTTTGAAATGAAGGTGTGATGCTTCCAACAAAGGCATCTACGTTAACTGTAAGACATTAACAGAAGAATTACATAAGCAGTAGAGAAAGAGCACTATGGCAGGGTAGATTTTTCAGTATCTCACACTGCCCTCAGATTCTCTACTTTTAACAAATAAAAAGCTAGAATTTAGATGTCATTTATATTGCCTCATAGTAAGAGCAGTGTGAAAGCTGGACTATCCATACAAAATATTTTCTTTCTCATGAGGACAAATCTCAGGCAGGGTATCTCTACGCTTCTGTTGCCAGGTGACCTTTCTGAAAAGGAACATGGGCTAGGATATCTCAGTTCTTCAGAACTCCCCCCACATCCACTACTCCTGCCTGGTGGCATAGATTAAATCAGTATCTTCTCACATTTACTTATCTTCAATCCCCAATCTCTCCACAATTCAGTTCTTGATCCTTAAAAATTCTTGTTTCTTCAAATGCATAGAGCTTCCAAGCGTCTGACACAGTCATCTTCACTTTCCTATGGTCCTCAGGTCATTACTTTCTTAGGGCATGAAGAAGTAGCTCCAGTTGCTGTATTATCTTGTTTGTTCCACCTCTTCCATTCTCCCACATGCTTCCACTTTGCACCTTAACAAGCTACCAGTAAGCAACTTTTCCTTTACTTCTTCAGTGGCCCGACTACATTGAGCAGAGTACTTCCTGGTTCCTCAGAAATCCCACGTCCATCACACTTTGCTACTATTTGATTATTTTCAGAATTTACAGAGAGTTAGCACACCTATGCAATCACTCATATCCAGCGCAGTTGCCCAACTCCAAACAGAGCCAGCAGTGTACTAAACTATTTCCCCATAGCGACTCCTACTTGGTAAAATAAATTTCCTATTTTAGTACCATTTAGAAGCTGTGATATTTTGGGAGGAACAAAATATTTCTGTGAGAAGGCAAACTGAAATACTTCCAAATCAAGTCCATTCTTTTTCTTACCTTTCTCAAAGACCATTTCCCTGCTCAAGATGGTCTCGTTATCTCTGATCACTTCTCCCTTTACCGTGACCTGTGCTGGGCTGTCCGGCAGCAGAGCTACCCCAACAGTCAAGTTTGCTCCAGGCCTGATGTTCCAGGGAGCTGCCACAAGGAACGTAGGTCTGGAAGGTCCAAACGGGCAGAGGGAGAAAGGGCAGGGAGTGAAACACACTCTTAAAAAAAGTAACCGCGTCCACACAAAGACATACAACACATGTTGCCAAGCTCTTCTGTGGCTCTCAGCTGCGGAGCCTGGAGGTGATGCTCACCCCCGGCTGCTGCGGGTGCGCAGGGGGGTGAGTGGGCAGTGCTGCCCACTGTCGGGACCGGCTGCCAGGCGGGCGCCGGGGAGCCCCGGGAAGCGCTGCGCTCCCCGCGCAGCCCCCGCGCCGGGCGGGAGGGAAGGAAGGTGAGGCGCCCCGCGCCCCCGCCCGCCCCGGCCCCACGTACCCGGCCGCCGCGGAGCTGCAGCTGCAGAGGAGGAGGAGGAGGAGAAAGAAGCGGACATCGCCGCGGGACCGCGCCATGGCTCTCCGTGCGCGCTGCCCGGTGAGTCCGCAGCTGTGCGCAGGGCCGGGGCCAGGACCGTGGCCGGGCGGGAGGCGCCTCGGCGGGCGGGGAAGGGAAGGGAGAGGCCGCCGCTGCCCCAGCGCCAGGCACGCTCCGCCGGCAGCAGCCGCATGAGCACCCGCGGGGCGTTCCCGGGGAGAGCCGGGGGGCGGACCGGCTGCAACACACGTCTGTCTAACAGATACCGACGGGTGCATCTCACTTCCCCTCAGCCATCGCTCCCGCATCCTGCGGGTGATGCAGCTGGGAAACGGGTGGGATTCTCAGAACCCAACACCCTACAAAAGCAGCATCGAGAGCAATGTTTTCTGCCTGCAGCTCCGAGCTGAGCAGCAGCCTGTTGTGGGGACCTGCCCGGTTATCGACTTGGAGAGACCCGGAGAGCCCGCAGAGGCGCGCTGGCCTGGGGCTCGGGCTCGGAGGCTAGTCGGGAACGGTTCTGGGTCTGAACAGGGAGAAGGATGCTGGCAGAAATTCAAGGAGCCTCACAGCTACTTAAATGTGAACTGATTGGTAATGCAGCTGTGGCTGGACTGTCCTCCGTGCCCAATATTTGCAAAATAAGGTCATACCTACTTATAAATCTTAACGTACCTTCAGAGTTCAAAAAGCGCACCAAAGCAGCTTGGGTAAGATTCTGTTCCTTTAGCATGTTCATTTTAACTATATAGACTAGACACAACTAATGTTTAATTTGTCCAAATTTTCATCCCAGGACAAGTGTAATACATTTAGAAATTATACCCAATTCTTGATGCGTGCCTCTTCAGAAGTGCTGGACTGGCATCCTCTGCATTGTGGTACACAGCCAAGCGCAGTCAGTTATAGTCCTAAACAGAAGCATCACACTATGTTCTTGTGAAAATCAGACATGAACAGTAATATGCATAAACACTGTGCTCTAATTGTATGCCAGGCAGTCATGCAGTCTTTTCATATGTTTTACATTTGCTTTTCTAGGTTTTCATACCGCTGCTGATTCTTTTTGGAGCACCAGTCTTTGTGGTGACAGAAGAGAGGGTGCCACCTCTGTAGACTACAGAAGGGGTGATAGTACAGCAACCAACTGATGCTTGCAAAGTCAGTCTTGGCAGCTCCTCACCTGCAAAAGGTGCACGATAAGGCAAAGTTTGGGAGATATTTACTGTTGGTTTTAGTAACTCCTTGTTACATATGAGAAACAGCCAGGGAAGATGAACAGTCACTGCCACTCCTTTTCTTGGAGATTAGGAAAAAGAGCTTACAAAGTAGCACTGCATCCCAAAAACTCCAGGCTCAGATGGCAAAGCTACACATAGTACACATCTCCATTCCCTGGCACTGAGCCAAACTGGCACTCCACCATACCTATCAATCAATACCAACCAGCTCTCTCAGGCTCCAAAACAAGGTGGTCACATCCAAACTTCCTAACAGGTATGGTCCATAGTAACCCTCAAACTGCACCACAAATTCTTCAAGAGAACACTGTAGCCAGGGTAAAATCATGCCAAGGTCAACTTGAGGGTAGAGACAATAAATTTCCAGTCCCAAGAACACTCGCTGGCACTGTTTAATTCATTAGCAGGAATGTATTCCAAAAGTTCATTAGTGAAAATGCTTGCAAATGTCACAGATTTTGCCCAGTTGTGCAACAGTATTATGGACTCCCATCTTCCCTTTTTTCTCCTAGGTGCTTGCTAGTTTAAGATACTTTGGTATAGTTATTTGATCTCTTATTCTACAAAAACGCCAATAAAGGAATTCTACAGTGGAAAGTAAGAGAATAAATGTCTCGTCAATATTAGGGTTCCTTCTGTCCTGAAGAGATTTAGAACAGATAAGAAATGAACAGAAATTGTTAAATTCCATTCTATAACAACATACAAGCTCCATTTCTTACACATGTATCCATGCACTCAGAGATATTTTCATCATTTCATTTCCAAACAGGATATACTACACTGTAGGTACATGTAGAGGATTTTCATGGTTAAACATAACTAGTTAGAAATCAAGTGTGGTATGTAAGGATTCAGTAAGTTTCCAGTTAGCAGAAAACTTAAACACATATTAGCCCATTCAGACATAATTTCAAGAGTTGTGTCTTACCAGCATCTAAACAAGGTCTTGATTTTCAAAAGTAGCTAATTTGATTTTCAAAATGCAGCTGCTAATTTTCATTGTAATATACGCTCTGGTTTCCTTGAAACACTGCTTCAAATCCTACATTCTTTCAACAAATGTAGTCCTTCTTTGATGCCCAAACACTAACTACTGTAGCTGAACAGGGAGCAGTTTTACTGTGTGATGGCTCCCTCTCCCCTCTCCCATTCTCCATTCAGCACCTCCACAGCCCTCCAAACCCTATTCTGCAGCCTGTGCTATACAGTTCTTTCTGGAGAGAGGTTTACAGCTATTGCAGCTCGTTTCAGTGGCCCTGTTTGCAGCACAGCCCCACAGCCACAGAAGTAGGTATCAGTATAGTATGCAGATAAGAAACTACGGGGCATGGGCAGATAAGAAACAAAGAAAACTTTTAGCCCTATAGCCAGTGACTGCCTATAACTATATCATGTATCTCAAGCCTACTCTGCACACAAAGAATAAAAATGGGTCATGAGTAATTGGAAAATTAGCACAGTTAGAGAGAATTGAGTTAAACTGGTATCCCATTCACGCTCACTAAGTGCTAAGCTATTTGTTCTGTTGGACTTGACTCGGGTTTCAGGTAAGCATAACTGATCACACAACCCTAGCAGCTGTAGGACTGTTACATTCCCCAGCACTCTGTTAATCTGCTCGTTTCCACTGACAGTTGTCTACGCTAGGGTTTTGTTATGCAGTCACATGTCACTGTTTGATTTAGGTCAGACTGGTAACTCAAACAATAACAAGCAGTGCTTCAGTTTGTGCTACACTGGTCAAATTTAAACTTAGGGGCACTTGGTTATAAAAAGCTTTTGCATACCCACTGGCTTCTGTTAAAGAGCACCCAGTATTCTCATCTAAAACATTCTTGTCCATCCAGAACAAGCAGAAGAAACAGATCACATTAGTACTAATTAACTGCTAGGACATCTGTGTTTTAACTAAACAAAAGACCTTTGCTGGTCTACACATTCAAGGCTATAGAAACAACCATTTGTCAGCATCTCATGCTTAAGTATGTTTTAAATGCCTGTTTCTGACAAAGACCTGAAAGACTAACTTGTGCACAAAGATCTTCATGCAAGGGAAATTTGTTTTGAACCTCACTTCTGCCTATTAGAAATAAATCTGAAGGAGTATAACCTAGTATGAAAGGATTTAATAATCTTCAATTGCTCCAAGGCAGTCAAGTGGATACAGTGGAGACACAATTTGGGAGGTAAAACAGGTTGCTCTTGTGTTCAGCATGCCAACCAAAGATGCTAGTTCCCTCTCTGTTTAATGTTCACATTTTGGAGTTAAACAAGCATTACCAGACCCGAGTTTTACACCCATCTGTGATATGTCATCATTATGAAAATTCCCCTTTTACCACCTTCACTGCTACCCAGGAACCTTACTTTGCTAATCCTTCATGGTCTCTGACAAACAGAGCCAGTAAAGGCTGCAGAAGTTATCTACAGCACTGGCTGTGCTAACAACTACACTGTTACCTGTTTCTATACAACTTAGTTTAAGTCTAGCCTGAATATATGTACCAGTACCAGCAGAAATCGCACCTCTGAGTTGCAGCCTAAGTATATTCTAAATAAAAATGTGTTTAAGTAAATACAGAAAACCAGAATGGTTTCTTAATGAGTCCAGCAAGCAACTTCTGCCTTGGTCAATATGAAGTACCTCAGCATCTAGCAAGCTCTAGTAATTGTATGAAGATTGGCTGGAAACACATGCACAGCAAGTCTGCTTTTCTCTAATATCACATGTAAAAAACTACTATTGTGGTAAATGTAAAAACCTAAGCATTACAGCACTTAAAATATTGGGGGAAACCTCCACAAAAATTACAGCAGTGAGTACTAGAATGGTCAATGCTCTGTGTCTGCTTTTAGCATTAGACAATGAACTTGGATGGTCTGATATTCAACTGGATTCAGCAGGCATTCCAGATTGTGGTGCAAACAATACGTTTCCATGAAATGAGGCAAATTCGGGGAAATCTGAAGAGCTACGTTATGTGGAAATTTGAATCAGAAGATCACTACAGGCTCTTCCAGCATAATATTCTCTCTTCAAAGGCTTAGCCCATTGCCTTATGCATCACTGAACTCAAGGCCTGCAGCAGAGCTCATTTAGGGGATGGATAAATCTTTTAATCAGTCTCAATAGGCTTTGGATGAGGACCTAACAGAAACTGTGATTCAACAGTTCATGGAACTAGGAAGGAAGCAATAGTCTGTTTTATCACTTACAGTGAGTGGACAAGAATTAAACCGAATACTAAAAATAAATGGGTGGAAGATCATTTGTGGTAGTAGGAGGGCACATTCCTTGCTTGGATGTCAGCCTGAAGAATTTGTGTTTGCTGGGAAGTACCGACAGGAGCAGAGGCTATAAAGCTCTCCCAGAACACCTCTGATGCTGTTTCCGATGATGGAATGTGTCATAACGTTTTACCCTACACTGTCAATGGGTGTGCCACGCACTGGAACTTGCCCTGAGCTATCAGGGTGGAGCTTTACGAAAATCTGGTCTGCACTACAATTAAGACCTTTTTTCCCCAGTAGCTGAAGAGATTTCTCTTGGTGAAAAATGTTATTTGTAAATTCTCTTCCAACTTGAACTGTTACCACACCCAGAGTGGGTTGGATTCACCTGATCAAACGTGGACTGTGCAATTGTCTATAACTCATTATTTACATTCACTGGATGGGCAGTGGACTGAAGTAGGCACTTTTCAGAACAGATTTGTATGACTCATTGAAATACCAACATTTGAATGCACAGACATTCAAAAGTGGCCTTCTAAATGAATCAGGTTAATCCCATTCTTAAAGCACCAATTTCTATTACATTTCTAAACAGGAAATCAAGACAAGTAGTTGAAATATCTTGTTATCTTCAGAGCATGTAAGATGACTATATCTTAAGAGTCCTCACTGAGTATTCAGTGAATAGAACCTAAAGAAAGACATTAACTTTTACAAGCTTTGGATCAGGCACTGTTTAAAGGTATCAGATTTTGTTCAAAAACTGGCATAAGAACAAGAAAGCTATGTCCAAAAAGGAGAAAACCTTCTTCTTTGTTAAAAAAGCATAGAAAAATCTTAAGAACTAGGAATTGTATACTTACATTTTCATAATATTTTAATTTTCAAATATCTGTACACTTTTTAAACATACTCATAAAAATATATGTGATTAAATCAGCAAGTAGTATATTATTACATTATATGTAGTATTTTATATAGGCTTTGAAAAACCCTGACAAAATGAAGCACTGTCTTTTAGGAAAGGTCCTTGTAGAAGGACCTCATGGTTAAGACTTCATGAAGTTTTGAGAGATTCACTTTTAAAAATGAGATTCTGAAAAAAAAGAGAATTAAAGAAGGAACGACAAAATTATACCATGGGAAATGTGAACGTCTGAGGAACAAATCTACAAATTATACATGTAGGAATTCCTCGGCAGCAAATATAATCCTCAGTTACCAAGTTCCCTGGCCTTTTTGAACTAACTAAGCAGTGCAGAAGGGCTGTGATGGAATGAAAATGAGGACCTTGTCCCCTGTTTTTCCCAGAACAGTAGCTCTTGGCAGTTGATGAATCTCACAGAGCTGTAATGAATTACTGCAAAATGACCCTATGTTCTTGTTGCTGATGTGCGGAAGGTCCTGCAAAGTGTGAGTGAACAGGATAGTTGTAATAGGATTTTATGTGTAGCTTCAAATTTCCACTGTAGGCAACCTCAAAGTAGAGTCTTAGCTTTATAGCAATCAGTGGCACTGAAATCACTGCCTTTAGAGAGGTCAGGACTCAAAATCGTATCCTCCACCTCACTCAAATCTCTGTAACTTTGATAAAGAACTGAGGGGTTTTTTTCATTACTTGCTGTTTTTAGCCCCTTAACTTTGAGTGATATACTACATCCTATCTGATACATACATGCAGAACATTTAGGAAGCAAGCTCATGTAATGCTGTTATTTTATTTTAGAGTTATTCTCTGATTGTAAAATGTTCAACCATATAGGGGCACGTTAAAACATGTACAAAAGTGCTCTTCCTGTGAAAGTGAGAGAAGTTAAAAACATATATAAATGATGACAGGTTGTCCTCAAAAATCTGTTTTCTTAGCACAGTATTTTTTACAATTGTATGTTATGAAATTCCATTTACCAAGCTTCACTAACCATTTTACCTTAGTGTCCTTATTCCCTTTGCTCTGAGGGTTTTCAAAAGGTCAGTGCAACCCCTTTGTTGCAAATACAGCTGAAACATCCAAGAAAAACTTTATTTTTCTTAAATAATTTAGGGTGAATTAACACTATTTGATTTTAAAGAACGTAAGAATTCCCTGAAGATGTAATTATCTTAAACTATAGCCTATAATTAAACTGTAAATTTCAATTACAGGTTTTCAAAAAGGAACTTCTAAACCCAGTGTTTCCATAATGTCATAGACTAGTATATCACAGCACTCTGGAGTACGTGCATTCATACACTTAACTTCACTTTAAATTAAGGACATAAAAACTGGCAGATTTTTTTAATGAATGTGTGTTTCTGTAATAGCTTTTATGACATTCATGTACCCATAAAAAAAGGAATGTTAGTACAGCAGCCTGTTTTATAGACCAGTGTATCCCTGTAGGCAGAAGCAGCTTCCTTTCAAAAGCAGACTCACCTGAGAGCAATTCATAGTGTAGACAAAACTAATTTCCCACATTTTACACAAAAGTAAATCAAGGTGTGGAGACAATGCCCTAAAACAATGGACTAAAGAGATGCATATTTTAATTCATCAGTTAGAGAAGACTGAGAGGAGCCTTCATTACACTTCTTTCTTTCATAGAAAGAGAATACCTGGTGCTGATCTATGGTAAACAGTGTAAAAACAACTAAAGGTCAGGCAATTAAAGTCAGTCAAATGCAAGCTAGAGAGGAGGCACATACTGTCAACAGAGGTTATCTTCCTGAACACACTACTAAGGAAAGCTGTGGTTTCTGCTTCTTTTTATGTCTTCCCATTAAACGTGAATGACTTTTCAAAAGTCTAAACCAAGCAGTGAGGCTAAATAAAGGGTCAGCTTGCTGAAATTCTGTATTTCATAACATAGAGATCAGGCTAGGTGATCTACAGGCAGCTTGGCAAAAATCTGTGAGGTTGCTCTTGAGTCAAGGGACCAAAATCCTTTAGAGATGAATGCATCCTAGAAAGGACAAAGCAGGGATCTGCTCCCAAGGAAATTAAATAGAATTGTCAAGAGGGAAAGAAAAGCACTTCTCAATGGTGTAGACTATATTATTTCAGTCCTGGTTTCCTCCATCTTGTCATATCCAGGAAAGGTCAACACCGAAAACAGAAGACAGGATTAGAAGCAGCTGTTAAAATGAAGTTTTAGGATGTGATCTCTTGCAGGACAACTTTTTTCATTCTAAAAATAAAACCGAAACTTACTGCAACCGAAACTTTGACCGAAACTGGTCAAAAGCTAAAACTGTGACGTTTAAGTTTAGTTTGTCTTGTTTTTTTTTAATCTAAAAATAAAAAAAAGAAAACCAAGAAATCTTTCTCTTTCCAACCCACTCCACTGTGGTATCAAAAAAAATAGTTAGAGGTATGTAGACCTTAATTATATAGGTAAAATCTCTTAGAAACTCCATTCTATTTTAGATGACATCTATTTGACAGTCACATAACGTGAGAGTCAACCTCATATTACACAAATTGCCCCTTACAGAATCAGTCCCTGTAGTAGCTAAAATGGCTTCTTATAGACAGAGTGATTAAGAATTATTTTAAAAATACACTCAAACTATTTATAAAACTTGCACAAAACTCTGTGTTTAGCTTTGACATAGGTTACACCAGTTACCTCTCCCTGAGGACTAACTCTTACCACATACTGCCTACAAGAAAGAAGGGAGGGTGAGGAGTCCGATCTCAGCAATTAAGAAGGAACTGAGTAAAGGTTTCATGTTTCAAGTCACCAAATACACCACAGTCTAAATAAACTTAGCCCCTGAGTAATGCCACTATAGGGTATTCATTCACACTGTCCAAAAAGCAACTCTTTGTTCCACTGCCAACCACCCACAGCAGCAGTCATGTTTATTTAAATGAAGAGGGTGCGGACCCAAGAGCTACATCTTTCCAAACTTTGCTGTAACAACTGAATGTTTGGACATTGCTGTCATACGTCTAAAATATGTCCTATATTGGACAACTTTCCGAGGTCTCCTGGCCATGTTTTTACACTAAAGACTTACGCTGTGATTTTGCTGTCCACTAGCAGCAGTTCTGGGAGGTTTCTCTTCTCTTCTCTTCTCTTCTCTTCTCTTCTCTTCTCTTCTCTTCTCTTCTCTTTTTTTCTTGGCAGTTGGTTACTTTGGATATTAAAAAACAAACAAACTATATTTAAAACACCTAGTGCACATGATGTTTTTAGTCCTGAGAGGGGTCACAGGATCACAAGACCATGGGAAAATTCAGGGCAGAGGACTCAGGAGGTTGTCTGATACAGCCTGCTGTTCAAAGCAGGATGAGCAATGAGGTCAGAAAAGGTTTCTTGGGGCTTGATCCAGAAAGGTCTTGAAAAACTCCAAGGATTGAGACTGCATAAACTGATGGTTGGATGATACAGAGCTCAGGAGTTTGCAATTACATTTCTTATTATGTCTGAAACAGCTGTTAAAATTTCCCAACTGCACTTTACTGATGCTTAGTTGCAATGCTTATACATTTTCATCTTAATTGACATCACGTAAACCACAACCAGGTCACTGTTTTACGGGCTGCAGGAATTACTGTTGTCTTGCTTCCCCTTCTCTAGTAAGCAGAACTTTCAACAACAGGACAAACATTTTTTATGCACTGCATAGTTCAAACCACAGAATGAGACTTGATGGTAGGGAAGCAGAGGGTCCTCTCTCAGCGAGATATGACAGTACAATAATGTGTTGCACACCCAGTTACAAAGCATTATGTGATAGGCACCAGGCCAGGATTCGACCCAGCTGATATTCACCTTGTACATGGCCAGGCTGTTCCAAAAGTGATTCTGAGAAACATGGATGTGCTGACACCAACTGAGTCAAGTCAGGGTTTACTCCCTGACATGGACGACAAAGAAAGTTTAGATATATTTTACATATCTTAAAAAAATTCTAGCCCTGGAGACATGCTCCCAGCAAACAGAAGGAATAATGCTTGTAAGGGTATTTAAGGAACATATAAAAATTATTAAAGACTGCAGAAGACTTTTCCATGCCAGTCAGAAAGAACAGTTTCCCTACGGCTATCTGAAGTGTACGGTAAGATAAAAAGCAAGCCTCATGAAAAAACTGAGAGTTCATAACGGGTGCATTGGCCTACCTAGCTGAGGCTAAAGTTAAGAATATGTACTACTTTCCAGATCCTGAAGTGTAGAGAGTGACAGCTGTTAAGTCATACACCAAAATCTTCCTGGGTTTAACAATTGTAAAATAACCTGGAAAAACATCCCAGAGAGTTATCCTGAGGCGAGCATGGACATGGAGCCAGTTTGCAGGAGAGAAAAGACAAGGGCTCTTCGAAGGCTCCACCACTCCACAGGAGGATAAGGCGGGGCTTGCAGTGAGGTACCAGAAGCCCCCTGACGCTGGTATCTCTGAGGGATGGCTGGCTTCCACAGCCAGGGAGTATTGCAGCACATCAGAGCTACATAAAGGCTCCTCAGCTGCAAATGACCCAGCTGAGACAGCATGAGCTGTACAAATAGGGTCAGCATTTTAAAAGTTAGCTGAATGGGGCTTACCTCTTTTTCTCCTTCCCTCTCCCTCTCTTTGCTTCTTTCTCTTCCTTTCCCTCTTTATTTCTCATTTGGTCTGTAAAACTCCTACTGCATTTTTATGTAAAGCTTTTATGTACATCCTCTAAATGTGATAGCTAGGGATAGCTGCCAACATTTGCAGAATAAAAAGCAGGTCAATTCTCTCAAGAAAATGTTATAATTACCATGAATTTAGGCTTAATTTTCAAGTATGGTGTGACAAATTTTTGTCAATTTTGTGAAAAAAATGCTTTAGTAAAAGCACACTACATTTATTCTTTCAAAATTCAACAATTTTTCAAATCATTGTCAAAGGAGAAGCGTCTTTATTGTTGCGGGCAGCTTTGTTTCCTTTTGCTAGGCACACCTAGATACCAAACATCTGAGAACATTCAGACCTACATCTTCCTGAGACACCTGCTGGTAAAAACGAGTAGAGTCATCCACTATTTCCCAAACCAATCCAAGGGATATCACATTGTCACACACATTTTGAAGCCTCCTGGACTGACTAGGGGAACACCTAGTGAATGTAAGAGACTGACAATGATTAAGTACCTAACTCACAGGTTCTTGCCTTGACTGGCATATCAGGTTCCTTGAGCATAAAACACACATCATCCTGCCCTGCATGATGGGTTCCATTCAGATTTCTGAGATCTCCGAAAAAAGTTATTTACGTAGGTACTGACAAGAGAAATATAATTTTCAGAATCTCTCACTTATTGTGCATAATTTCACATATCAGTACTTCTAAGACTAAGTAAGGCTTTGCCAATGGAAATATTTTTTTTTAAGTTTTACCATTAATTTTCACTACAGAATTAGCATTCAAAAAAGAAAACACTTTACTGAGAGCTGCAGCACATTCTTTGGCAGTTTCAGGCTTTGATAAATCCAGCTACCAATCAACTTCCCATCAGGAACAGGACAACACTATTGAGACAACCTGTGAGATACCAGTATATTTTATCTTCATAATTCCATCTTTAGTAACAGGATAATTCAGATTAATTTTGTTTTGCCACATATGTGAACAGCCTCAACATTGCAGTATTATAATATAGCACTCACGGGGTGGAAACTCTTGAAAGAATCATTCTAACCTGGCACCGGTATGAAGACATGGTTTTGCAAGACTGAGCCACACAGCTGAAAGAATAAGCCCAACATGACTCTCCACTAGTAAAATGCCTTAAAACCTAATGTTTCTGTGAGTAGGTATGTGCACAGGGAGAGGTTAAGTGTTTACTGGGGATTCAGAAAGAAAAGCATTTCTTCTCAGAAAGACCATAAACGTATAAGACACCCATAGTATATAATTCAGATGTGGAACTCCTTGCCACAGGGAACATGAATACTGAATTTTACATGGATTCAGATGGCGTAAATTCTTGTCTGACAAATGTCAGGGACTATTCAGAACAGAGGTACCACATCCTGCTCGGGAATAGCCTGAGTCACCAATCAGTGTATCCAAACATTCAGAGACTATTCAGAGGATGTATCACCCTCTGTTTGGTCTGTATAAGCCCTTCCCTCAGCATTTGCTATTGACTGCGGGGAAGTGAACATTGGTCCGACAGATCACAGCTATTCCTCTGGTTTTATGAGTTCACAGACAAAAGAACTGCTCCTCATAGTGAGCACTCCAACATCCCTTAGTAGTCCACAGTGAAGTTTTTAAAGCCATTAACCCAGAAAATACAGAACTAATCCACAAAGCTTGAGGGGAATCTACTCTTTTCCCTAAGGATATTCATGACTTCTATACATAATGAAACAACTATAGTTAAAAACAAAGAAGACTCCACAAAGCCCCAGTGACTTTTCTTGCCTGAGGTTCAGCATTCACTGCAGTTACTAAATGCCACTGACAGAGAAGAAATATGAGACCATGTTTCCACGCACAGATGAATGTTCCGAACAGAGGCCAGTTGTTTAATAGGAAATGTCCAGCATCATCGCCACTCTCATTTCCATTAGGAAGAATAGCTATAAACGAGGGAGTCTAGACATTAAGGTTACCCGTACTTCCAATCTGTACTTCCACTGGCTAATATAACAATAAAATTTAGGCAATACAAAGCCTAAGCTACTTCTCTGAATCTAGTTGAGCACTGTCATATAACCCAGAGGAGTACTTTGTAATGGACACAATACACACCTTCCTTTCTTACATATGAAAGCAGTGTTGCCAATGGGGGAAAGTCCCAGGCTTTCTGCTGCCATGGCCAATGCCAAAAATTGAACAGCATGGAGTGCTTCTGCTAACAAATAATAAGAAAAGCAGGCAGGATGGGTCTCCTCTCCCAGCATAAACCCCCAGGCAAGAATATCCATGGTGACAGCGAGCCCTGAGGCATTTGCAGCAGACGGAATATTTCCAGACAGATGAAAACACATTGTACTGCCAGAGCCACATAAGCCATTTCTGATTTGGTCAGCATCATCTTATGCATGATTAAGTAATGACTTTGTATTCAGCTTTACAGTAGGAGAACTGCCCAGCTTAAGACACCCTAACTCTTCTCCTTTTTGACTGACTGCAACTTGCTCTCTTATGGGAAACATGAGAAATGTTTTGCTTGGATGTATATGCATATTTTTTCTTGTCCAAACAATGTGATACCTTAACTTTATATTCTGCTATTTTGTAAATTATCATTCCAGAATTTAAATATCCTTGTTAGACATTTACAACTTTAAAATGCTGTATACTGTACTGTGTATAAGGAGACTTAGACAAATCTTCACTCACCGAACTCTGTTTATGTTACTTTCAGTTATTTGAGAATGACTGGATCATTATTATATCGTGAATATGATCGGTATTTCTCTGCTCCTTTCTTTTGTTTATCTTGAAAAAACAACATTTCAAAAGTAAAATTCCTTAAAAAGATATAAATAAATAAAGATATCTCTTAATAGTAGTTTTTAAAAGACTGAAAAAAATGTGGGAACCCAGAAACAACTTTTTTATTATATCCTATAAAACTTAACAGTTTAATAGAAGAGGTATTATCTTGCTCCATGAGGAAATACTACAATATAACTTAGCATCACTGATCTATTTTCCCTGGCCACTTTCTTCATCTTCTAAGCCATTGAGTACAGGTAGAGTTAATCAGTTTAAAATGCATTTCTACATCATCACAGCTGTATCCTGTCTGCACTGTTGAATGAATATGAGAGCTTGCCCAAAAGAAGCCACGGCATTGAGGGAACAAGGCTGGATTTTCTCCTAAGACCCAGTGTTTCTTTTCCCAACAGGACTCCAGAGGAAAGAGAGCCACCTACTGCTCTATACGAATCATGCTGCAGCATGTCTTTATAGATTGATGATTTGAAACGTCAGAGTGGTGTGATAAATGAGTGAAAAATAAAAGTTGGCTTTCGCATATATGAATTTAACATTTACCAGTAATAATGTACTCTGTAGGAATAGTGTTAAGGTAGAATATAGTTAAGTAGAAGGTTACAGTGAATTGTAACATGTTGGAAAAAGTAGTAATAAATACACGGTAACAAATGTCTTCAAGTTGATAAACCCCAGAGCCGGGAATCAGGACATCTTAAAGAAACAAAGAAGATAAACCACAAGCATCCCAGGAATTCTGTTATCAAAACTCACACCTCCCAAAGAGGATCACACTTCCCTATCAAGAGGATTTCTGCCTTCGATGATCCAGAGGGACTGAGATGGAGTCGTGCTGGCGAAAGGGAGCAGGGATCGGGGAAGGGGGAAATTGAGTGAAGTGTAAATCATTTTCTGGGCTTAATGAATATGTAACAGTTTGAAAAAGTACTTAAGTTCACTGTAAAACTGATGAAATTGCACCTCTGGCAAAATTGCTAAGTGCCCAGCGCTGTGTTTTGCCTTTGTTCTACTAATAAATATTCAATATTACGCTGCTGAAATTTCAGCTCGTGAATTTATCTAGTTCAGTGGGATTTAGGGAAGGAAATGAAAACCTCTGCTGTTTTCCTCTTTTATGCTGTGGAGTCAGGTGACAAGGGAAGCGAGGCGCTGAGCAGTGCTCTCCACCACCTCCCCACCCTAGCACAGAGCACAGCTGCATCCAGCAATAGAAGTAACCAGGGCAAGAGCGTTTGAATACAAACAACTGTCCTTTTTAGAAATAAAAATAAATAAAGTCCGAAAATACTTCAAATCCTCCACATCAGGAGGATGCGTCACAAGTATGACACAGCCTGGCAGAGCAGACCAACAACCATCTGTGCCTGGTAGGCTGGACAGAGGCAAACCATGCCTCTTTCCATACAACTACACACATTCCTTACAGCCTCCAGGGTGTAAGGAATGACATTCAATGCTCCTCACATACTCCTGAATCTGTATTCACGGGTGTCACCTTTTGCCTGTGGGGCTGCAGCCTCGCAATCAAGCTGCTTTTGGTGCAGTGTGTCACTAAGATTCACTCCACAGTGAGGGTCTGCGAGACCCAAGAAGGAGGCAGCAAGGCAGAGAAACCCACGTTCCTTGTTAATGCAAGGGTTTTTGGCACGATCCTGTACTGAGAGTGTAGGTAGGTTTAAAATACAACTTGCCTTGGGAAGAAGAAATAAGAGGTAAAAAAAAGGGATGTCTAGAAAAAGCTTTGTCTATCATTCCAGGCCCTGCAGCCCCTCATCCTCCCTGTGTTATTGAAAGGAATGAGAAACTTGTCTTCACAAACAAACGGTGGGTCTGCTGGTAGATAAAACTAGATAAAACTGAGAGATAAAAGAAACAATGAGAAGGATTCCACTGATTGATGAATGGAATGAGAGAGATTTGTCTCTACAAACAAAGTGTAGGTCTGCTGATAAATAAAATTGGATACTGACAGATGAAAGAAACAATGAGAAGAACCATAAATTCCATAGGAATTCCTAATCACAGAATCACAGAAGTCCTGATTGACACAAGGAAAAGAAAAGGGAGGGGGTACACATTAGAATGGGGTCTTAGGGATTAGGCGATTCGAGAAGTCTGTACCTCTCATGTACCTCAGCCAATGGGGAAAGAGAGAAGGTACATGTGGCCGGGAAATTAGGATAAAAAGGAGGCTGCGTCCTCCCAGAATTTGAGAGACCTCATGGGGAATGCCCCATGACCTCTCCCTTTATTCGAATAAAGTTACAGGACTCCTCTGTCTCCTTTTTGGACACAAACCTCTGGTGTTTATGGATTAATTTTCCTGACATTATGATGAGAGGAGTCTATGGAGAGCCTGGGGTTCAGCCTGTGGATGGAAGTGATCACACTCATGATCCTGTGCATGCTGCACATAGTCCTGACCCATACAACCCTACACTTCCTTCCTCATGGGCTGGGTGCTAGTGCACTGGGGTTTCTGGTGGTATGTGCAGAAAAGCCAAGAATAGTACAGCATGTGTGAAATGCAAAGCTAAAGTCTTTGAGTACTACAAACCAAATCACCACTTCTCATAAAATGATGCAAAATATGTTTGATACGTGTTTTGTTTTTCTGTTTTCTTCCCTTAATTTTGGCTGCAAGAATGGCTTCCAGGTAAGTTTGACTCACAGAAGACACTCAGGTTAAATTTCAGAACCAGAACAGAAGCACTGATTTGCTTCATGTTTTCACATAGATGTAATATCGTACGATAGGCACACAGCCACAGCTGTTCTATTGATATTTGCAAACTCGTATATCTCCCTTGTGTGAAATGATATAGCTGAATATGCTGCCAGGAATCTTTAACACTCCTCTGTTTTCCTGTACGCAGAATTTTCCAGGCAGTTACTTACACGTCAGTAGGATGGCACAGGCATCTAAGCAAAGCCAAAGCTTTCAGTGGATGACTGTCAGCATTATCAAAATGACTCAGCACTCAGCCTTGGCAAGGCTGATGAGTGGACAAGGTGAGTGGAGGTGGCTCCCTCGTAGGAAAGAGCCTGTAAAACTTAAAGATCTCCACTCTGTTGTTAGTTTTGACTGAGGTTGAAAAACACTAATTCCAAGAGGAAAAGCTCTATTAAATATCCCACAATGCTTATTAATCTATATTGGTGCATTTTCACATGTATTCAATAAGGAGACTGGAGCACCTTCCCTGTGAAGACAGCTTGAGACAGTCGGGACTGTTCACCTGGAGAAGGTTGTGTGGAGACCTCACAGCAACCTTCCAGTATCTGAAGGGGACCTGCAGGGAAGCCAGAGAGGAACTCTGTCAGGAGGAACTGTAGTAACAGGACAAGGAGTAACGAGTATAAATTGAGAGAGGGGAAATTTAAATTATATAGCAGGAAGAAATTCTTTACTGTGAGGGTAGTGAGACACCAGCACAGGTTGCCTGGGGGGCTGTGGATGCCCCAACCCCGGCAGTGTTCAAAGCCAGGATGGGTAAGGCCTTGAGCAACCTGGTCTACTGGAGATGTCCCTGCATATGGCAGGGGAGGTTGAGACTGGATGATCTCTAGGGTCCATTCCAAACCCTTCACATTCTATGATTCTAAAACCTCACTCCAGGAATTGCACTCTGCACACATATACAGAGCAAAAAGACCACGTGCTGCAGATACTGCAATTTATTGTTAAATTTATTGTTAAATGGCATTTCGGTGGTTACAGAGACACCCAGCACCTGCCCCTCAAGCCTTGCCTCCTCTGCCCGTGGCTGCCGCAGTGGACCTGCACCGAGAGGCTGCTGGCATTCACTGAGGAGGAGGGAGTTGTGGTGATGAGCCTGATCACATCGGTCCTAGCTATGAGGAACTTTTCCTTCAGCATTCGGGACACCGCCCACAATGACATCNGCTACGGCCGCCGCTGCCCGGCCCCGGCGGGGCAGAGCGGAGCGGGCGGCGAGCGGCGAGCGGCGGCGGGGGAAACTGAGCCGATCAGAGCCGAGCCAGGCCGGGCCGGGCAGAGCTGAGCCGAGCCGAGCCGGGCTGAGCCACGCTCCCGGCCGCAGCGGTGGCGCCGGGCGGTCTGGCCCTGAGCGCGCTGCGCGATCCGGGTGACAGCAGCGAGATGGAGCCCGAGGAGGGAGGGGATCGCACCCCACTGCTGAAGGAGCCGCAGCCCGACACGGGTGAGAGGAGCGGCAGCTGCCCTTGTGTGGCGGCGTCGCGTTGCCATGGAGGCGCGGGCCGCGAGCGCCGCTGTCGGCCCGGGGGTCGGTGCCGCCGTGCCGCTGCCGGGGTGACTGCGGGCAGCGGTGACGGCAAAAGCGGTGACGGGCCCGGGGGCTGCGTCGCCCGCCCGCGCCGTTAGCGGCGTTCGGGGCCGGGGACGCCGCCCTGCCCGGGGGCGCTGGATCAGGCACGGCGCCGAGTGCCGACAGCGGTCGCGACTCTGCCGGTGGCGGAGTCAGGCGTGCAGCCCTGTCAGACGCCAGCCCTCGGATCGGTGTCATTGCAGTGAACACATTCCAGCCCAAATACCGGTCCAACTATTAAAAACTACCGGGGTCCACTGAGATTGTGTCAAAATTTCATATGAAGGCAGAACTTGAGTGAGGCAATTGCTCGTTACAAGCATGGAGAGGAAGGAAGGTGAAAGGATGCACGAAGGTAGGAGAGGAGACTGCATTATGGTCAGAGCTTAACAACAGAGCCCGCGTGTTTATTTGTCTGTGCTGTTTTGCTTCCCAGAATGTACAGCCTGTAAAGAGTAGGGTAAGATTTCTAGTTTCTTTAGTATGCCATGCAAGTATGCGCTAACCTGCTTAGTGAATGTGCAACTGTATCAAGGGCGGCTGCTAACAAAATTACTTTAAAAGTGCCAGAAAGAGAGAAATTTGAGCTCAAGTCTTCCTAAAGCAATATGTTCTTAAGTTTGCACAATGCATCAGGCTCCAGTTAGAGGTGGCTCACCTCACCCACAAGGAAAACTACTGCAGACGAGCAACTTCCTTTAACTGCCGTGCAACTTGCAGCACAGACCTGTTTTTTAACTGCAATTTAAGAATCTTGTTCAGTGATAGCTACTGCACTTTAAAAAATGCCCCTGAAATCAGAATTAACTATAGATGCAGGACCAAAGACTGCTAGTCAAGGTAAGACATTGAACACAATGCTTTAAACTTCGCTTAGCTGCTTTAAACTTTAGGGAGGTGAATGTCTGTGTCTCTGATTATAGCAATCTCCTGAAACACACCTGTAGTCTTCTTGAGTATTCCATTCTGTTAACCTGATCTAATATTCTTAGATATCTCAAGTGCATGTGATGGAATGACAGGGAATCATTAATTTAGTAGCTGTTTGCTTCAGACTTCAGTTCTACATGTTTGTTAGGTTTTTTTAATAAACTGTTTACAGCTGGACCTTAAGTTCTTGCACATCTGTTTTGTGGAGCTTGCTGTCCATACAAGTTGTATACCAGTAAGAGTCTTATAGAGGAAGAGTAATGGATGTTCTAGTTAATCTGCATTTCTAAGGAATGATTACATCGTTAATGTGTTATTCAGCTTTCTGTTATTATTGTCTAACTCAGCAACTACAAGAAGTGGAACAGTTAAGTAGCTTTACCAGTAATTATATTCATTGTTATTAATTATATGACTATACATTTTCTGCTTAAGGCAAATTGCTTTTTAAACAGCAATGAAGAACAACCAAGCTGCTTGACTAGTTTTTGTGTACTAAGTACTTCCTGTTCTCGGTGCCTGTTGTTTTTAAAGTAAGCAATAAAATCTTGGCTGCTCTCCTTCAGGGCATTTAAATATCCAGGATGGCTTTTTCAAATGCTTCTGAGTCAAAACTTGCAATTACCGCAGGTCTGGAAGGGGTTTTGCATATTTGTAGAATAGCCTTGTTTATTATTAATTTATTAAATGAGCATAGCAAGTACAGCATCTCTGTGTCATTTTAACAATTTGTGCAGCCATAATGAACTTCACATAAAGTTTGTCAGGATTAGAGACATCAAAAGTGGGAAAGTTCTGTTAATTTCATGAAAAACAATCTTGCAGAAAGGCTCTATTGGTGTTCCCCGTGAAAACTAAAATCACATAGGCTTATTCCTTTTTTCAGGCAAGCTGCTGGGAAGGGGAAGATATCTCATCAGCTTGTCCACAGGGCATGTCATTTGTTTCTTACTGCAGATCAGAAAATCCAGTCAAGTGGCATACTGCAGTAGCAGATGAAGCTCTAGTGAGTCTTGTTCATAGATGTACTTGTTCTGTTAATCATTTGGACTCTGAGTAGTGAAAGATGAGATCACTGTAGACTGATGTAATATCTGCTGATCCCTAGCCTTCCCAGAGTTTCAGACATCCAGGTTATAAAACTTCCCATTAGTAGCTTAGCTCCCTCTCAAGAGGGGAAACTCTATGCTCTATTTGAAAATTCAGCAGATTGTTCAAGTAGTTCCTCAACAACTTGACGTTCCTGCTCAGTAGTTTCAGACATTCCCAGTTCATAAACAGTAGCTGCAGAGCTTTAAACTCTTACAGCTCAGCTCTGATCTGGATCTCCTGGCGCTGATAAATGCTCTCTGCCAAGTGCTGCTGTGTACTACTGTAGGAAATCAATAACTGTGTTAAAGTGCATAGTCTTGTATTTGTGTATAAACAGCTGACAGAGTTGACCTAATGTCACTACACAGATTTTATGCTGAATCTTAGAACTCGTTTCCTTTGTTGTCTTGTGACTGCCAAGAGGGTGTACTGGGCAACTGGGAACCTGTTACTGTTTCACAGTGCCACCACAGTGTTTGCCATTCCCCTTTCTGGTAGTTTTCTCTGTTTGGCAGCTGTCAGCAAATGCATATTCTCTTATATGCAAATGTATAGAAGGAAACATTTTTCCTAGAAAACAGGCTGAAATAGCAATGACCGTTCTTTAGCAGTACTTTAAGAGTATTTGTTTTCCTTGAACCATTTTTGTGTATTTTACAGGCTTCCCACTAATTGTTTTTGGTTTTTTTAAGTGTCAAATTCTGTCTTGAATAAATATTACAGTATTTTGGACAGGACTTTTGAAACTACGTTTCTAAATCCATTTCCACAGGCCATACACTACCCATCCTCTGCAGTCGCCACTCTGGTGTGGGTAGCTGTCTGTTGTCTAAATGAGGATTACATTTGCTTTGCACATCAGTATGAAAGTGGGTTTTTAAAAATTTTTTCAACCAGCCTCAAACTCTACTCCTATTGAATAAACCCCTCAAGAAGAAAAATTACCTTGTCTGCTTGCTAATTTTTTATCTTACCCAAAGATTTCTGAGAACCTTAGTAAAAACTGCTTATGAGTTGTTCTTATTCTGTTAGATCTGTTAAACATTTTTCATTTGCTCTCGTTTCAGTCCCTGCATGCTGTTCAGCTCGCTACAATCTCGCACTTCTGGCCTGTTTTGGGTTCTTCCTCCTGTATGCATTGCGTGTGAACCTCAGCGTCGCTCTGGTGGATATGGTAGAACCTAACACAAGCTTAGCAAAGAATGTGACTTCCAATGTGTGTCCGGAGCATTCTTCCACCATAAATGTTCCTCGCAACACAACGGTGAGGTCTCAGGCATATTTTCTTGTCATGTGGCATGTCAAAGTGGTTTTAGCAGAAGTCTGTGATA
This sequence comes from Cnemophilus loriae, assembly GCA_013397755.1. Classification (NCBI taxonomy): domain Eukaryota; kingdom Metazoa; phylum Chordata; class Aves; order Passeriformes; family Corvidae; genus Cnemophilus; species Cnemophilus loriae. The sequence continues at coordinate 1,402,272 of VZTF01017490.1, read as the reverse complement.
GATAGAACCATACTTAGGTGGCAAGAGAACAGGCTGTATTTTACTGGATGGCCTTTCCAGTGGTTCTTTTGAAGCTGTTCTGGGAAGTATTAGCCTTAAGTAACTAGCTAATTGAGAAGCGCTGTGTTTAGGGTCAGTTTTTTTACGTACCTCTTTTCTCTGCTATTCCTTAAAAACTGGCTAATCTTACCATGTAGATCTACCATGACTCACTGTTTTATATGCCACTTATCGATTTACTGTTACATCTGCGTCAGAGCTCACATCACTGTCCAATTTGCCTGGTCTTTGTACAATCACAATGGCATGAAATTTCATTACCAATTAAAATGTAATATTTCTGTTTTCACTTCTTTGATCTCTTTCCCGGATCGTGCATTTTGTCTTTATATCCTTTGCCTCTGACTTCTAGTAATCCTTAAAATCACATTTCTTAACTGAACTGCCAGATATGGAAAAAAAACTTCTAAAAAATTCCCCAGCTTTGTGAATTTGGACTTGCACAGATCTTGTCATGTAGCTGAAGTTATTCCTGAGCACTCTTGCCATCTTCCTGCTTTCATTTTGTTTGCTTGCTTAGAGGTAGTTTATTATTTATCACAAACAAATTATAATGGTGAACTTTATGGGAAGATTCTGTCTCATCATTTCTGTGAAATGTATGCTGCTCATTTAGATGCTGAAAAATTGATCTTTTGGAAGTGATCCCAAATTTCAGAATCACTTTATTGGGCAACAGTTCATATCTTCTTGCTGGCTTCCTTTATAGCTGCAGATTACTGTCTCAATCATCTTAGTTTTTATTGCGTTGTCCACTAAACTCGTTTTTCCTGCTTCTCCCATTATTTCACCTACCCTTGTGAGCCCTGTCCTTGACTGCTCTCTTTCTTTATATTAAATTTAAGCACCTGCATCTCCTTATTAGGTTTTTTTTTGTCCGTAAATTTTCTGCAGGTAAAGCCATTTTATAGAGCATGACAGAATGTCCATTCTGTGATTCGGAAGTGGGATTTGTACTCAGGCAGACTTACATAGTCAGTACCTGTCACCTAACCCAAGCTGCTTAGAATTCAAAAAGGGATAACTGCCAGAGCACTTGGATTTCATGTAGTGATGGGTTTCATTCTTGGGTTAGATATGTCTGAACCGATTGTAAACTACCTGCATTAGCGATTAACACAAGTTTGATTGCAGTACAGGTGGGTGTAGAGGAAGGACACCCTAGGGAGTAGGTCACAAAAAATTTGAAATTTATCTATAAAGGACTAAATAGTGGATCAGTGTAATATAAAATATGGTCAGAGTAACTGCTATTTTTAACTTACTGCATTTTGTTGGGTTTTTTTCCTCTTCTTAGGGAGAAAAGTATTCTTGGGATGCTGATACTCAGGGATGGATCCTTGGTTCTTTTTTCTATGGCTATATCATTACTCAGATTCCAGGAGGATATCTTGCAAGTAAAATTGGAGGCAAGCTGTTGCTGGGGTTTGGCATCTTTGGTACCTCTGTATTCACCTTGCTTACTCCCTTAGCTGCAAATTTGGGAGTTGGCTACCTCATAGCTGTCAGAGCCTTGGAAGGACTGGGAGAGGTAATCCTGTTTTCTCTATGTAACTTGAAAATGTATCTGAATAATTTGTTCAAAATTGTAGTGATTAGACTCTATGGGGGTTGTTATGCTGGAATAGTATATGGATTGTTTCATTTGAGTGGCTTAGTTTTATGGCTTTTTTGAATAATTAAAGCATTTGCACTATATTTTAGCCTAAGCTTTTCAAATAAAAAATGTTAGGATACTTGAGACAAAACTAGAGTTCTTCTCATTTTTCAGAAACCAGCGCCTTGAAACAATATTGTTTGTATCATTGCCTATTTTCCAGTATATACAGAATCAAAAGCAGGAGAAATTAATTCTGCCTCCTTATTCTCAAGCCTTGCACAATTTTTATAAGTGGTTTCTTGCTAGACAACAAACTAATAGATTGTACTACTGCTTTTTAATGAAACATGCTTTGAAACATGTAAAGTTGAAGTGAGTTCTAAAATTCTTGCATTTCAACAGAATGAAATGATGTTTTCTAGGGTGTTACCTTCCCAGCTATGCATTCAATGTGGTCTTCTTGGGCTCCTCCACTGGAACGCAGCAAGCTCCTTAGTATTTCATATGCAGGTGAGAAATTCCCACGCTGATAATGGGATTATAAATTTTTACTGCAGTTACAGGGAGGATTGACTTAAATCAAAGGGATTTATATTGTAAATTTTAATCAGCATTTAATCCAGAAAGTGTAACATTAAAGTAAATCTTGCTTTCCATTCATTTTCTTCATTAATTCATGGCTTTTATAACCTGACAAAAGGTATTGGTCTACAAATAAGTATAAACTTGGGTCTAAGTTTGGTATAAAATGGTGCAAATAACTACTGTAAAGCTGATTAATAGAAGATACTGTAAATAAAAAAGATTTAGTATTAGGAACAAAAAAACTGGGGCAGTCACAGGATAGAGCTGTTTGGTTGGTTTTTGGAGGGTTTTTTAAGTGTTCTTGGAGGAGCTTGGGGAAGAAAACATCCAAGGTCCCATGTATTGCTGCAAAGAGCTCCTTGTCAGAGTTGAATACTCTCTGACCAGATTGTCCTAGATATTCTATATCTGGAACGTGTAATGTTTGATACCAGATTTACTTGTTTGAAGATAGTTGATGTTACACAGGTTTTTTGATTTAGCAGAGTCATACAGAATGTACTGAAAGCACAGTACAAATATAAGTTAGCACTTAGCAAATGCAACTTGACACTTAGCAAAATACAGCAATTGCAATACACTTCAGTTTGGGTTGAAGGCAAGTCGAGTCTGTTGTTCTCTCAGAAATTCTCTTGGTGTTTAACTTTTATACTTTGTGTTTGGCTGGCCCACATATTCACACTCCTTGGTCTGGCTAAGTCAGGGAGACAGTCACGCTTTTAATGAACTGAATGAGGAGAAACATTTACATCACCAGCTGATCTAGTCGACTGACCTAGCTGCTTATGTAAACCAAAGCCACCTTCGGGTGCCCTCTGTGTTGAGATAAAGTCAGCTTCTTTGCAACAACTGTGGTTGGTCACACCCAGTGTTATTGCGTGAGTTTGATGGACACATTGCTCTTGCCCACCTCACTGAGCCTTCTTGCATTTTAGCGGTTTGTTGGTCAGTCACATTGCTCAGTGCAGTATTTGAGGGGCAGGTGAAAAACATAGGTTTCTAAATTTTCTAGTCAAAACTGATATTATTTCTTTGAGGATGACAAATTTTGTATTCAGTTACTGAAGTAATGGTTTGCTCTGCTCATTCTTATTAGTAATAATTCTATTACAGCTTTTTTATTTGACCCATGGTTTATCAAGAAGGCAGGGCTATACCACGTAAACTTCAGCTATAGTTTCTTAAGAAGCTAAGACAGTCTAGTGACTCACTTTTCCCAGAGGGATGAAGCCTTAATCTTTACTTCCTCACATTTCCTCACTTCGCTCTGAACCAAATGTGTCATCACTCGTTGAAGTAACCCTTCAATGATCTACTTCAACCTCCCTAATGCATCAGAAAGATTTTTTTTCTTTTTTTTTTTCAGTCTGTTTTCTGCCTTAGTATTTAACTAAATCTACTTTAAAAGAAGACTTCATGTGAGACCCAGCACACAAGTTAAGCAGAGCGTAGAGTTGGGATTGCCTCGTACTGCATTTAGCAATTGGGAGTTTTTAAACTGTCCTTTTGTATTTTGTGAAACTATTTGCTAATGTACTAGTGAGAAGAGTCTGTGGCCTTGAACAGCCCATTGTTAGCAGTCACGGGTGGATAAGATACCTTGTGTAAGATACCTTGTGTAAGCTTGGCAGGCTGTTTTCCTTCTGCCACGTTGGCAGTCATGTGGTCTGTAGTTAATTTAATCATGATCGTGTGGATTTTCTGAGGGAACATGTGGTTGAGGTTATATGCAGTTGTTATTTTGATTTATATTTTGCATGGTGTACGTGGTTTTGTTGTTCATGCTTGGAGCTTTCTGCCTCAAATAAAAACTACTGTTTCCATGAAGATGGAAAGTAGATAGCCAGAATATCAACAAAATCTTAATATTTTCTGAGTTGAGATTAAGTTTGGAGAAGTAATCGTACAGCTAACATTAAGAGACAAAACCTACTGTTTATCACCAGTAGAGTGTCTAAGTATGTAAATAATATGGGTTTCTGGTTTAGATTTCATTTTTGAAACACCTGCCATACTTATTCTTTGCATAATGTATGTTGAATTATAAGCACAGGAATAGTTCTTTCTGGCTTTTGTCTTTATTCTCAACTGGAATCTGCTCATCTTTCCCTTCTCCCTTGATCCTACACCCTGTTGCATTCAGGAAACGTGGAATTTGAACTTACTGGTTATATATGGATGACTTCTGGTTCATGTTTCTAGAATTCCTGGTTCTGTAGACCAAGTAGGAGATAAAAAAATGCAAACTTTATTGTCACATTATACTCCCAAGGCCTAATTATACTGTGTTCAGCTCTCTCTTGTTTTGCAGCAATACTAGTTGACTAATTTGCATTGGTTTAGATGCATTAGAGCCGTCACTTTATTAGAGACAAATGTGCCAAGAATGCTTATCTTTTATTGCTCTTTGCTTCTAATTTTGGCTTCTTAAAGCTTTATGGCTCTATTTGCTTGGAGCTGCCAAAGCAGCTCATTGTGCCTGTGTTTCTTTAAAGCAAAGCACAATCCTCTAGTAGTGGTGACAATCTTCATGCATGATTTATTACAGAAAAATGAAGTAACTCTGAAATGGCACTTATACTTAAGGGGTCCATAGGACATCTAATTATTTTTCCACTTTGTTTTGCTTTCTTCTGGTAGGTGCACAGCTGGGAACTGTTGTGTCTCTACCACTATCTGGTTTAATTTGTTACTACATGAACTGGGTTTATGTGTTCTACATATTTGGTGAGTTTGTCTTGTTTTGATTTTTCTTAATTATTAAAAGTACAATCCATATTCTTTTTGAAAAACACATCTTATAAAACTTATTTTAAGTTTTAAATGTGTGTTTGACATGTTGGGTTGCTGTTTTATTCCTCTTGGGCAATTAATGATATTTAAGGCTAAGTAGATTCCAGTGCATGGCTAAATAAGCCTTCTTCCAATGAGCAAAGCTGTCTCTGAGCTGGACAAAAGCTGGTACAAGTCAAATGCTCTTAACTCTCCCACCACTTGAAAACAACAGGCTGAAATTTCTTATCTGAAGTGTGAAATTGAGTTAATAACTTTAATCCCAGGAATAAATTTCTACTTTGAATGAACGTGTGAAAAGTTACTGCTGCTTAAAATGTAAACTGTGGAAAATCTCTAGCAGTCACAGGGACCCTGAAGGAATGTCCAAAATGCAAGGCATAGCATGTTTACTGTGACTTATGTTCTAGAAGAAGCTGAAACAGAAAATATTTTTTAACAGCATGTCACAGATCTAGCTGATGCTTTTTACAGGTCTGTTTATGTGTCTGAGCCATTTCATATTCTGCGTGGGGAAGGGGAAGTCAGAATACAAGATAAGGGTTACATCTTCCTCAAAAAAAAAAATCTCCAGTTTTTTATAAATCACAAAGATTCAAACCAAAGAACTGAACAAAGTGAAATAAGTTACAATGTTACAGTTACATAAAAGTGCAGTTAATTAGGACTGATTATTGCAAAGTTACCTTTTTTCAAATGACAGTTCTGGGATTGGCTTAAGAAAGAAAAGGAGGATTGATACATCGATTAAGCTACATGTAGTGATATTCTGTATGTGTGCACAAAGTATTTTTTGTGATTAAACTTCATGTGAATTTTTTATTTCCTGGGGGTGAGCCATATCCTGTGTGACTCTTCCATGTGACTGATAAAAAGACAATTATGTATGAGCACGCAGCTTTCTTGCAGTATGAAGAACTTCAAGTAGAGGAAAAAAAGAGGAAAAAACAAAACAAAAATTCTGCTTAGTCATCTTCATTCTTTATTATATCTAAATGTGCATTCTTAAGCCACTTTGGGGAACTACTGTTTGTAAGTAGATAGAAAAATAATGTTCATTAAAATTATATTACAGTATTGAGAAAACTATTCTGACTATATCATCTGAGAGTGTTACTCGATATAATTGCTTTTTTTTTTAATTTCTATTTCTTCACTCATCTTTTCACAACAATAGGTGCACTTGGCGTATTGTGGTGGTTCTTCTGGATGTTTTTGGTTAGTGATACACCAGAAACTCACAGGAGCATTTCACATGCTGAAAGAGAATATATACTGTCTTCTCTAAAAGATCAGGTACAGCACTTTGGTAGAGACCAACTTACTTAAGTCTGAACATAAACCACAAACACTGTCATTAATGTCATGCTTTGTTTATGGTTTGTTATATGTTTTGTTATGCTTTGTTATATGTTTATGTAAACATGTTTATGTTTAGAATAACATTCTTAACCTGAGATGGAAGCAGGATTTTTCAAACAAAAAAAATTTAAAATAGTGCAGTTGTAAACTGAAAAACAATCAATATTCAAACAAAGCATTTATAATAATGCCTTTTGTTACAGGTATTGTTGAGGTGCTTTACTTAAAAAGCTTTGTATTTAAAAAGAAGCTCAAATCTGTCATTTTATAATAGATCCAGACCTGTATAATGTCTTTAACATTTGCAGTACAATATTTTACAGCATTTCTCTTTCTCAGTGTGTCATCTAGAGTAAGAAATAGATTACTGTTTGCAGAGAAAATGCTAATGAGCCAGTTCCTGAAGTCTGCATAAGATTCATTCCTATGACAGGGGGGATATATATGTGCAAACAGGGAAGCTGCCTGAGAGACCAAAATTAATATCTAGGATTGAGCAGGAAAGATTCAGCTAAATCAACACCTGAGGGGTGACTAAACATTTAATTATTTATAGTAAAAGCAGAAGGCATCAAATTTCAACAAGGGAAGGCATACTTTTTGAATTATAAAAGGTAGTAATTGGTTTACTTTGGAACAGTAAACATCAGAGCAGTAACATACTTTAGTATACCTTCATTGAGAACTGAAGACAGTAATTAATTCATTGCTGATGACTTGCATCTATGAACTGAGACTCATTTAGTGCCTTTCAGAATGGATCGTGAGCATAGATTTGGTTAGCATCGAAACACTGTATTTAGTAAATGTTCATATCAACATCCTGGTTTCTTTCTTTTTCTCTTCTCTTTGTCTCCTGCATGCCAGCTTTCTACACAGAAATCTGTTCCCTGGAGACCTATGCTGGAGTCCCTTCCGCTCTGGGCTATTGTTGTGGCACACTTCTCTTATAATTGGACTTTCTACACACTTCTTACACTGTTGCCCACATACATGAAGGAGATCCTGCGATTTGATGCACAGGAGGTGAGATATATACAAATACAGTCACTTTCTTCTGAATCAAAGAAACTAAATCACCTGCTGTTTAGAATAGAGGAAACTGTTTAAGAACCGTGGAATGTAAACGTATAGCTGGGACATGATAACCCCGCACAATTAAGCAGATGTATCAAAAATATTGCCTGCCTTATAATTTCCACTTTCTTGACTTATTTGACATTTACCTTAGTGCTAGCTTTCAAGTTAAATTTTCTGTTTGAAAATGCATGGTACCCATCTTTAACTGTTCTGTTTTAAAACAGTAATTATAAAAATATTTTCTCTGTTATATGGCTTCTATTATTATTTCAGATTTTACAACAAGTATTAGGGCTTCTGAAATACTATCTATTTCTTTGCTAACTCATAAAGGAGAACATTTCCAGTTAAAAAATAAAACTAAAAAAACCATTAGACAAGTGGCATTTTTGAAAATATTTTAAGGATGAGGTTTAAGGGAGAAAGGGACCAGAGGAAAACTTCCTTCTGATTGGATCTTTCCAGATTGTCCCTTTCTTTCCTCAATGAGCAGCAGAGGTAAAATGCCTTTTCTTACTAAGGTAACTGGATGAAACAAATCCATAGTCTTAAGGTCCAGATATAGCGCTTTTCAGGGAAATTTTATAAAATTAAATTATTTATCAGGGAAAAATTAGAGGGTGGGGAAGGTAGAATATTCTTATTTATAGCAATTACTTGACTGTACTGGTCTGTCTTTAATGAAACAGTTTTGGTGATGGCATAGCTCACCTGAAGAAACTGGTACAGCTAAGATAAAAAGGTGCTCAGAAATTGCAAGAAGTTTAACATAGTCTTTTCCTGGTTTAACACACAAAACTAGTTTAGAGCAATCTGAAGATGAATACCATGCAGGAAAGAGGTGATGCCAGGAATCTTGGGAGGAGAAGATGGGGAACCTTAACATTAGAAGAGGAGGCTGCATTAGGACAAGCTGCAAAATGGCTGGAAAAAACTAAGTGAAGTTGCTGGTTGGGTTCTTTTTTATGCCTCTTCAGGTATTCCCTGAAGAGGCATCAACATCTGTGAAAGTCATGTGCTACCACAGCTCTCAGTTGCATGTATTTTGTAAAACATCATTCCGTTAAATGGTAACAGGTTCTGCTGTGAAGTGGTTTCCTTTGTCTCTGGGTTATGTTTCTTCTTTTTGGAGTAACTTAGAGTACTGACTGTTGTGAACATCAAAAAAAACCGCTTGTGTAATAGTGTTGGACTAGCTTTGTTGCCACACATTTAGATGGATATTGCATTACCGTTTAAAATATTATACAGTTGTTACTGTATAGTCCATCAATTTCCTTCCTAAAATAAAGGAATTGGTTAAAAATAATGCTGTGTCTTTGAATAGTGCTTAAAAAAAGTTTTTTAATTACTGAGACTATCTTCTATTTTTCAAAATTTTACTTACTGTTTTTGAAAACTGAGCATTGAAATCCAATAGGCAGCATGCTTAAGTGTTGATAGAATGGACTTCAGGTGGGGATATGTTTCTTGTTTAATTTCAAATTAAAATTCCTAGGGAATCTTTCACTTATTGACAAATATACATTTCATACTAGTGTATAAAGGTTATAGTATTTCTATTCAAATACCTCTTTTTAATCACTGATAAGGTCAAGCTATAGCTCTGTTATCAGTAACTATCCATAATTGTTTGAAAAGGCTGTAAATGTAGGCAGTTTAGTAGTACCTTTTGTTTCCCTTCATCAGAAAATCATGTAGAATCAGGCCGAAGTCTCTAAACAGCATGTATTTAAAGTAATGGGAATTAACTAGTGACTTCAGTGTAAGTAATGTCAGGTCCTGAATAATTCTGCTTTGGGATCGTGGGATGTCCAGCCTAGATGAGATGAAAGTCCTAGTTCTATATTTTGTCTCTGTTTACAGCCAGCACCAGATGTTTCAGCAGATGGATAAGAAATAATGTTATGTAACACTAGTACAAAACCCAGAGATTCTGTGTAGTTTTCAAAATTCTGAATAATATTTACAGCTTCCACTTACTTTAGTAACTCACTTAATATTGGTATCCTGGAAACTTCTACGATCAGGTTAATGTCCACAAGATACCTTCAGTTATAGTTTTCTTTTTCCTGAAGCCAGTTGCTGATTTAAACCTTTGAGTTTTTGGTCTGACTGCATTGGTAGTTATGGATAAAGTCATGATTAATTTGTCATTTTAGTGTTTTAACTGTCTTCTTTTAACCTCTTTAACAGAATGGATTTTTGTCTGCCCTGCCTTATTTTGGCTGCTGGTTATGTATAATTCTGTCTGGGCAAATTGCTGATTATCTACGGGAAAAACAGAACTTCTCCACTGTTTGTGTTCGCAAATGTTTTACCCTAATAGGTAGGTGCAAGTCTCATCTCTTGGAACATATAATCTTAGAACATGTAATAATATCAATTTGGGAAGAGTTAAGGGCTTGGGAGAGTAGTCTGGCATTCTGCTGTGAGATGAGATAGCATTATGCGTGGCTTGAGAGAAGCAACTTTATTTGTACGTTAATATGTCAAGAGTAAATCCTATCTTTTTCCATGAGAAGTAGGCCTATTGGATAAGAGAACAATAAGGGATTGTCAAAAGCGTTTTTTAGGTCAAGATAATTGGGCTACAAGCAAACCAGTCAAATAAATGGTCATGTAAAGTCACCATAAAAGAGTGAATGAAACATTGTTATCAAACAAGGTTTATCAGACTGACAGGATTATTGTTCTGCATGAGCCTGTTCTGTTGTTCAGTGTTTTGTTTATCTAAGACTAAAGTAACTGAATAGGAATACACTTGCAAAATTTAGAGTTGTTACCACAGTAGAAAGACCAAACAGAATCCAAAATGGTCTTGACCAACTGGGAGGAGAGATGATCTGAAATCACCAACAGATTAGCCAGATCAGGTTTTTAATGAACACAAGTAAAAGGCTGTATTTAGGAAAGAGAAGCTGATTGCTGAATAAAGAGGGGACAGGGGAAAGAAATGGAAGGGAAAAAAAAAGACAGATTAGGCACAGGATCCACAGAAGTTGCAGCCCAGTTATTGTCTGGTCATCCTTGCTGCCTTCTCAATTCAGCTGCTTCAATTGTTTTCTTTAAAGCAGCTCTTGTAATAAATTCTCAGGCATTTTCTTTGTTTGTCTTAAGCCTATGCTGTTTTGGTGATTCAGTTTACACCTCACATCCACGTATGTATAACTCAGGAGAAAAAATGTTGTTGTCTTAGGAAAAGCAGGACTTAGGTTGGCTTCATCAACAAAAGCATGTGCTTGGAGCTGTTTGCAGAGGTCACAATGGGGTCATGTGAATGGGCTCTGGTACTGGGAAATGGGTACCAAAGTTAGCTGCAGATAGGAAGCGGTGTGCATGAGCTCATGATGGCTGATAAGCTGTTTCCAGTGCCTGATGCAGCATCTCTACAGCTATCCTGGGTTCACCCAGGGTTCACAGTGTCAGTGGAGCTTCAATTCATTTATAGCAATAAATAAAATTAATTTGTGGGGTAATTTTCAGCATCTGTCGATTTTTGTTAATTTTTTTATCTAGTTTGTTCTTTGCCGCTAGAGTGGGATATTTCTGATCTAGTTGCTGTTTCCCAGGACAACAACAGTTTTGCAACCCATCTGCTCTTCCTTTTTACAAGGACATGTAATGATAGGACAAGGGGGGATGGGTTTAAACTGAGAGTAGATTTGAATTAGATAATAGGAGGAAATTCATTACTGAGAGGGTGGCGAGGCACTGGAACAGATTGCCCGGAGAAGTTGTGGCTGCTCCATCCCTGGAAATGCTTAAGGCCAGGTTGGAGGGGGCTTTGACCAACCTGATCTAGGGGGAGGTGTCCCTGCCTGTGGCAGGGAGATTGCGACTAGATGATCTGTAAGGTCCCTTCCACCCCAAACCATTTCTGATCCCGTCCCACTGTAACGTGCGTGGTGCAGTGCCGGTTCTGTACGCCAGGGGGCGGTGGAAGTTGCATGGAAAACGTACACAGCTTGGAGCCTCTAGGTGTCTCTCGTGTTAAACGTCCATTGATCCCGAGATTTCTGTCTTACAGGAATGATTGGACCTGCGGTGTTCTTAGTAGCAGCTGGATTCATAGGCTGCAACTACGCACTTGCTGTTGCGTTTGTGACCATATCAACGACACTAGGAGGATTTTGTACATCAGGCTACAGCATCAACCATCTGGACATAGCACCTTCGTAAGTATTGCTGAAACTGTTGTTAGTGCATGGGAAATGTTTATGACCCCTCTTTTTTCTTTGAGTGTTGCTGGGGTGTCTTGGAAATGTAGCTATGGAGCATGTGGCGTACAGATCTGGAGTGTAAACACTGACAGTTACTTGGGTTTACAGTATTAAGCACTGTATTTGCAAAAAGTGCAAGTTTGGCAGAGGATATGACATAAACAATAGTTTAGAATCATTCCAATTTTGATCCTGCAGTAATAAATTATATAATTAATTACAGATTGTAATTATAGACTTGATAAACTTTTGTCGTATTTGATTCATGTTCTTAATAGGACAGTGTTTTTTGAGCTGTACAATACAGTTAAGTGTTTCACTGTTTTCAGCTATTCCATAGGAGCTATCAACCTCTAGTATGAACATTACCATATTTAAGCACTGCAATACAGGCAAATTATTTGCATTTGAAAAGCAATTTGTACACTGGAATCTAAGTCTTGTTACAAGTAGTTGACCTAATTTGTCAGTAGGTGACAAACCAGGTATGTACAATTGCTCTTAAATGAGTAATTTTCAAGAATGGGAAGTTGAGACTTCAGGCTGTAATTTCTCCAGTGTGTTACAAATTCGTAATTGGGCAGATCTGTCAGTTTCCCAAAGAGTGTGGATGTATGTATATTCTTCTAAAAGTGCACTGGTAAAAGTCAAGTACTTTGCTTTGTCATTCATTTACCTATTTGTGGTAGCACTCAGATGTGAACAGGGCCAAATGACTTTATGTCCAAAGAAAACTATGTTTCTCTATTAATGTGTAAAATGAAAAGACTTTAAGTGTAAGTGTAGAGGAAAAATCATTTTGTAGAAATATCACCTATTAAAAAATTCTGATCATCTAGACAACTTATAGGAGACCTTGGGTCCCAGTTGAAGATGGTATCCAGGCTTTGGCAATTGAAACAATGGTGGTCACGTCCACGATCATGGACAATTTTTGACTTAACAAATTAATATGAAATAGCGGGAACCCAGTTAATCTTGGCAGGTGAAGTTAGGTAGCAAGCAAGAGAGGAGGTATCAGTGGCTAGCTATAAACAGCTTGTACTGCTGAATTGAATATGAAAGCAAGGAAGATAGCTTCTGTGGTGCACTTTGTTTTAAATCACATATAACTACAAATTTAGAAAATGTACTTAAAGCAGTGCATCTGGGGGGTTATGGGACCATCATACAACTTCTTTTTCAAGCTTAGATTTGCAGAACTACAACAGTTAGTTTCCAAAATATGTATTAAACGGTGCTTGTTATTTGTGTACAATTTAACCTGTCCATGGAATGCAACAGAGCTGTCACAGGAAAAAGGAAATCATGCAACTGCAGTGTGACTTACAAACACCAGGAACGTCTGTATATAGGCAATGGCTGAGGTTTCCCAAACTAGGATGTTATATGTGTCTTCTAATTTGACATACTTCATTTTGCATTTCAAATGTGTTTATTTCAAGAGTCAATTTGTTTATAACAGTATTCAGCATATTTTAGGTGTTGAAAAAAAGCCACAAGAAGAAAATGATGTTACACAGTGCCAGTGCCTGTCAGCAGGCATAGTTAGGTTCCGCACATGAACTGCTGCTGATCCCTCTGACCAAATCCCACTCTGTTCTTCCTGCCCTCAATAAAGTCCTGCTTTTATTCCCTTTGCATTTACATCAGACAAGTTCCTCTAGCTCTTCTTCCCTCTCAGAGAGGCAGAAGGGAGCACACTGAGTGCAAGAGGGTAAGTGTCTTGCTGATAGTTCAGGGCCGTCGGCCCAGCATTGCCTCTAGAGGCGAGTGGCTGCATATATGGGAAGACTTTCCTCGGTGGTGACGTGGTCAGGGTGAGTGCTGTTTTATTGAAACCAGTGATTTTCTATTCAGCACATGCTTGCTTTAATTCAAGGTAGATTTGTCCAAATGAGAACAGAGAAGGAAAAAAGCACGTCCTTAACAAAGGTCATATTAAAAAATTTCTTCAGATACAGAAATGCAAAATACATCGAAGATGAGAAGAAAAAGAAGACTGTCTTTCCCCCTCCCCCACACCTAATTTTTTGCAACTTGTCTGAACTTTGTTGGATAAAATGATCAAGGCAGACATGCACAAGTTCAAGGAAATGCTTGACATAATTGTAGAAATCTAAAAATAGGGTCTGCATAAAATTGTGAAGGAAACCTCTGTAAAGAGTTTACTCAGAGCTCAATATTTATTTCTTGTAATTTACTGAAAGATATTAGAAAAAACAGAAGTAATTCAGAGCAGTTTCAAAATGCACAAATGCCCATTTAAATTGGTTAAAAGTATGCTGCCTAGAATAGCAAATGGTCCCTTTTTACTACTAAAGCTTGCATTTTACCAAAGAAATAATTATTATATTCACAGTAAAAAAATTAATGAAAATACTGATGCTTAATTAAAAACAGTATTTGCTATGTGCTTTTGGTTTCTAACATGTATCTATTATGCCATTGGTCAGCTGGATTGGCGAAGGGTTGGGGACAGGAGGGAGACAAGATTGTTGTTTTAGGGAAAATATATTATATTTTATCTCTTTAAATCTACATCAGTGCCTTTCTATTATTGCGAATTTTAGTATTGGTGTTACCATGATTCCTTGTAATATTCATGTGGCTGTGTAATACACTAAATACTTCACATAGCTGGTTTTTTTCCTCTTGATTTTACTACTTGACTGCTCCGCAAGTTTAATTGTATTTGGTTATCCCCACTATGCCATAAGAACCTGACCAACAGCTTACAATTGGTTTTGCTCTACAGACATGTCACTTTTTGCTTTCCCTTTTCATATGGGAGCTTCCACTGTGCTGAGGGAGTGTCATCACAGTTATCTGCATCAAACAGTGAGCACTATCAGGAATGCAGCCTATGTCAGAAACACTGGGCACAAACAGAGGCATTTAGCCAGCAACTGGTTGCCAAAGTTCTTTGTCGACCAGAGAAACTATTAAACTGTTTTTAGTTTTAAAAGTGTCTGTTAGCAGTATTGTGGTGCTTAAACATGTTGAAGACAAAGTGCATTTGGTTCTACTTAAAGGCTTTAAACAGGGTTTTGCTTTATGTGCTTATTTTCCTAAGGGAAACTTTTACAGTTTGGCATTCAGCTTCATAAAGGCCTATTAATTCTAAACCACTTTGCAAGATAGGAAGACTGTATGCTAGGTTTATAAGAAATAAAGAGGTTTTAACTAAAGCATTGCCATGCTTTAAACTGATATGTAGTATAGACTTTCAAGAAAAAAATCAACTAGTAAGATAGATGGTTGTTTCCCTCTCTCAGGAAAAAGCCACATGTTTTTCTAATATCATTGTAATGAATACACATATCACAACCTTTTGTAACAAAGCTGTATGGTTGAATTCTCCTGTTTTGGTAAATAAAATTTCAAAGCTGTGCACTTCTCTTTAGAGAGGAAATATGTTTCTGTTATGTTAAAATTGGTGAGGACACAATTTTACTCTGAACAGCCTGAAATGATCACTGGGATATGACTCCTTTCTCCTATGGTAAACTGCAACTATTAGTATTTTGTATGATTCTTCAGCCAACAAATCCACCTTGAAAATCTGAAACACAGGGATCTGTGCCCTGGTGGTTGGAAGGTCAAACTTCTGTGGAACATCTGGCTCTTATTTCTCTTCAGTCTCTCTCACAAGTCTGCACTTGTGGTACAGTTTCAAACTTTCTGTATTGCAACATGCCTGTGAGAGAGATCGTGAATTGCTTAGAGATGAGGTGCTGAGACTCAGATATTAAGCAAGTTACCAGCTTTTCCCAGCAAGTTTTCATGGCTGCTGGTGCATATGCATACATTTGTGTGCGATAGAGCAGCACGTTCGTGGAACAGGAGGCCTCAGAATGGAGCTGCAGGAACAGCAACCAGCAGAACTGGTTTAGTCAGACCCATTTCCCATTGGCCTTGACCCACAGAAAGCTGAAGGGAAGGACTGCCACAGCACTCTGAAATCCCATCTTTGGAATATACACTTTGTAATGTAAGTGGGGATATCCAGGCACACTGCTGATACTGCCTTCTTGGCAGACAAGTTTTTAGCAATGAAACCTGAACCAGCTCTTACTGTTGGCAAACAGCACTTTGTCATACTCCTTGTTGTCTTTCTGCTTCAAGACATGCAATGTGTCTTTAAGTGCTCCAGTGGATCCATTCCAGACAGTTTGGTTGTGGCTTAGCAAAGGGGATGTGGGTTTGGATTATGGACCTTGAGCAAAGTCATAGGCAATTTAAGTTAAATTTCATCACCAGCCTCTGAAAAATAGAGACATACAGAATCATTTAAGTAGAAAAGGATCTTTAAGATCATCACGCCCAACCATTAAACTAACACTGCCAAGTCCACCAAACTATGTCCCTTAAAATGTATTTACCAAGCTGTCAGTGAGTTGTTATTAGAAGAAAAGAAAGTCATTCACACTGGAATATTTGTGTTTTAATTTGTCTTGTGTGATCAAGATGAAGCATACATGAACAGGTTAGGCTTAATTGTTTCCATGATTGATAAGCCTTACAAGTTAATAAGCAGTGTTAAAAACTTCTCTTGCAGGTATGCTGGAATTCTCCTTGGGATCACAAATTCTTTTGCTACTATCCCAGGAATGGTGGGGCCAGTTATTGCCAAAAACCTCACTCATAATGTGAGTCTGTTTATTATTTTTTTCAGTTGTTATATTTTTATCTCAATTGAATAGAAATTCCTTCTTCTCAAGTCTGCAGTCCTTCAATGAAACATGGGTTACCACCTGTAAGTCATATTGTTCCATTGTTGTGAATTACTTAATTCCTAGCTCTTATAGTCCTGATTTTGATCAGGAAAATAAGGGTAAAATCAAAGACCTTTGTAAGACTTGACAATTTTAGTGACTCACCACTTATATTCTCTAGGAATAAAATGAATATATTTTTATCACAGTACAACTCTGATAAAATGCCAACTAAATGAGACATTTGTGGTATTGTTTTGTTAAATTAGAACAAGTTCTTGCTTGTGGTTTTTTTAATTAGGCTCTCATGTAAGGTATTGAGTTCTAATGTCAGCATTTCTCAGATAAGTGAGAAACTAGATTCCAGTGTTAGATTTGACTTAACAAGGTGGTGTAGTGATTTGGATAGAAAAAGGGGAGCACTGGGGCTTTGGAGGAGTTTTTGCTTACTATTTTTGCAATGAACATATGAATTATTCTAAAATCTTTTAAGAAAGGGAGATGAGAGAAGTAAGCTTAGTGATAAACATGAATTTTTAGGGTTGGAGGTCATTCTAAGGATTTCCTTAAAAATCACAGAATCAAAGAATATTCAGAATTGGAAGGGACCCACAAGGATCTTCGAGTCCAACTCTTAAGTGAATGACCCATATGAGGATCAAACTCGTGACCTTGGCTTTATTATCACCATGCTCTAACCAAAAACAATTGGAAAATATTAAGTAATACATGAATCCAATAAAATTAGTTCTTCCAGATATCTTAACAAGTGAGTCGTTTTAGGGTATTTTTGTCTGGTTTAGTTTTTTCCCCTCCATACTAATGCACTCTTCAGATATTCCGTTTTGGTAGTAAGATTATTTACAGGTTTGTTACAGCATCATCTGGAACTTAAAAAAAAAGAAAAACAACTTTAAGACTATTTCTTTATTTGAAAAGACAAAAAAAAAAAAAAAACAAAGAGCAAATAAACCACAGTTCTTTACTACACATTTATTAAGGCCTTATTAAATACCAGAGTTTAGAGGATTACTCTTGAAATCTGAGTTAAGGTAGCTACCTTGTTTGGACCAAAAGGCTTATGAATCTGGAATGTTCACATAGTAGTCATTAAGAATAGCTTACTGCATAGTGCAGGGCACTTCAGCTCCTGGATCACCTGATCTGAAAGCAAGGTAGTGTTTCCCTGACAGTAACAGTCTCTGCATTTGTGTCAATGGTTCTGCATCTTGGGTGATAAACTGATCCAGATAGGGTAATGCAGTTCTAATAAGACTATCTGTGTAAGCTGTATTATAAAACTGAAGTTGACTATACTAATGATTTCATCCTTTATGTTTATAATGCTTTTATGTTGCTGTGAAATCATGCTGAATGGCATTTACATTTAAATAGGCAAGGCATCTAGCATCAATTTTAAAATTACTTTATCTTGAGTGTGAAGCTGCAAATTGACTGCATCTTTTTTTTTCTTCCCCCATTTGACAGAATACTGTGGGAGAATGGCAGATGGTTTTCTATATTGCTGCCTCTATTAATCTGTTTGGAGCAATTTTCTTTGCATTATTTGCAAGTGGAGAAGTTCAGGACTGGGCAGTCAGTGGATATCACTTGCATAGAAACTGAAGGAGATGTTGAAATTCCAAAGCTGTGCTGAGTCCCGTTGTGCTTAGAACTATGTGACCGGAAAAGTGCCTTCCCTGCTGATGCCTAGGAGTCTTCAGAGCTATTCGGTTAAACTATTTTATCTCTGTATCTTTTGTACTGAAAATAATTTGACAGCCTATGTGTGCTATTTCCTAACAAGAAACTACTTGGATTAACTATAGAAATTTCATGCTAGGACTTGATATCAAATATATGATCAGAGACATTTTAAATCACTGTGGTAGGCTCTAATACTTTCCAGTTTTTAATTAATATTTTCTGAATTAATGTGTAGGCAGATATTTGCTGATACTAAAATGCGAGGAAAAAGTAAAGTGATTATGTAGCACTGTAAGGAGGAATGGCATGCAAAGAATTGTACCCAAAAATGTGTTTTGATTTCCATTATGGAACTGATAGTTTTTTTGCTGTTTAAAAAAGTGTAGAAGAGCTCTAGTTTTATACAATCTTTTATAGTGCTTTTATTTTGTCAGTGTTTTAATGATGGCTAAGAAATGCACATGTGATTTACTTCTATTTTACGCACAAGTTTTGACTATATAAACATTCCCTGTTTCATGAATACAGCTTCACAACTAATACACAGCAACAAAGAAGTAAACGTACCATTGGGACTGACAGAATAAACCACGTGTCCTCTGTGGTGCAGGTTTTTCAAATAGGCCTCATTTTTATTTCTTTCTGCAAAGAAGAAGCAGTGCAGCTCAGTAGTTTCAATCTAGGCACTGTACAGGAGTGAACTAGAAATAGAATATCTGCATGATTGCCTTAAAATAACTTTGTTTGGCAATTAATTTTTTTGTCTTTTTAAATCAATGCAGTGGAATTCTTTCCTCTTGCGTGTAGATATGTTTGTCAGCTTGTCAGTGTAAATGAAATAAAATAAGGCCAGTGTAGCAAATAATAAGGAAAATCAGTTGTCTAACAGCCTTGTTTGTTAGTCAGATAAAACTAGAGTATAAAGGAACTAGTGCAATAACCTGGTGCTGTTAGTCTCCTATCAAGATAGAATTTGACACTCAAGAGCATTCTTTGCACAACATGCACTTAAATGCCACAGAGTAGGATTAAGAGTTTTAAAAACAGTGGCCTTGTTAAGAACAAATGGCTGAATAATCTTAGACCCAAAAAGCAAAGGAAAATTCCTGTGCCAAAGATTCCTGGATTGGAGCAATTAGGTAAAAAAGAAAAATCACTGGGCTCTGGGTTTTTCATTTACCACCAATCCAAAAGAAAAGCCCAGTACTAAAGCTGCTCCAGTGGAGCCTACCTTCCTTCATTTCTAGGAAATGGCATCTGCCTCTCCTTTTTAGCTTTAAGAGCCATTTTGTTTTGGCCTTTCTGGAAGTGTCATGTTCTCTGATGGTGGATTTAAACTGTGTTTAAATCTCTGTTTGTGTCTGCAACATTTCCACAATAAACAGTGTGTTGTTCAGATTAAATTAGTACTTATTCAGTGGGAGTATGTTAAAACTATATTGTGTCTTCAGTGTTTCTACAATAAATATAAATATTTACACATGCATCTGTTGTTGAAAATTACTATCTCCCTGAAGTTACAACACAGTTTTGCAAGTATGCTGAACAACAAGGTTGGTGACTGGATTGAGGAATGTTTAATAATTTCTTGGAAAATTGCCTTCCTCAGAAGTTTCTTGTCTGGCTTTACAGGTAAGTATTGTCTTCCACCCGACACTGTATTAAAAGTAACAATTTCACTTTATGTGAAAAGAAATTTGTTGTCTTTCAGTATCTTTGGTTAAGAAGGAGGGGGAAAAAATTAAAAACTAAAAGATTGTATATGGTTTAAATTAATTTATGCCTTTGCTTTTCTAGAGATTGTCATAAGGCCAACATATGGACAGGGTTGCAATTCTACCTGTTCTGAAGTCTGAAACTTCAGCTTCCTGTGCTTTTAGTCTCTTTCTTCCTGTGCTTTTAGTCTTTTTCCTTGAAAACAGTTTAGTTGAATATCAAAATTTAAAAAAATTATACTTAATGGAGTAGATGCAGTAGAAGTGTATGTAGACATTCTCTGTATCAGTTAAATGAGCCTGAACCAGATTTAGTTAAAACTGATTTTTAGGCATATCAGCAGTTGAGCAGTCCAGAAATTTTTGGACCAGCATACTAGATTTTCTTTTCCCTTCATCTAACGCACCATTATTACTCATTTTGCATACTCTGTAACTTCTAAGTCAGCTTGGAAAGGGAGACTGAAAAAATGCTATAAATCTTTATATTATTTGTGGACAACAGGCTACACTGAGGTTAACATACAGCTATTTCTGATTTCATTTTTAAAAGTGTCAAAATATAGGGTGGGACTCTTGATTCAGTGAGGCTTTTAACACATAACAAACAAGAATATCCCCAAAAAACCCTTAAGTGTTACTTTTCTGTATCATGTTTGCAAAAAGGAAAATATGTTCGAAAAACTGTAAAAATATTTTCTGCTAATCATGATATTATTTTTATTGCATTGCCACACTACTGTTTGTGTGGTTTTCTCAGCCGGTTTCATCTGTTCAAAGATATTTCTCATATTCTGTCTTCTCAGGAGTAACAAGGGCTTTGAGTACCTCTTGTCTCAGTTCACTTGTGTGACACAGGATCTTGACAGAAATTGGGCAGGTTTATGGTGGTGACTGTTTTCCTGAAACAATCCTATAACTATTATTTCTTGCTGCATTTCCTTAACAGGTATACCAGAGTAAGAAGTTGTGCTCTGTGTTCCATGAAGAACCCTCTAATTAGGATGTCCACCTGGAATGAGGGAAGTCAGTTCAAAAACAGATTTCACCCATTTCAGAGCAGGAGTTGAACCACTGCTTTGGGAACATGTCTTAGTGTTGCCAGGTATTTTTAAGTGCTTTCTCTTCAATGTCTGCTTCTGACACAGTTCCACTTAAATTTATTTTTTTTGAACATTTAGTGCAAATTTCTACCGACATTAGAAACAGAGGTGGAATAACTTCTTAGAATATCCTCCAGCATGTGACATGGGTATTGCCTGAGATCAGAATCATGGTCTCTTACAGCCTGAAAAAGTGCCTTCATCATGCTTTGCTAAATATGAAATGCCATAAGGTAATGGGTGTGGTTTTCAGTTCACTATTTCTTTGTTCTAAGGGTACAAAGTACCAGTCAAATACCTTAAAGAAGTCCAAAGTATTTGGCACCCAAAAATACGAGTTTACTTACATAGGCCTTTTTAATGCTAACATAGTGAGGGTTTATATAACTCATCATAATACATAGACACCTGTGCATGGTGCTGCCCCATCTGTTCCTCTGTAACTGGTAACAACTACATTTGCTCTGTGAAAGGGTCATCTTAGTTGATTTCCCAGAAGTTGAATTGTTTCTGTGATGTATCTTTTGTCTGGCTTCTCCTCTCAATCACTTATTTACTTATTTGCCAATTTCTTCTCTTCTGCTGTCTGGGAATGTTTGGTTCCATGACAAATGAACTAACCTTTGAGTTTAGTGGGTCTTCCAATATTTTTAGCATTTGTCAGGAAGGAAAACTGTGGGTGAGGAAGCCTATACATTCCACAGATAAGTGAGACACAGTTTGTATGGAAAGGTAGTATCTTTTGTTAGATCACCTAGAGCTTCAGAGAAAAAAGACATGTTTTTAAACTTTAAGCCTCCTCGTTCACATTTTGAGCTCAACCATCACAACTAAAACACTGCTACTGTGTTTTATAAACTGTTGCAGTGAGTAGCATTTCAAGAGGGTCTCTCATTTCTCCTGTGCACCTGCATCTCAAAAAGCTGAATGTCTACTCTTAATTCATGTTAAGATCAATTAAATCACATCAAATCAATCAAAGCAATTATCAAACAGTTGTAGGCTGGCCAAATCCTTTTCTGAGACCTGTCAGTAAAAATGCTGTCTCTCTTAATAAAAGGATACTGGCCTGAATTGTTATACTGAGGAAGATAAGTCTGACTTGAAGCTAAGGAAAGGATATAATGTGACGTGAACGATTTGGTATTAACACATTTTGCTGTTTCTGTGCCCATGGGGAGGAAATCACCACACTAGCAGTAGCATGTTCACCAACAGCAAAGGAGATAATCCTGAAGCTATGAAGAGGACCTCATGTGGCCTCCTATTTGGTCTCTTTTATATGAAGAAATATACCAAGCCTTTTTTTCTAAAATGCATTTGTTTAACTAATCAGAACATGATAGAACCAACTTAAAGCTTTGCTGATTTGCCTTCTTCATGCTTCACTCATACTACAGCTATTAATATTTCTGTAATTCTGTATCTAATTGGCTATATGTTTATAGTGCTCAAATATAGCTTAAGAAAGGGTTCGTTTATTTACACTTCTTGTGATGCATATAGTCTGTTGCAGAAGTAATTCTTGCCATGTTAAATGCTAGAGTAAAACAATGAGTTCTATTTATTTTAATTTCTTGCCCTCCACCCAGCAGAGCTGCCTGTAGTCCCCAGGACCTGTTTTATGTCAGGGTGTTAGTTATTAACATTTTGTGCGTTTCAAATAGCCACAAAAAGAACTGCAAGAAGACACCAGCAGTTATTTAAATCCCAGTTGCGTAGCAAATGGCAGAGGTGGAGCACACAAAGGCATGCCAGAGGATAAAGTAACACTCTATTGAGTGAGACACTGGAGACCCAGTTAAATCCCATTGCAACCTTTCTACTTCTCCTCCTTCATAAAGCTGCCATAATGGTGGTTGGTCATACATTTTAAACTAAAACTCCATCTGAGTGATTCACATCCCTGACACAGAAACCAGGTTTTTATTGTGTGTAAAACCATTGATCTGACTTAACATAACACGTGGTAATTGCTAAGAAGCTCCAATACACATCTGGCCAATGTAGTTCTCAAAGGAGTCATAACTCAGTCCAGTGAGAATTGCACTTCTTTGAGGAAGGTTACTTCCATGAGAAATTTTAACTGTTTGGCCTTATCAGTTAAGAAGTGGTGTCCTAAAAGAATTGCATGTCTTACTTTTCCTTTTCCTGTGTAAGCTCCAAAATTTGGAATTGACTTTCATTTCTCAACAGTATACTTAATAAGATTGCACTTTGGTAGAGTTCAGGCCTGGATCAGACACAAAACATGAGAACTCAGCTAGCGGAGTAATTAGAGAAGGTTCAGGAATTGGTGTACATTTTCAAGTGAATGCAGATTAACTTCAGAACAAGGGTAACTTTGCTCTTATTGCAGCATAACCTGTACCAGGTTGCAAGTGAAGGTGCCTTGGAGTTGCCAAAGGCATAACAATGGAAAGAAAGTGTGGCTTATTAAGCCAATATTCTGTTTGCTTTCTCTTTCCTTCAAAGGATGTATTTGCTAGAGAGTAGAGCTGAATGAAAAGTGGTAATAGCCTTTGATAATGTGTTCTTGGAAGGAAATTTCATTAAAGGAATTTCTTAAGATCTTTTTCTGTAGTATACAGAAGTTTCCGTATGGCTGCTTCAGAGTAGGAAATGAATATATCATTTTTTCTGGTCTTTTCCTAAATTAAATTCCATTGTACTAATTTAATAAGCTTAGCTCAGTCAGACATACTGTCATGTTTTCTGATGGAAAACATGGTTCTGTTGATATTTCTTTACCTACCTCTCCTGGAGCATTCTAGCAGTAAATGACTAATCTTCTATTTTTGAATCATCTTACTAGATGAGAAGAGTCAATAGATGAGCAGACAGCAGGTTCATTTGGTTTTGATCAGGGGTAGGGGGAAATGTGAAGAAAAAAAAACCAACTATTTTTCTCCCACTCCTTTTTCCCTGACCATCTGGGCTTCATGGAGAACAAGAAGTAACATGCCTTCTGCATCTACAAGTTTAAACAATCTCTGCTCTTGGGAGGGAAAGAAAAGAGTTTTTCGTGTATTCATTTGAGGGAGATTAAGCAAGAGTCCTGCTTGAAGGACTTTCTAAAATATCCATAACTAGATTACTGGTTCAACTGTTAAGTTGAACTATAAATTCAGTTGGAATGGCTATGGAAAGGCTTAATTTCTTGTCTGGAATGTTGTTTAGTTAGTGCAGTCTGTCTTTTTTTTTCTTTTGTATTTAGAGCTGAGCATATTTTGGAATTTGCTTCCAATGCAGTTACTTACGTTGATATTTTCTGCTATGAAAATAGCTTCTGCCTAAGCTTAAAAGCCCTTTTGTGGAGAGAATGGAAATTGAGATATTTGAATTGTTAATACATAGTTGGTAGAATTGCTAAGCACCTCTGCATGGTTTTGAAAGTAAACTGTCGAATACAAGATACACATAGCAGTAGAGAAGGATCACATTGTAGAAGCATATTCACATGGGGATGGCAGTGTTAATTTAACACCTCTCTGTAGAGTCATGTTGATGCCAATGTACTTAAAGCAGCTATTGAGAGCTAAGCATCTGCTAAATTATTTTGCTGTAGTATGACCTAAAGCCAGATTTGCAAAGGAGATGGCAAGTGGCAAAGCTATGTTGTCGTACATAAACTGGTAAAGTGCATGTTGCCAGCAACAGAACCCACAGTTCTCTGTCACAGGCATAACCTCTCCCTCTAATGGGAGACATGGGCTTAAATTCCTGCAGGTAGAAGGTGGAAATCAGCCTTGTTCCCACTTCTATCACAGATGGGGGAGGAGGTGGAATTAAATAATCAGCACTTACTCCCTGTTTTGAAAGAAGGGGGGCAGCCAACCTTTATGAACAGCCCACCTTGTCAGTCCTCTGATCCTCAAGCCCTGAGAATGAGGATTGCATGATATTTGTGGAGCTGTGAAAGGTTTAGAAAGAAAACAGGGGTACCAAGTATATCAAAGGCCTGTGCAGCTGCCTGCATGCAGCTGGCACCTTTAAAGTTAAAAATGGGCATCTGTGGGCAGAACTGTTTCCAGACCCGGGCAGCCACTGAGGTTTTCACTACCCCCAAATGTGTGTGAAGTGTGTTCACTCAAGCTTAGATGTCATAGATATCTGTAACTTTGCATGCATTGCAACATTCTTGGGCTTCAAATTATCCCTTCTTGCTGAAGCAGGCTGTGAAAATCAATCCGCAGTAGTCTTCTTCATCAATCTAAGAACATACAAAATCACAAGCCACAGAAACTGATTCCTCCCCCAGCTCCTCTCTTAACAGGGTGCTAACTTCAAAGGTTACTCTTGACCGTTGAAATACCAACTGTATTAAACAAGCAGTCAGAATGCAAGCAACCAGTTTGAATTGCTGGAATTCAATTATAAGCAGCTGGCTTCACTTCTAACTGAGGATCTAATAGTTAAAAAAAAAAAAAAAAAGCAACAGACCAAAACAAAATTCCAAACTAAATCCATCTGTCTGCTTCTACTCAATGAAAGTTAAATTGTAAGTGTGCCACTTTGAAACCCAGATGAAAGTTTCACTGTTCAGAGCATGTGCAACCTGTACAAACACACATTTACAAAGGCAGATGTCTTCCTACAGGAGGTAAAAATAAATCTCTCTACGGGTTTCCTCTTCCTCTGTGTCTGTTTTAATTCTTCTGAATCACAAAATATGATGCAAAGTCACAGCAGCATGCACAGATGGGTGGTTAATATGCAGCTCCGGCTGTTCTGAGGAGGTTGCTGTTTGACTTGTGTCTTTTCAGCTGAGTCATGAAGTATAACTATGCAGTTGTATGTTTCTTTGTCTCAGTGCTCCAGGCAAGGAGGCTGCTGAAAGCAGCTATCTCTGGCCACGAGGAAACACAAAAGCAGGGATTTAGAGTACGGAGCCGGGCAGTGCTGAGCTGGTGCATGCTTCTGCAACAATGGGGAGCCATGGCAGGCCCCTGCCTCAGCACAGCTTCTCCTACCAGCCAGCCCGGGGGCAGCTCACGTGGGTAAGATGGCATAGAGGATGATACAGATAAACCACTAAACGAATTCAAAGTAATGGGATCAAAATAATTTTTCCCAGAATGCTGATTCCTGAAAAACCTCAAGATCAGCAAGTCAGTTAGCATAGTCAATAAAATATTTTGACTCTTTGCATATTGCCTTTACTGTACTTGATTTTGATCTGAGAACTAACTACTTGTAAAGAGTACCAAGACATCCCAAATGGGCTTCAGCCATGCCCCAAAGAATCCTCTGAGGCCCTTCCACTCCCACACACAGTTTGTTTGACGTTGCTGCCTCCAGCTGTAATTGTGTCCTGGAGCTTTTATTTTAAATGAAAATAGCTTCATGTTGAACCCTAACCCTTATTACCATCCTCACAAGGGAAGAGGCCCAGTGGTAGTTGTGCCCTTGTACAAGTTTGAGTAGACCTACCTCACTCCTTCAGAGATAAAAATTACCTTAAATAGGTAATAGTCAAAAATGCATTGGCTAGTAATATGTTAATGATACAATAATGAAATATGAATAACTAGTCTTTACATGCCCAGTGTTTTCCACCTAAGTGACTTCAAACACTTGGTTATAGTGCCTTTGTTCGTGAGATGGGATAGCGTACCAGAGAACTACTTGGAAGAGATGGGGGGCGGAGGCAATGGTGGAGTGGGAACCAGTACTGTGAGCACCTTGCTGCTCCTCAAAGCCTCTGCACCGTGTGAATGAGGGTCTGCAGCGTCCAAGCCTCAGAGAAGTCAGCAATTGGCTTGTGACTGTTTGCTTAGCACATTTTTGTGCTTTCAGCCCTGGATAGCTGAGATGCAAAGGTGAACAGATTTCTCAAATGTCTCTAAATATACAGTTGATTCTATTGTGGAATGTTCGCACATCTAGAAATAGGTAACGCAGGAGAGGAATCAAAAGCTAAACCTGCCTAATTTTTATGAAGGCACAAACTAGGGGTCTGAAAAACAGGAGGCTCTGGCACAGTAATAAGCAGCATCGCTGGGAAGGTATTCCAGCCACAGGTAATACTTCCTACAGCACAAGCCTCTGGTCAGTGCAGTCTCCATTTTCTGCATGAGATCGGCTTCATGTTTTAGTCATCGTCTAAGTTAAAAATGACAGATTTTTAAGGATATCAGTATGATGCAAGTCTAGCCCATTTCAGTTAAATGACAAACTGGCAACTATAATTTTACTCAAATCAGTGTAATACTG
The DNA here is from genome assembly GCA_013397755.1 of Cnemophilus loriae. Lineage (NCBI taxonomy): Eukaryota > Metazoa > Chordata > Aves > Passeriformes > Corvidae > Cnemophilus > Cnemophilus loriae. The sequence goes on along the minus strand of VZTF01017490.1, from coordinate 1,375,110 downwards.
CTTTGTATTTCAGAAAAAGAAAATAGTATCCAAACTCTTTTTTTTTTTTATAGAACGTGAATTAATCATGTCATTCTTCTTTATAACTGCATACATAGTTAACACCCACACATTGTAGTTATTCACATTTAAAACTGTTTGACAATGTATAAAATAGGAGAAAAGGCATGTATAAATACACTGGATTAAACTGTCACTTAACAAGGAGGAGGAAATTGAAAGAAGTTTATGTACTGAATGCTGCAAGTGGTATTACTCATAGTAATTTCCAGTGCAGGTGAATTGTCTATGGAGTTTTGTTAAGTTTATCACTTCTAGAGCCAAATAATGAATTTATTTTGGTTATTTTTGTTTTTATTTCTGATGACCAAGCCTGCTGTCATTTTATTCCACCAAGCTATGGAGGTGAAAACCTTAAAATCACTGCACATGTGGCTGGTTTTACGTTTACATCTACATTTCACCTCACTTTCACTGCAATGACTTCCTGCTAGGCAGGGCTATGCTCCCTGCTCTTGCTTTTCTTGCTTTCTCTTGTCTGATGGATGAGGGCTCAGGATAGTGACTTTGTTGTGTGCTTTTATTTTTTTTAACTCTGCTGTCAATGCTATATTTGCAACAAAGGTATCACTACAGTAGAAACTATATATGCCTCAAATTAACCAGAAAAAATGTGATTATACTGATACATGTTTTACTTGTAGCTCCAGCTGCGGTAATATGAGACCTGCTTTATAATTCATCCACTGGGAATTTTGTGTCTATTTTGAAACCTTTGACGTGCCTATTAGAAGGTAACTGAGAACTGTATACCAACACTCTCAAGTATGGTGATGACAGATCATTTTTTTTAAACCTTGTGGATATTTCTGGACTGAGACTTGCCTAGCATGTCGTAAGAACGACAGGATTATAAATCATGCTTAATCACCATGGCTTACCTTAATAACCACTGAAAACCAGTTTCACTGCTGCCTGGATGGCAGCAGGAGCAATTTTTGTTCTGTGAACAGGAGCTGGGTAGAGCCACCTCAAACCATCCTATACTTACACTAACGTAAGATGAGGGTGGTATACTGAGTGTTGTGCCAGGTATCTCTGGTAATCTGCACAGCGAAAAACAAATTTGGGTTTTTTCACACAAGTTGTGGTTTCTCTTTCACTTTGAATTAATGTGCACTTTCTATATTTAAAATGAGTACTCTGGTCATGTTCTCAAATGGGTAACTTGATATGCCCCTATATCATAGGAGAGGCCCTCTAGTACATGTGATATAGGTGTTGCCTGTGTTCCAGGCGTGGTCTGCGTTCCTTTTCTTTAAGCCTCATCAGAGAGAAAGTACGTGAGACACTTCACTGCTGCCATTCTGGGACACACTGAAGATGCACTGGCAACAGTTTGGAAACTGCTGGTTTGGTTGAAATCATAATGTCAAAGCCATGGCACAGATTATTGTCGTAGTTTGTTTTCATACTGCTTTTTAAAGAAGCCCTGAGGCAGCTGGTCTTATAATCCAAAAAAGTCTCTGTTCTATTTCTTTTTCAGTAATTTCTCACCACCACTACCCCCACCCCCACCTTAGCCTGTGGTTTAGGCAGTCACTGGACTAATGTAATTTTGATAATTGTCAGGAAGAGAGAAAATATGGAAGGGAGTTTGTAAAATTGAAATGGAAAGTATACTTGGTTGATAGATTTTTTAAAAAGCTGCCTAAGAATATAGATGGCAGAGTATTGACAACTGCTGCTTGAAGGATGTGTACATTAGCTTAGCCAATGCTGAGGAATCTATTCAATGCCAGTATCCCGGTGAGCAGCTGCAGTGGGAGCTGCAGGTTGAGCTCTGGGTGGGGAGAGCCCGAGGCAAGAGCCCGGGAACTGCCGATCCTTTGCCCAACAAAGGGCCTGGGGACCTGTGGCCCGGCCGGGGAACTGGACCCTGACAGATACGGCAGGAGCTGACAACCCCCAGGCTTTTTCATGCTTAGACTGAGGGTGTAAAAGTCCAGGGATTCCTTTGTTTGGGGTCCCTCCTCGGAGGCACCAGCTCGAGCTGTTATTTTGTTATGTAGTTATTGCACCACGATTTAATCATTTTAAGGATGTTTAAGACATCTGAGACTCTGCTATGGGAAACCTGGGGTCGATCTGGTGAGGAAACCTGGTGTGACTGTGTGAGTGTGGGGGTGTAGCCGGCTCAGGTGGGCGAGTGTGAATGTCAGGGTGGTTCCTGCAGGGCTGGACAGGGAAGTTTCCTTAATATCAAAATGCAGCGCAAATACATAATGGTGGTTGATAACTTTTTTCTATTTTTTAACATATTAAAAGAATTGAGTAGAAGGTGAATAATACATGGTGCAATGTAATTGTTGCATATTGCCGTTAACAGATCAGTGGGTGTTAACTGGGTGTTGTCTGTTGTTGCTTGTATGCTTTGAGATGGTATGCAGCCCCTGTTAGCAGGCATTGTGCATAATCATAGCAAGAAGGAGAAAAACCCACGCAAAACCCAAAAAATAAAAAACCACACGTTTCGTGGTTCAGAACTCAGAATTCAGAGACTATAGGGACCACAAGATTAGGGTCACATTAAGATGACTAAGATGGTCTGACATTACCTAGTCATGCACATAGTGAGAAGTAATTCAGTATTGTTGTAAACTTTTGAAGTTGTAAATTACAATTATTTTGTGCATATTACCATTGACTTCTCTGCTGAATAATGAATAGTTAAGAATTAGTAGTGGAAAAACCAAAATTGCCATGGAAAAATACTTAAATCTTTTTGAAAGAGGTAAGCGTATTTTCATAAGGTTTAAGCATGAATTGCAGGTCTGGGCTTCTGAGAAATGCACGTAGTATGTGACACAGCCTAGATCTGCCTCGATGGTTGTAATGGCTTAGTCAAGAGAATAAATGAGAGTGCAATTTCAGTTTGTAGCTAAGCTGATGTCCTTGACACCTAAATGATATGTCCTGCTTGCTGTGGGTTGAATCAGGGAATCACGTGGCCACAAAGTTAATTTGGTCAAATAGATGATTGAATAGGAAACAAAACCAAAAATTTTCCTGTGAATAGCTTCACTGCTCCCACTCCCCTTTCAACTATACAATGTGCTAGATCCAATGCAATAAATCTTTGGATTGATAGAGGAGAAAAATAATTCTTCTGGCGGGTATTCCCAGCTGCACAGATTTAGCTTTCAAATTCCTGAACTCGGATGTATGCTAAAGAGAAGAAATTAAAGGCTTGGTTTGGAATAAACTTTTCTTTTTTCTTTCATATCCTCTATGTTACAATTTGTTTCACCCACACCAGTCACTGTCTAATTCATAGGAATGTCATTATTCTGAACTGTTGTTAATGGATGCTGTTTCTCAAGAATATCCCAGAAGGAAAGGGGAAAGCAAGTGAGCCAGAGTTTCTGCTTCCGTAGTGCATAAGGGTGTGTGAATGTTGCTGGGTCTCATGACTCACTGCACAGCTTTGTGAAGTAAATTGGACTGCGTTAGCTTGCAGAGCAAGTATAAACTCTTTCCCATAAATAGTGATACCTCACTTTGTCTCTGATGACTCCACAGAGCTAAATTTAGACAAGGAGGTAAGATTTACTTTCTAAAAACCAGCATTTCTTTACAACTGCCATTTCACTCACATGCACCCCTACCTTAGATTGTCAGGGGGCCCCATTAAGATAGGGGGAAAGTGGAGGAGCCACTAGTTGTGTGTCTCTCTACATGTTTTATTATTGCACTACTCCTACCTGTACATAGTGTGAACACACAATTAGGTTTTCTATGGTGAATGACAATATAGGTACATAGAACAGCTGGGCAGTGATTTAATATCCTCTGTGCTAAATCAGAAACAGCATACCAAATTTAAAACAGAGTGTGTTTTTCACTTCAGGTCGCCTTAGGAATTGCACAGTGTGCCATGGAGACTGCCCCGTAACTGAGATAGACCTCCTAGCTCTTCCTGCTTTGCACAAAGGGGATCTCTGAGTGCTATTCACAGCTTCAGCAGCACAGGCTGTCTCCTGCTGAGAGTAGGAGTGTTCTTGTTTCAGGCAGCAGAGGACAGTAACACATGACTCGCTGGTATGAATCAGTTTGCAATCTTCTTCCAACCCGTACTGTATTTTTAAGTATCTTACTTTTATTCTGGGCTGTGGGATAGCCACAGGCTTTTACAGTTCGTATTCCCTTCGTCTGCCCTCAGTATCCTCTGGCATGGCGGTCGGACGGACGGGATGTCCTGTCAGCCCTGGCTCCCTGGCGTTGTGAGATTTGGCCTCAGTGCAAAGAGCTGACTCAACACCTACTCCGGGTTTAAAGGGGCCGAAGTCTACTTTATACAACGTGGGGTGCAAACTTTTAACCTCTGAAATGCCATTCCTCTGAGGATTGCCTTGCAAAACCACAGCTGTTGTGTCTCCCAGGGACTGTGAGGAGCAGCGGCGTGTGTGGAGTGACCTCCCCCGTAATGCTGCTTAGCTGATAGATCCTGCCAGGGTTTCGCTGCCCGTGGGAAAGTCATGTGCACTGGTTTTTAGCATTCTTCTGGATGTTGTTTAGAAACTGCTGGAGAAATCAAACATGTTTTTCAGCATTTCATTTTGATAAGGAATTAGTACAGAATGAATGCTTTATAACATCCAGTGCCAGGAATGTACTCAGTTCCCAACAGCTCTAACATAACTTGCCATATGCAACGGCAGGATGAGTCTGTGATATAAAATTTCTTCTCTCATCTTTAATTTTTAGCCTGACTCTTCATTGGTTAGAGTTTAGGACTGACCATTCCATTTCCTTCCACACCTCTCTTAGTTATATTATGCCAGCTTTTAGGTTTTCAGTAAAATGTACTTAATCATCTAGTGCGAAAGATGTAATTTATAGAACAAAATGCATGATTTTTGGTTGAAATATTTGTGAATTTCCATTCAGATTGACTCTTGTAACTAAATAGACTGACCTTTAGCTGATACAAGTACATTAAAGTCAAGGAGAGACTTCCTTACCAAGCTATTATACCAAGAATTATGGTATAAAAAATTCATTTTTGATTACACAGATCGTCTGAGTAACGTAAACCTATGGCAGTTAAGGCTTGAAGAGACTTGTGGGTATGTATAGATCAGTAAGTATTATTAATACTTGAACCATTCCTGCTAGGTATTTAGGTGCTTTTAAGGAGGGGGGTAATGAAGGAGGTTCACCAGCAGCCAACAGAATCTGTTCCAATGTTTTTCCTTCTAGATATCATCTTGAAGCATCATTACCAAGATGGACAAAGTATCCCAGCAGAGGCTTTAATGAGTACTAAGTAAAGTGAAAGGTTTATTTTACATATCTCACAGCACTTCTGTTTATACACCTCAGTATGTTTGCTTTTTTCACAAGAGTATGGCAGTGTTGACTCATGTTCAATTAGTGATCCACTCTAACCCCAGGTCCTTTTATACAGGACTGCTGGGTAACTGCTGCTTCTCCTGTGTTTTTGCAGTGAACTGTTCCTTACAAAGGACAAATATTAACCTTAATTTATTTCCTAATTATTTTAGCCTTTTTTTCTTTACTTGCCCACATTGCTCTGAGTAATGTTCTTGACTTCTGTTCTTGACTTCTGAAGTGGTCAGAGGTGTTCCCTGTCCTTTTTCCCCCAAGTGTGCGATTTAAAATTACATTCTTATGTATTTATAACTGTATATTTGTATGGTGGATTAATGTCTGTGCCCACAGAAACTGATTTGATACAAGTCAGTTTCAAAGTCATATTAGCAATCACTTTGAGCATATCATCTTCAGCTGGTCTCCTGCACATGCATTGTTTTGTCCAAAGTTTGCTGAGCTTACTTATGCAAGTTGCCCATAAAATGCATCAAATCTTCCCTTAAGTTAAATGATATCCATATTTTCCCATCCATGAGCCTGTTAAACCTGTCACATCAGACAAGATCAGCTTGATATAATCAGCTCCTAACAAGTCTGGGGTTGTTATTTATCAACCTATTATCTTCTAAAAATAGTTCATTTGTTCCAATATATTTTTCCAGGAATTGTAATTAGACCAACTGTTCCCTAATTGCCCAGCTCATGTGTGTGTTTTTTCTCTCTTTTTTTCTTTATTTATTACTTTCCTGATAGTTCTTTTCTATTTTTTTAGTGTTCTGGAACTTTCACATTCCATAGCTTTCCACAATAATCAGTAATGGTTCTGAGATAGCTGGCCAAGTACTTCAGAGAGACTGTATTAAGAGAAGGCTGACTAAAAATATAGATATCATTTTAAGTAAATGGCCCCTCCTGTTCGCTCTCCCTCCCTCTAAATCAAGTTCTTGATCCTTTATTGTGTTTGGGGTTTTTTTACTAACATAATTAAATATTGAGCATTTCTTCATATGTTGGCTTCCTGCTTTACCCAAGCTGCTACCACTGCTCATTGACAATTACAAATAAGTGGTTTCTATTTCTACCTTAATTTAACTACCAACAGTCTTGAACCTTCTTGTGTCTGCGCCCAGACTTGTGATTCTTCCTTTACAGAATTTTCTGTCTTGCAGAATCCTGGAGACTAAGCCAAACTGTCTTTCAGTAAACTCAGTATAGATTGAGCAGGTCAAGTATAAGTACTTTTCCAGATCTAGATTGATTCCCATAGTTCATCTCTGAAACCTTTCCAAAGTTTAATCATCTCAAATCTAAATTCACTGAATAAATGAGAGACAGAAAGGGGAGAATGCACAGGATCTGGAAGATGACAATGGGAATTCACAGGGTTTTTTTGTGAAGTGCACAATCTAGCTCCAAACCTACTATAGCAAGAGGGGCAGCAAAATTAACCTGATAAGTGGACACTAAGCAAAGTTATTCAAGCACAGCTCAGTTGCTATGAGGGCTCAGAGAAGAATTCTAAGATGCATGGGTGAGGATTTGAGGTCCCATTTAAAAGTTTTGTCACAGGCTTATCAGTACAAGAGGATGAATATGTTGCTTTTGGCAAAATGATTTTTAACAGAAGACACCAGAGCTTTAAAATGGAATTTTGGAGGTTCATGATAAATTCAGAATAAAAGCTACACCATCCTCACCCAGTGGATTTTGGTTCAGTAACTGACATTTTCTTCATGCAGAATGCACTATTACATATATATATATATATATATATATATATATATATGTATATGTATTAAATGTTCCTATTTAGGGCATTCTTTGAATTGAACTCCTAGAAGAGCTTACCATTCCTTTAGGGTGTCCAAAAGGTGGTGGGATATAGTAAAAATTAGCCTGTTTGCTGTTGGAAAATACTAATGCAAAACCACAGAACAGTTTAATAAATTATGTTGTTTCTCCATACTGGTGGTTACTTCGTCAGCCCTTCACCTTTATTCTGCATTAGTGTCTAGTAATTTTGCTTTTTGCCTGGAGCTAGGTCATCGGCTGGTGTAAATTAATCTAGCACTAATGAGGTATGTGAAGTTTTGTCAGGTGTCTGCAAGTGAAGGGTCACTGTTTGTTTAAGCTACTGTCTGTATGCATCTTCCCATTTGCTGTTTAGTTCCAGAACACTCTTACTGAAGCAGTCACCTGTAAGGTTGTTTTTTTTCCTGCTTAGGATGCTTCTGCTCTAAATCAAATACTTTCATTTTCTAGCTCACAAATGCAGACCTCCACAGAACAGAACATGGGGTTTAAATACAACTGTTAGTTCTGGTCACATCGCAGTATGATCTGACCACTCTGTCTGATCCCAAACCTTCAGTATCACAGTTCAGCTGGTACTAAACCTTCAACATAAATGAGCTTTCTCGTGCTGTGGATAAATGTGGTTTGAAAAGACTGTCCAAAGTTTTTTTTTTTAAAAGCAGGTTATCCTCTAAGCCATTAGTCCATCACCTATTATAAATGCTGTAACTACAATGGCAGTGCTTCCCAGAGGAAACTTCTTTCAGGGGAAACAATGACTTTTAAAGAGGCTCTTGTTAAGCTGTTCAGAAGACTCTGAAATTGTGACTGCTTGTTCATCCCAATGATACTCTCAACAGTTTTGAAGTCCACTGTCTTATACCTCCTACTGTAAGACCTTCTTTTGTGAATCTATAAGCAAGATCAGCTATGAGATCACACACAGAGACTTTATTTAGTCCAAGTCTTAAACTTCCAAGGATGGAGGAGTTTAATTTGTGCTGTCTACTAAGACAGTAACATAAAGTGTATTTACTGTTGTGTCTTTCTTTTACCAAGCAATTTTGTTTATATAAAAATGCCAGCTACTTGTACAGAGCTAAGTAACTTTCAAAAGTAGCGTTTTTCAAGTAGTTTAGATTACCTCACCCTGTTCAGTTAAACTTTTTTTTTAGGCAGGTTTTCTGTCTATTCTCTTCATGTATGAATAACACCATTATTCTATCGTTCTTTTATTTCATAAACAGATGAATGTAAAAACTGGTAGTAAGTATTAAGATCATGTATGAAAAAGGATTTTGTAACACATGTAGATGCTTTTTATTGCTATTAAGAACCAATGCATTAAAGAACATTTTACAGATGGAAGCTGTATGCTCACGCTATAGTTTATGTTGAACTTCAGACGAATGTACATACCATAATTGTAATATAAGGATTAGAAAGCCTTTCACAGTAAGTATAAGGCTAATTGTATGACAGTACCAGAATCCAGTTTTGCTTATCACCAATTACAATTGGTAACTTTGGACTGCTTTTCCACCACTTTCTGAAAGTGCCCTCAAGAAATCTTAGTGCCTCTTTCATATATAGTGAGCTTGATATTAGCTATTTATCAGGTCTGTGTTTCAAGTCTTGCACTTACAAAGTCCGTTTGCTCACACTCCTGAATGACCTTGGTCATTGCAGTTGAAATAGTTCTATAAGCACTACTTACCTTCATCTTTGCACAGGAGTCTGACCAAAAAAATATCCATGTGTATATGGTAGAGAGTTAAAATTCTTTAGAGGTGCTCAGTGAGCACATCTTTTATCTCCTAGCATGATTTCACTGGCTGTGACTGTGTTCTAAGCTTATAGCCCATTCGGTATGTGCTAGAGCCACATGCTAAAATGGAAGTAATGCTGCAGCAGCTCCTGTGAACTCAAAATCCAGTTAACATACACTTTTTAAAGTTAAAAAATTTGGCTTAGATACTGACAGCATTACTTTCATTTTAATATCATTTGATCTGAGATTCAAAACCTTTTTCAAATGGTGGTTTCTGTATAGGTTCCTACAATACAAATGCTTTAGAGCATTCTATGTGTTCTTACACTGGAGACATACGTGGACACAGGATATTTCAGTTTAGCATATGCTCACCAGTGATCGAAAGAGAATGAGTAATTTTTGCCCCCAAAGTCCTCCTATTTCTGAAGTCAGTCTGGACTGAATAAGCCGTATTTCAACACCCAAAAGTCCTTGCCTTCTTGAAATCTCTTATCTCTGTTCCTTCCTAAACATTACATATCAAAGTGATTAGTTTTACTAAAATAATAAAATCTAAATTTTTTACAGGCTGTTTGCACACAGGATTTAGTCTAGTGTAGACCTGTTTGTGTTACCTGAGAGGATTCTTCAGAATGCATTTCCACTGTGTTATCTGAGGCTACTCATATATCAGAAGCTCCCCAGCTGTATAAATATTTGTGAGATTGATAATAGGAATGTTCTTGTAATAGAGTGGGCAAGAAGAGATACACTACTTGTTTAGAGAATAAAAGCATATATTGGTCAAACTAAAGAGGAAATAAAATTATTTTGAAAACTCATTTGAAGAAGTGGAGGAGGAAAACAACTGCTGTAGACTTAAACTAGGATGTTTAAAAATTTGTACCACAAATTCAGCTTTCATAGCTTTCAGCTATATAAATACCAAAAAAAAAATTACTCTTAAGAAATACCTGGTTCTAAGAGCCTTTATTTATGAAATAGTCTTCTAAGAAAGTATCTTTAAAAAATTAGAAATGTGCAGTTTAGTATGGACCATATAAGAAATTAGTAACATATTTCCTTCCTCCTCTCCCTGTTCAGGCACAAGTAATTGACTACATTTGGGAAGTGTTAAAACTACCTTTTTATGAAAATGGATTCTTTGACAGATCAGTCCATTAAGAATACCCCCCACTGAAATACACATTTTAGAAGCTAACTTCAAACCATCCTGAAGAATAAAGCTTTTTAGCTGTGTTTACAGTCTTTGCTTTATAGAAGACCCTAAAAGTGCTTCCTAGCTTTCTTGCCAAATATTACACTTTGGTCTTCAACCCAAGCCACTTCACAGTAATGCATTTCCATTTCCAGAAGGTGGACCACCTTCCTTTTCCTGCCCTTTTATTACTGTGTCTTCATATGCAGTGTCTTCACTAATAACCTCCCCTGAAGGTTAGTTTTGAGGAAAGCTGAACATCTCTATCTTCCCTCCACCCCCACCACTAATCTCTGCTGAAAAACATAGGAAGGGGTGAGAGAGAATTTGGTTAGTTTTTTCCTTTCTTAAAAAATAGTGTTTGTTTAATATCTGAACCTTTTTGCAGGTTTTTACTCTGAAACTGGTTATTTTTGTAAAAGGTGTATTCTAAACTCAGCATCTTCTCTAATGACATTCTGAACTATTTTTTTCTTTTTTTTTTTTTTTTACAAAATGCATCTTTTTAATCTTTCATGTGGGAAAAATACCGTATCTCATGGAAACATTTCAATTCCATATCAAACCATGAAATAATAAGTTTACTGCTCTCTAATGAATTTGATGCTGGGTTTATCTCAGCTAGAGAAACTTGAAGTCAAGTGGAAGGGTCGATATGTAGATGCATGAGGTAGTTTTTTTCATTATTAGTTTGCTGATGTTGTTCTTTTTCGTTCATTTTTGAACAAGAGGCTGTTTCCATGCTCTACAACTGCAACCTGAAGAGCATACCAAGAAATTAATGGATTATAGTTGTCTATAGATAAATAACTATTTCTGACAGGCATATAATGTAGCTGAATAAGAACACGGAGTACGTGGCTTTGCAGATAATTTAAAAAGAACAGAGATAGTTCAGCTCCTCAGCTTAATTTCTCTTGAATGGATATAGATATTGAATAGTTAATGGATTTTCTTACATCAATTACAAGCGAATAAACCACAGAAAATCCACTGGAATCACGAGGGCTTTTATCTCTGATGTTGTGAGCTGATTTGTGACTCCTCATTGCCATGATTCTAAAAATAATTTGCCAGGGCTGCGGGTTTTCCCATGTGAAAATTCAGTATGGGGGCACTTCTCGCAGTCAGGGTTTCTTGAACAGAGACCCCATGTCCTGAATGCTTCCGTGACTGATACATTTGCACTTCAGACGCATCTTTGCTGGAGGTGCGTCCGCCTTGATTTGTATTTTTGTGCCGAAGTTTTCTAAGCCGAGTCAACTTTTGTCCTCTTAATGGGACAACAAAGACAGAAAAGGACTGTTCTTTTTTTAAAGCCTAACGATGGCTTCTTATTCTGGTGTAGTAAGCTTCCTGAAATTCCTGCTCTCCCCCTCCTTCCCCACCTTTGATTCTGGGAGACTTGCAACATACTGGGGTAGGCGGAGGCTTGTATTCTGTGATGTTTAGGCGACATTTGTTACTTGCCGGTCAGGGTAACTCACTGAGCGTTTCTAATCTGTAACGCTGATTGCGTTCCTTTGTGTCCCTAATGCGAAATACAATTAATTCGCCGGGGGCTGTTCCCCGGGGACTTCCGTCAGCTGCCGCATCCCCCCGGCCCGGCCATGACGCCAGGCCTGACGCTCCCCGGTGCCCAGGCCCGAGCCGCTGGGCCCTGCAGGGGGGCCGGGGCTGGTCGGTGCTGCCCCGCTTCCTCCCGGACAAGGCGGCCACTCCCGCCCGCCTTCCATCCCCCCGCGGGCGTGGCACTGCTCCCTTCCCGGCGCAGCCCCCCAGCACATCGCGGACCGGGCCCCAGGGCCCCGCAGCCGGGCCGGGCCGCGGACGTCCCGAACAGCCTTGACGGGGGCGGGGGCGCTCCGTGCCCGGGCGGGGCCGCGGGGCCGCCGGGAGCGGTGACGTGTCCCCGAGGCCCCGCCCCCTCGCAACGGTATATAAGGGGCGGCGCTCACGCTGTCGGTCTTTTTCGCTCCGGGTTTGCCGCCGTCGCCGACTAGGTGAGGCGCGTCGGCAGGGCCAGGCTGGGCCGGGGTCCGCTCGCCCCGGAGGCCCGGCGAGCGCCGAGCTGGGGCGTGTTGGGGACCGAGGGGAGGGGGCAGGAGGGGCTGGGGCCGCTAGCGGGAACCGGGGCGGAG
>VZTF01017490.1:1341711-1362555 GCA_013397755.1 Cnemophilus loriae | reverse complement strand
CATCCTGCCCGGGCTGCCCCGCATGTGGCGACGCCATCGCTGCCGCTCGGCCCAGCCCGAGGCGTAACCAGCTTTTTCCTGGGGAACTTACAGGTGTCGATTCTCTTTTGCCGAAAGAAAGAACTGAACTAACATCCAAAATGGGAAAGGAGAAGACCCACATCAACATCGTCGTCATCGGCCACGTCGATTCTGGCAAGTCCACCACCACCGGCCACCTCATCTACAAATGTGGGGGCATCGACAAGAGGACCATCGAGAAGTTCGAGAAGGAAGCGGCTGAGGTGCGTGGGCACGTAGCAGCCAGCAAAATTCCGGGCTGCAGGAATGAATAGACCCTTAATGGCGAAGTGAAGCTGCAAAGCGTTTGGTGGCCGCAGGGAGGCGGTTTGGTTGCCTCTGCCCCAGGAGCTGACCAAGTGGCTCAGTGGTTGCGTGGCCACAGGGTGGCAGCCGGGTTGCAGTTGTCCCTGAGGTGGAACAAGTGTTCAAGTGTTCAATCTGCCGTTGTTTTAGTTGCAGAAACTCAAATTGTGAAGTGTAGAGCAAGTGAAAAGAAGGTATTCTAAAGTTGCATCTGAATAGTATCATCTGGACTCAAGTGAAATGGCCATATTCAAACTTTGCATACATAAAGTTGAGGGTGGAATTTAAAGAAGTCGATCTATTAACGTTGAACTTGAAAATACAGGAGTTTTACTGATAAGAGTTTTTTTCTGTGTGATAACAACTTAGGTTATAAGAACATTATAGAATGAAATTCGTGAAGTGTTAAGCAATGTGAAAATTCAAATGTTGATTACTGCAAGGATTGAAGTAGTAAAAGGACTTAAATTGGTAGAGGACACTTGATAGTAGGACTCAGGCTCAAGAGCTCTATCATAAAGATGGGTTAGTGTAATTAACAAGCTGTCAAGGAGCCTGAACTGTCAACAGGTTCGATAAGGTTCAACAGTTGGCATCTCTCACCCGTAGCGCCAAGTGTATCTTGTTGCTTGTTTCATGAGCAGCAACGTTTTTCAATTTTAAGCCAGTTACTATTACTAGATTTTACTCTTCAGCCAGTGTGTGATCTTTCTGAACTAAATGCAGATGCAGAACTCTTTGGTTTTTTGTTTTTTTTTTTAATGGGAATAAAAAATTGTCTTTCTTGTAATCGTAGATGGGCAAAGGTTCCTTCAAATATGCCTGGGTCTTGGACAAGCTGAAGGCTGAACGTGAGCGTGGTATTACTATTGATATTTCGCTGTGGAAATTTGAAACAAGCAAATACTATGTCACCATTATTGATGCTCCTGGACACAGAGACTTCATTAAAAACATGATTACTGGAACTTCTCAGGTACATAAAGAAAATAGGATTTGGGGAGTTCAGGAAGGTTGTTCCTTGGTTGGTCAGGGGGGTTCCTGTAGTACTTTACAGCATATGCAGGCATTATAGTGAGGGTTTTTTTTTTTTTTCTTCTTTTCAAAGGCTGATTGTGCTGTCCTGATTGTTGCTGCTGGTGTTGGTGAGTTTGAGGCTGGCATTTCCAAGAACGGGCAGACCCGTGAGCATGCCCTTCTGGCCTACACCCTGGGTGTAAAACAGCTGATTGTTGGTGTCAACAAGATGGATTCCACCGAGCCACCTTACAGCCAGAAGAGATACGAAGAGATTGTTAAAGAAGTCAGCACTTACATCAAGAAGATTGGCTACAACCCAGACACTGTGGCTTTTGTGCCAATTTCCGGTTGGAACGGTGACAACATGCTGGAGCCTAGCTCTAACGTAGGTTTGGCATTTATTTCTATTAAACCATGAAACTAGGAGGAGTGTTAAGACAGATTATGCAATGATAAAATGCGTATGTTTTATAACAGTTATGTTTGGGAAGTGCTAAGGTCCAAGATAAACCGTAGCACTTGAATTCTTATACTGCAACAGTAAATTAAGATAATGCTAAGAGATACCACTTGGGCTTTTCCAGCCTTGTGCCATTAAATTTGGCAGTCGGATTAACCTGGGCTTGTTTCCATTGCAGATGCCCTGGTTCAAGGGATGGAAGATCACCCGTAAGGATGGCAGTGCCAGTGGAACCACCCTCCTTGAAGCCTTGGACTGCATCCTGCCACCAACTCGTCCAACTGACAAACCTCTGCGTCTGCCTCTTCAGGATGTCTACAAAATCGGCGGTATGTGTTCTCTGGACTGCTGCTCACTTGCCAGCAACAGCTGATGTATGGGCCAGAAATGGAGGTGTTTGCCCAAGAGCTGCTTTTCCAAGTCAGAAATTAAAATTCTTGTCTCAAGTGGGTTTTCTTTTTCCCCATAAGGGCATATATTCATTAAGCTAAATAAGGAATAATACTGATGTTGTTTCTTGCTTGCAGGCATTGGTACTGTACCAGTTGGCCGTGTGGAGACAGGTGTTCTGAAGCCAGGCATGGTGGTTACATTTGCCCCCGTCAATGTAACAACTGAAGTTAAATCTGTTGAGATGCACCATGAGGCCCTGAGTGAAGCTCTGCCTGGTGACAATGTTGGCTTCAATGTTAAGAACGTGTCTGTGAAAGATGTTCGCCGTGGTAACGTTGCTGGTGACAGCAAGAATGATCCTCCTATGGAAGCTGCTGGCTTCACTGCACAGGTATGTTTTGCAGCTGTTCAAGGATGTTGGGAATGTAGCTCTGTATTCTGAAATAGGAGCTCAGTTAGGCTAAGCTATAAAGTGATACAGAGTTGTGTTCTGAGTTACATTTGATTGAAGCAAATCTCATGAGCTCCTTGGCTTTGTAAGACGTGTCAGTGTTCAAAATTACCCCAGTTCTAACTTGGCTTCCTTGGTTTCCTAGGTCATTATCCTGAACCACCCTGGCCAAATCAGTGCTGGCTATGCCCCTGTGCTGGATTGCCATACTGCTCACATTGCATGCAAATTTGCTGAGCTCAAGGAGAAGATTGATCGTCGTTCTGGCAAGAAGCTGGAGGATGGCCCCAAATTCCTGAAATCTGGAGATGCTGCCATTGTTGATATGATCCCTGGCAAACCTATGTGTGTTGAGAGCTTCTCTGATTATCCTCCTCTTGGTAAGGCATCTTATGTTTAAACTGATCTCGGGAAAAGACACTCCTTGATTTCTAGTATAGGGATGCAGTTTGTTCTGCGAAACGCTGATAAAAGCTATGACTTAAAACTGAAGTGGAACCAAGACTTCACTGGTACGGGGGGGGTACTCTGGAGAAGAGTGATGCCTCTGTCCCTGTCTGGTCCCAGAGCAGCGCTGGCCTATTGACACTGTGTTGCCACTGTGCACATTGGGCTGTGAGTTAGGCAGCCATAGACAAAAGTCATGACACATATTTTTGCTTTCAGGTCGCTTTGCCGTGCGTGACATGAGGCAGACGGTTGCTGTCGGTGTCATCAAGGCAGTTGACAAGAAGGCTGGAGGAGCTGGCAAGGTCACGAAGTCTGCCCAGAAGGCCCAGAAGGCTAAATGAAAATTCTGTACACCAGCTGCCACCTCAGTCTTAACCAGTGGTGGAAGAACGGTCTCAGAACTGTTTGTCTCAATTGGCCATTTAAGTTTAATAGCGAAAGACTGGTTAATGATTACAATGCATCGTAAAAGCTTCAGAAGGAAAGGAATGTTTGTGGACCATTTGTTTCGTGGCAGTTTAAGTTATTAGTCTTTAAAATCGATAAATTTTTTAAAATGGAAACTTGACCAAAAATCTGTCACAGAATTTGAGACCATTAAAACAGAAGTTCAATGCTATGTCTCTGTGTTCTTTGGGTTGATGTTAAGTTTATGGCAAAACCTAAATCTAGTCATGGTGGGATAAGAAAGGACCATTGTTACTTGAGTATGTTCAGAAGTTACAAAGCAAATACTCAAAATTACTTGTTTCTGAAGAGTAGAGCAAAATTCAGCTACGGGTTTATTTTTTAACTGATCTTAGCCTTAAATAACTTTTCTGGTGCTTTCTTGAAAAAAATGTTTTTAGATTGGATTGCACAAATACCAGGTAACAGTTAACAGTATTTCGGTGCATTCTGTGATGCATCCAGTAAACCAAGAAAACTCTGTAGTGAGGAGAAGAAATAGTGTGAACACGTTTAACCTTTAAAGTTACAAACAAGGAATCTAATGTTGGGTTTCCAACATTTTGTATGCTGATTTTTCTAGTCAAAAGCAAAACCTGATTTTTTTTCTGGGGAGCTGATTGACTGTTGTGTTGCTCTTAAAAGATTAAACACTTTTGCATAAATGTTTTCTAATATATAGTAAGACATCGAATAGCCAAATCTAAAATTCCTGTCTAGAATTACACTTTGATGTAATCTGACCCACCATTGTAGTGTGCACCAAATGGCACCATGAGACAAGGTGCTTGCTATCTTTCTAACAACAGGTTGAAAATTTGGATCAAATAGTTAAGGGGGACTTGGGTATCTAGTCCAAATGATTATTAATAATCACTGGATAAGTAATCCCAAGTGAAATGTTCTGGGCTGTAAGAATAACAGCTGTTATAATTGGGAATTTCCAGCATTGCTTCAAATTGGTAAATGGGGGCAAGTAGTTAATGGATAATCAGAGCTGACTTGCATAATGGCACAGCTGTTTTACTAACCTTTCACATGATTTCCCCACAGCATCCCCATGAAAGGTCAAAAAGAATTCAGTATCTTTGAGAGACTTGTTCCATGATCCCAGTATGTTTGTTCTGCTTGTAAGGACTGTACTCTCTCGTTTGTTTCCCTTTTCCAGCTGTGTGCTTGCTCTGCAGGAACTCATATCTGTACTGCTTGGATAGGTCTGAACTGCTGTTACTTACTTTCATGCTCTTTGTTTGTTTGGATCTTTTCTCCTTCTCACCTTCTGTGTCTTAACTGCAGTGAAACCTTGGAGCATTACACACTGTTTTTGAAGGTATAGTGGAAGCAAGGGCTAGAGAGCTTCATAGCAGGCTATGGAATTCAGTAAAGAAATCTCTGCTGCTGAAATTCTGCTTCTGGAGGTTTGTTAGTGTCTCCAAGGCAACAGGAAGTACGTAACTTCAAAATGAAGGCAGACCTACTGTTGCCATAATAAAGCTTGAACTATCTTGCCAAATCTTGGCATGCTTTTCAGTTAAACCGCTATTTTTTTTCCAAGAGGCTTTGGTCAAACTGGTTCAGCAAAGTTCTAATTTGGATGAAAAGCAAAGCAGCTTTGGTACAAACTGCCTTCAGCGCAGCTCTCCGATCGTTAGGTTTCCTTCATGTTCCTTTGTTAGGTGCAGGGTGTTTGGTTTGGCCGGCCACGGCCTCGATATGCAACACCCAGGCTGGAGTGCCTGTGTGCACGTTGCACAGGGTTGTCTTCAGCGGGGTGTACTTGCTCCATGGCAGTTTGGAAATGGGCTTGTAGTGTAAGCAAGTGATTCAAATCCTTAGGGAAAATAAGGTGTGATGCAGCATTGAGCGCCCTGAGCCCAAGCAGCGGAAGGGAGGCAGGGCAGTGCTGCTGTTGCAGGAGGCCCTTAGGTCGGGTGTGCGGAGATCAGATCAACTGCCAGAGGTGCTGGGAGGCTGGGTCGTGTTAAAATGGCCCAGCTGAAGAGCAGGGCAAGAGTCAGCTGCGTAGTTTGTGGCGGAGGGCCTGGTCCGGCCTCCAGCAGGAAAAAAAGTCCTAATGAACAGTATTCTATCTAACAACATGTGTGCAGCAAAACACTTGGGAGTGCTCTGCCTGCAGTACTAGCAATTATTTTCATCAATTTAAAACCTTAAATTTTACACATTTGGTTTTCTTTCTTTTTTACTTTAACTTTTATGGACCAGATTTGCTTTCTATGCACTAATGTACTGCCATCTCAGCTCTTCTATTAATCTTTGACTACCTGGGGAAATTGTTAGACTTTTGTAAACAAAATTTGGGAATAAATATACTTCAATCAAACTTTTAATAAATGTTCTTAGTTGAGAAGTGTATTTGTCTTCTGACTACTTATTTCTTTAAGTAACTTTCACAGCTCTCCTTAACTCCTTCCTCACTGTCCTGCAATGTTCCTGCATTGGTGTTCATACAGAGGTGTGACAGCACACTGCCATGGTGATAGAGCTAGCTCTGAAGGCAGAAAATGGGCTGGAGTATTGCATTTATGAATGTTTCCTTTCTAGTTGTTGATGAATGCGTTGGTAGTCCAGAGGACTTCAAATACACAGAAATACTCCAGAAATCTATGTGGTGAGGTGTTGGGGGACAGATGGGACAAAGGCTGGTTGGTCTTTGTAGGGAAATGGCGCAGTGCAGTCATAGCTGATGTCACCAAGTAACTTCTTGCTCAGTCTTGGTTCCCTAGGTGGATAGTTCAGGCTGGAATAAAATGGACTCTGCTCAGACTACTGCCCAGAGGCATTTTAATTATATCTCACATCAGCTTGTGCAAGGCTAATAACTGGAATAACTTATTTTACTGAAATTGCAGATGAAAGACTAATTCACATTCCGAATTTAGCTGTCTTAGTATATTTTGAAAGATATTGACAAATTATGAGAAATTATTTTTGTAAGTGTATATTTTAAATTTTAGGTTTGGTCAAGAATAAACCATGTAGAGAGAAATTAAACTTTGTACTGTACAGGGATATTCTTTTCCTCATTGGTGCTAAATGATTATCTGTTTAAGAACCATGCAGATTCAGTCTGAAAGATAAATACAACCCTCCTGGTTGTAATTTCTATTAGTTCTATGTTTATGTAGTGCCCAGAGGGAGCCGTGGGGGTGCAGGATGGGGTGGGAGGGCTGGTAAGCTGCCTCCCCAACAGCACCCTGCGGAGGGACCCTGAGCACCTCTGACGTCCTGCTCAAACCATCTGCTTCATTCAAAGCTCCTTTACAAGAACTTCTCTCACACATTTCACTGCAAGTTGTAAATTCCTGATAGTTTTAACACCTTTGAATTTATTATTTTCAATAGCTCAAATTTTTCATGTCATTTGACTGCACCAAATAGTACTTCCTGTCTAGGAGTTTAGTTTTCTGAAATTGCAAATCTTAAACAATAGCCAAACAGAGGAATAAACTGTGACCATGAAAAATAATAGTGGGCAAAATTATCCTTTCTCTTGCAATGCTCCTCCTGCTTACCAAGGAGAGGCCTGAAATCACTTCTCTTCAGGAGGAAGAAAAGGGTACTTGGGGTGCAAAAGAGCTGAAGGAAAACCTGGTAGATATCAAAACTGTATTGGCTTCCAAGGTACAGAAGCTGTGGATTTTTAGTCTTTTCTGAGTCCTCTTTAGTCCCTTCAGATTATTTCTGCATTATAAGTCAATTACATAATTGTCTGCTTTCTTAAAAATCAGGTTACGTTCCATGGCTGCCTATCAGTAATTCTTTAATCCTTTTATGTTTCAAATATTTACACAACATAACTCAAATCTGCCAGCTTGTCTGTACTGGTAAGGTGACAGCTGAACCCATATTTTCCTTGAAAGGTGCTGAGTGACGTACTGAGGAAAGGTGGAGATAAATCAGAGTGGGATACCCTGATGAAGGGTCTCTGGCCTGTGGGTGGGGGGACGGTGGGGCAGCAGTGAGGTGCACACGGGGTGTCAGCCAAGGAGCTGCAATTTGTGCAGGCTTTGCTTATTTCTTCCTTTGAAAAAGCAAAACAAGTTGGAAGGTTCCTAAGCTTTCATGGCTGAATCATCCCCATGGGCCAAGCGCAGGATTTTAAGGATGCAGTAGCAACAGGTTTGCCCTCGGTGTGCTGAGGTACTTGCTAAGGCTTTCTCCTGGCTCTTCTCAGCAAAGCAATCCAGAACCCTGGGCATCCTCCTGCAAGGGCATCTGCTAGCTCAGGCCCAGCACAAACACTAGTCCATGGGTTAATGTCCTAATTCTTTTGCATTACATAGTCACTGGAAATAAGCAGAGCCAGCTCACCCCTAACTCAGGGCCCTGCCTGCCCTGCCAGCAGCAGTCACAGTCACATTTTCGCTTTCAGCCCAGTAAAATCTGGATTATTTAATACAAAGGGAAGAGCCACAGCATTTCCCCACCCCAGGTCCCTATTCTGCACAGCTCAGCACAGCTGGCAGAGCTGCTGACTCCAAACCTGCACAGAGATAGAAAGGCAAGACAAACGTCCCCTCCTGGAGGGGGTTGATTGCAGGTAGGGCTGAAACTCAAAAGGAAGTTTCAGGTTCCTCTTATCTGCAGCCACCTGGGCACATCTTAAGCAAAATGCCCATTTTTTTCTTTGGTATATGTATATATACACACACATGCACACCTATCAATTATATATAACATATATATACATAAATTAATAAGATGCCTACTTATTTTTTTTATAATTTCAGTTGCCAGACTTCTTAAAAATCTGCAGTTCCTATTTTGAAGCTGGATTCTAAGCTAATTCCTTAGTAAACAAAGAAAAATGATCCCAAATGAATGAATATTTAGTTATTGATAATTGGTTATTTATACATATTATCTTTTACATTATTTATTCTATATAGTTATTATTAAATATTTCATAAATATTTAGTTTATAAGCTAGGCTACGGTTCTGCTAATAGGACATGAGTATTTTGGAGAAAGATGTAGGATTGTTGGTGTTGAGTTGTCTCTTCATAAAACAAGTCCTTTAATAGCCTTTCACAGAGGAAAAAAAGAAGGAATACATGAATTTAAATGTAATTATAAGTTTGCTTGACTGCCATTACTAATAATAGTAACTAATATCACCTAGCCTGCTGCTAAAGCACTTTTATGGATGGCAGTATCCTAATTCTTTGGAGAAGGAGGGGATGTATATATGTGCCCAGGGAGTGGGAGAAGGAAAACCACCCTGAACGGGGGCTCTGCTCTACTGCGGTCACTTCCTTGTGAGGGCAGTTCCTGCGACTCATTTCTGGGCACGCATTCCCCAGACTGCTACACACGTGGCACAGCCGGGGAGAACTGAGATCACAGCCTGGGACGTGACCACTCCGCTCCCGAACAGCCACTTCCAGCTTGTGCCTGACGCCCACCACTGTCCACCAGCCAGCTCTGGGGCAACGCCACCAAGCTGGCCCTGTCACCTGCCACCTGGCCAAAGTCTCCTGAGGTGCAGTGGGACAAGGACAAAACTTCGCTGAAGGGCCAGCTCAGCACTACCTGGCACAGCAGCCGTTCCACTTCTGACTCCAAAAATCCTGTACACGTGTGACACAGGCCACCTCCTGGTCGTGCACGGCAATTTTCAAGTTGAACCACAGTAAACTGCACGGGAAAAAAACTGGTCACGAGGCTGTTGTCACCTCCCCTCTCTTCTTGCTGCCCTGTAAGGCAGTGAGCTCATTTCCCACCTGGCTCTGTGCCTGCTCTTCAGTTAACCACATCCAGCACTAAGTTACTTGGAACAAGAACGGCGTGTGCTTATCGGTCCCCAGCAGTGCCTGAAAATGTGTGTCCTGGGGCTTGTGCTGGGAGCCGCAGCTGGCGCTAGACAGGAACACCTTCACCCTTCACTCGTTCCACCTCCGTCTCGACTGCAGCCCAGGCCTTTACCGAGCTGTGCTCCTCCCGGGAGCCCTCTGCAGCCCACTCGTGTGGCTCTGCTGACCCCCTCCTGCAGCAGCAGGGAGGCACCCACTCTGTAGGGGCACACATAGGGAAGCTGAGGCCATGGATGTGCCTGTTCAGAGCTGAGCGCCCCAAGGAGATATCGCAGGAAGGTGCAGCCTCCAGCTTTCAGGATAGCAGTTTTGCCACTACTGCATTCCTTGGCACAGAGGTCAAGGCCCAGCCACCAGGCATGGTGACCACACAATGATGAGTATGGAGTCAGAGATCCTCTGATGGGGATCCACATCAGTCTCCTCCCTCAGAGTTACACTTGAAGGGTTAAACCTGCACAGCCGTTTAGAAAGGAGACAAAACCTAATTTTTTTCCCCCAAAGCACTGTCATTAAAATAACAGATCAAGAATCAATCCTTTTTTCTCCACCCTTTATGTAATAGCAATTGCCAAGCAAGTCTCCCATCTCCCATCTGAATGCCTGGACACCACTAATTTTAATCAAAGGAGGTGAAAGACACCTTTTACTTCTCAGTAGCCAAGGCAAAAGATGGAAACAACACCCTGGAAGGATTCTGAGCAGCACCGGCCATGGTTTGATGGGAAGAACTGGGAGCACCTCCTTAGTGGAAACAGCATCTCCAACGGGCCAGTAGATTTCTCCCTGCAGCCACTAAATGACATCCCGAGATAATTGCCACTGGATGAGGAACACAACCTGGGAAGTGTAGTCATCAAAGCTGGTACCCCCCGAGCATCTAAAACCAGTGCATGTGAAGACTATTACTTAACAAAGTGCAAGGGCAATGCACAACTAGGAGGCACATTGCACTCACCGAGGGCCAGCCAAGTGGGGGACTAACAATCCATATAGCTCAGCCACTGCTGCACCATTGCAAACATCCCAGCAGCACTGAGACCATCAAAGGTTGCAGCCTTTAGTGTCTCCTAGCATGAAATATCTTTCCATTTTTCTCTTGCTTTCATCTCCCAGGCAGAAATAAAGAAAAGATGAAGAAACTGCTCAGTTCAAATACCATATAAAATAAAAACTAGAGTAGGGAAGGAAAAGAAGTTGTTTTGAAAATCTGGGATAAGACAGAGTGGTAGAGATCTGAGGAAAAAGTGCTGATCACCAGGCCTGTGTTCTGCAGGAAGGAAAAAGAGACATACACATTGAAGCAGGGAACGCATAGACAGTTGGTATATGCAACAAGTTAGGTCAGCCTCACCACACATCCTCCCTCCTTGCTTGCCTGTCACAGCAAGGATTACAGGACAACAAAGTGCCATTCATTACTGCACAGACAAGGAAAAGCAAGCAGACACCCATGTTAAGAGCAGGCTCCTCCAGTTCTGCCCTTCCCATCCTGTCAGCCTTAGCGAGGCCACAGGACCTGGGAGGGTCTAAGCTCACTTTGTCTTCACACAAAAACCAAGCCTTGGGCCTTGTAACAAATCCCCAGTGGTTAGAAACCAGATGGCACAAGGTGTTCCTCCTATCTGCCCATTCTACTTAAGCGGATTATTTAGCCTTTCTGTGCTTGGTTTTCTTAACAAAATGAACAGAACTACTTGCAGCAATGATTTCTTTTCACGTTAAAAGTCTTCTCAAACAAGAACTGTTCAACAAGCACAAAATATTGTGGCAAGCTCTGTACACATGAAACCAGTACCTGAGGGACAGCCAGTCCTCAAACTTGTGCACATGCCAGCTTTTCCATTTCAGCAAATATGGACATCATTAACCTACATATGTGAACAGAGGACACCCTGTCTTAACAAGGGAACTCACCAGTGGCCAAGACCCACTTCATGCTGAAAGAACAGTTGTTACAGAAGATCTGCTGGGAAGCAATGCATCCATACACTTATGACTTCAGTTTCCTCTGAACTTAACTCCTTCCCCCTCCTTAGACCACAGCTGTACATTATCAAATTGTTAAAGGTAAGGAAACTCCCCTCCTTCTGCTCTTCCTTTGAAGCTAGTGCAGCCCAGCTTAGTTGGAATCACCCTTTCATTCATGCTGCACGTGTGAGACCAGAAGCACAGAAATAAATTTAGCACACAAAGCTGAGGAAAGTGTTTCCTTTTGTAGCAAGGTGCAAGGTACTTGCCTTTAAAGACATACATTATTGAAAACTTAACAGTCCTGTCAAATGATTGCTGACAAGAACTAGGAAATGCAGTTTTGAGACTGCATAATCAGATTATAAGTGAGAGGATGAAGGTGTAAATAGGGAATCCTTCCTAGGCCGTACAAACTAGATCTAAGTTTTTACAGATACTGGTGCATCAAAACCAAACATAATACAAAGACAATACAGTGAAGAAAGCATAAAACTTTCTTGATCAGAAGTTCTGCTACTTTGAATGGACAGATTTAGGATTTCTTTGGATTCACATAGCTGGAATTCCATGAGCACCATACCTGGAGCCCGAGTTATGCAGAAAGCATAGCTGCCTTTCTTATGCTGAACTTAAGGCTTGCAAGGTTGAAGCAAATCTTTGAGCCAACAAGGATGGAAGGAAAACAGGCCACAAATATAAAGGGGCAGATAGATGTTAGCTTTTCTGAGCACTTCTGACATGAACTGACCTACAGATCACGTGTCTAAAGCTCTTCTGCACAAGCCAGTGGCTGGTGACAGGGAAGTGCTTTCAGGCAGGTGGGTAATGCCCCAAAGTTGCAAACTGTGCTCATCCTCCTGCTGCACGACAGGGTCTGTCAGCAAAAGGGCTTGGCTCCGACTCCTTTCTCTGGACAGGAAGGCAACCCTCACCCAGAGCAAATATGCCTGAAAAATTTCCAGAACCATCATTTGAAAATGACAGAGATAGATTTGGGTCATGGTTGGACTCAATGACCTTAAGGGTCTTTTCCAACCTGTAAGGTTCTCCGATTTAACTGTAACAAAATGTGTTCTGAAGCCAGAGGATATTCAGAAATGAGACCAGCACCATAGACTGCTGCCTGAGTCAAGCCAGGATTTGGTAGGTGCACAGCAACAGCTTGAATTCCATGTGCCTTGCTGGCAAGTGACTACTCAACTGCCCAGCTGATCCAATCGACTTGGATCTCACTCAAATCCAAGTTCTATTCCTGTCAGTTGCAGGACCAGTGCTGATGAGAAACCCCTGGGTCCTACTCCCCCAGCCCCCAGCATGCCAGACAGAGCTTCATGTTACCCAGGCTGAGGGCCACGGGGCAGGTTCCCACATGTCCCCCACCCTCCTCAGCACCCAGCCTTGTCCAGCTGCCTCCCTAGCTCTACATGTAGTGAATCTCAGCCCACCTTACGTGTGGGAACTGTGATCCAGTGACCTGGCGAGGCCCTGCTGAAAGCTAAGTGATAACAGAGTTCTTCAGCAAGTTTCAATATAAGCTTTATTTATTTTAAAAGAGAAAAACACCTGCAGGATGTGGTGTTTACATTCAGTCTCCTACGTAAATTTCAGTATTAGTGTGGCATACGTTTCCACAGCCAAGTGTGTCCTACTGGCTGACACCACACTGAGACACCAGGCTGTGCACAGACACTCCACAGCTATGACCACATGTACTGAACCCAATGGAACACACTTTTCACCTCGGGCTTAGCACGGTAACACTTCTTACTCATTTCAGAAGAGCTAAACACTGTCCTTTACAAGATGCAGATTTTGACTATCCAAAGACTTCCAAATGAGTGGAATTTTAAAAGCAGTTCTCTCATCTCTCCATTTGCATCAGCAAAATCAGAGGCTGTATTTAGGTTTCTGAGCATCTACTTTGCGCATTCATCATCTTTATTCTATGCAATGACAGTGCCACAGAACCCAACTAGAACTGGGTGTTATCTGGGAAGAGGAACAGGTACACAGGGGATCTTGCCACGAAGTCTGGCAGGATAGGTGCCATTCTCTACAAAGATGTTTTAACAAACTTTGTCTCCTCTTCAGAAAACTCTGCTGAAATCTGTCTTTGTGAAGTTGCTTTGCCTGAGTACATTTTCCCTGCGAAGTACTCCCCAGACTGAGGCACAGCTTTTAGCTTCTCTGTCTTCCGGTGGTTGGTTTTCACAAATCTTAGCAGGTTAACAATAGCAGCTGGTGTGATTCCAGGGATACGGCTGACTGCACCAATCTGCACGTGGAGACAAGGAACAAGTTAACCCCCACCAAACCTACACACTGAGGCTAGTGAGAAATGAGATCAAAACCTGTGGGTATTCCTTTCCCTGATTCTTTCACCCCCATGCCCCTTGAGAAGACAGAAGGGATTTCACTGCTGCTCGGCCCTGCTGTGGCTGCATGTCTCACCGTCTGGGGGCGGTTTGAGTCCAGCTTCTCCCGCACCTCTGCGGAGAGTGAGGCATCAATGGCAAAGTAATCCAGGTCGTCTGGTAGCTGGAGCGCCTCGTCACGACGCACTTCTTCTATTTCCTGCTGCTGATTGACTACACACCACTCGTAAGCAGCTGTGGTGATCAGGGGAACAAGAAAGGCAGATACAGATAGATACTCACATGAAACAGGTCACTTTGCAAGAAGTCTTGGAAACACAACGAGCAATTCCACTGAGACGGTCAAAAGTTCCTAAGGAAATTTCCAGCCTCACAGACTATGGAGCCTAATTCACATCAATGCTTTGGAAGAAGTCATACTCTTTGATTTGTTACAGGAATTTAGATACATAGGTTGCTTTTATCTTCTCATCCCAAAAAAGGATGGTCTATTTGATAGGTCAGTAAAGCAGAAAAAAACCCAAAGAGTGATACCCACAGAGTGAAACACCTGTGCATAAAAAGGGCTGTGGCTTATGGTAAAAAGTTCACACTCTGATCAATCAGAATGTTTCATTTCTCTAAGCAGCAGCATGAAACACACTAGGACAACTGCTCTCCCTTACTGAACAAACGTATGCAGACCACCACGAGAGAGCCTAACCCTTGTACTCTACCTTCTATTTTCAGTCTCTCTGCCAGTTCTCTCCATTGAGCAAGCTTGCCCAGGGGCTCTGGAACAGCCTTTGCCAGAATCTCCATGTTGGCATCTTGATATTGAAGGATGTCAAAGGCACTGTGGAGAACAAGAATAAACATTTATGGTAAAAAGGAGTCACACTTGTGAGGCAAATTTATGGCTGTTGCAAGCTCAAACTCACAAAGTTCTTAGCTTAAGCCAGAACTGCAGAGCCAAGCTCAGTTCCCTACTATCTCCTCTCAGTACACAGAAGAGCTGCTAAACTCTTGAAGAGAGACTCCTCACATAAAATTACAGCAAGACAGAACAGACAAGACAAGAGTACCAAAGGAAACCTTTCACACATACCCTGTCAGCCAGGTCTACTCACTGATTTAGAACAACAGAAAAGATAAGATGAGATAAAGTATGAGTAAGGGAAGTAAGGGCCTTTGTGTACAAGAAGAGCTACCACCTGACACCAGCCTGAAATCAACTGCTGCTTTACCAAGCTGTTAACAAAGCTGCAAATCACTGCAAAACCATCACCAGCTGGTGACTCTGTGTAAGGACAGCAAGAACTGTCTGGGCCAGTGGAACACTCCCTTACTTTGGGAGCACACGTCAGCACCAGGAAACGTGGAATAGTAAAAACACCAATGTCATACGTATTCTACAGGTAAACATCAGATGTGTGTCCCCTGAAGGTGGTAAAGCTGGAATCTCGGGAGTACTGACAGCTTCAGGAAGGATGGACAAATGCTGTGAAACCACTAGCCAGATGTGCTAAAGCAAGCATAGGTCAAACCAGAAAACTCCAGCTGTAACCTTTACCTGACAGGTGACCTGCGATTGCTACTGATGGGAACTTCTGGTAGTAACTGAGACCATTTGGATATGCTGAACTGAAGCGATTTTAGTGTTGCAATCCCATCCTCTAACGCAGCTCTCATCTTAACTGCTTGTTCATATCGCTGCTGTGACACACACCCAGCTTCTTCAAACCCTGCAGAGACAGAGGGTGTATGAGACCAAGGTCTGCAGCCAGGCAGGGCTGGTCACTGCAAGAGCTACCCCAACAGAACACCTCTGCGAGTGAGCCTGGCGTCCGCGTTGTCCGGCCGCAGGGACATGCGGAACTCCACGCGGCTGGTGAACATGCGGTACGGCTCGCTGGTGCCCAGCGTGGTGAGGTCATCGATCAGCACCCCCACGTAGCCCTCGGTGCGACTGACGGTGAACGGGGCCTTGCCGTGAACCCGCAGACAAGCGTTGATGCCAGCAATCACACCCTGCGCAGGCAAAACCAACCAAACACGTCTGTCAGTCTCTTCTTAGCAAAAACATCAGCACATCTGCCTCCAAAGGCTCACACGTCAAACTGCACCCAGGAAAACACAACGGTCTGTGCCAGTAACCCAGGCAGTTTCCTTCTTGTGACATTACGAGTGTCTGAAGGGCTTCTTGGCCCCTGCTGATGTGTCTGGAGACAATTCCCATGTTTTCAATTACACCCACTGCACAGTCTCCATGCTGAAACACTTGACAGGGCTTTCAATTGCTTTTGTTACAGCAACCTTAGTGATAGCAACTGCAGACACTTACACAGATACAAGTAAAAACATCTTGGGCAAGTCTGGAATCAGGGTGAGCAATAAAAGCAGGAACATCTCATGAGCACAAAATGGGCCTAGCAAGACTATCACAAAGCAAGGCAATATCCCTTTCTGAGAGCTGAATATACAACAGTCAGATTCACCCACCTGAGCTGCAGCCTCTTCATAGCCTGTTGTGCCATTTATCTGGCCTGCAAAGAAGAGTCGCTGAACAAGACGCGACTCGAGAGAAGTAGTCAGTTGTCGGGGGTCTAAAAAGTCATACTGCACCCCATAGCCTGCGACACACAACAAGACAGATGTTACAGGAGGGATTGTCAAGGCAGTCAGTGGAGCAGAATGGCTTATCAATCCTATTTATGATTTCTGAACAACCAAGGAAGAATCACTGCATCCAAGAATTAGTTTTGCTTCGTATTTCCTTTGTCTTGCTATGCTCTAAACAAAACCTGCATTTCATTAACTAGTAAATAAATATGACCAATAGATTTAAAACTACTCAGCCCCCTCACCTGGCTGTAACATCTTGGCTTTTTCCAAGCCTGGGACGGATTTGATCACCTGCTCCTGGAGCTCAGGTGGCAGCGTCATGGACATGCCTTGGGGGTAAATGACGTTGGACTGCAAGCCTTCAGGCTCCAGCCACACCTGATGTTCTCGGTTTGGGAAGCGCAGAACCTTTGATTCAAGAGAGGGACAGTACCTGCAACAGTAAACAGCCATGAGCACCACCTGACACGGAGAAAAAGGAACTTTCCAGAAGCGAAGCAGGAGAGACCCACAGCTCCAAACAGACTGCCAGCTTGTCCCCTCGAGAGCCTTGCGTGATGCCACACACTCACCGTGGGCCCCTGGTTGTCTCCCTGACGTGGTTGTTCAGGTGGAGGTTATCGCAGATAATTTGCTGGGCCTTCAGGTTAGTGCGAGTCAGGTAACAGGACAGCTGATCTTCCGGCTGGAAGAGGCCAAAGCTCAGCCTAAGTTAATCTGGTCACAACACCGTATCCTTACTGAACAACCTTGAGATCTCCAAGACCTTTTCCATGATGGCTGGCTCTCACTTCTGAGAGCGGTAAGTAGCGCCATCACACCCACTGCACAGACCGAACACGAGCGACCAGAGAGCTTGAGCAACATGCCCAAAACCAGAGCGAGAACAGGACGGAACTTGGGAGTCCAGAATTCAAGTTCTATCCTATACACTGTATTCCTCATTACAGGATGGATATTCCCATTAAATAAAAAAAAAAACCAAACAAACCTCAAAACTCTGCAATTGACATGAAAAATTCCAAGTTTGGAAAAAAACCTCACCATGTAAAGTATTCCACTGATTTTTCTGAAAAAAAGTCAATAGACTCACATTCAAAATAGTGATAATGAAGCACCGTAACTCTTTAAAACTGACAGTGAGTTATTTATTAGTTAGCCAGGAGTCTTGTGATTTTAGGTGGTTTTGATTTAGATCTATGTTGGCTGAGTGTCAGTACAAAACCCTAAGAAATCATCCCACTGCACCTGCAGAAAGGAACTCCATGGACCCAATAGCCCTTAGAGAACTTAATCAATAGTTGAAGATCAAAATTCAATAAGAAATTGTTTAATGGTTATCATATAACTAGAGATGAATTAGATGCCATAGAGCAAGAAAGATATCTTGAGAAAGCTAAGGAGTCAAAAGCCTATACACCCCAGAATTAATATACACACCCTTGATTAATACATTGCAGGTACAGTAAGGGAGCCACTTCATAGGCTTGTACACCCCAGAAAACTTAATCAATAGGAACTGTCTAACCAGGACAGCAAATTTAATAAAGCTCTGTTTAGCTGCATAAAACCTGGGTTATCCATTAAACAAAGGTGGATGAGATGTTCTGGTAGTAATAAAAGAAACAGAACACCTATACCATGATGCAATAAATTGGGCAGACTTCTGGCAGTGTCTGTAAAAAATCCTGGATGTTACAGCATATATAAATGTCTGAAAATTGTTGTTTCTTTGAACACGTCTATGGCAAATAAATTCCCAATATATTCCCAATCTTGACTCAAAATTATTATTAGGAATGTTCATGTAATAGCTTTTTGCTGTTAGATTTAAAACTCTTTGTTTCAAAGCCTCTCCTACACATTCCAAGGACTTCAAGTGCTACTACTTTTGCCCCATCCTGATTATAAAAGGTTATTGCAATTCCTATGTCCTCTGAGGCAAATTAACTCCTGATACTTAATTCTGTGCTATTTAATCACATTATGTAAAACCAGCCCATTTTCCAAGATTTTCTTCAGAAAACTGAACCTCTTCTGCTTTTAAGTTACTGTTAACCTGCCACCTCTGAGCTCTGTGGATAAATCCATCCTTCCTCTTTCCTAGTCAATACTATGAAGAATCTCTAATTCCAACATTTTAACTTTATTCCAGAACCAAGATAAGAAGCAAGACAATGAAAATCTCCACAATACAGGTGTAATAATGGAAGATTTTGTAAAATCACCCATGTAACCAGCACATCAAGAATACTAGCACTAGTACCACATTTCACACAAGTCTGACTCCAGAAGTAAAGGAAGTTCAGTTCTCAAGTTGAGAAGTGAGAGTAAAAAGGTATTTGCTTTCAAAAGAACACAAGCAGCTTCTCCCTTGCATTGGGAGTCCTCAGAAATGTAACACCTCCAGTACAAATACATCCCAGCTGCCTTTCCAGCCACCAACTCCCTGGCTGAGTATGAGCACGACGTTCCCAGAACCACCTCCCACCTGGCTCTGTGTGCATTGGATGGGTGCTATCCCACCTTGATCCACACAGCCTCGCTGAGGAAGCTGAACGGCACTGGAGGGTTGTCAGCTGCACGTTCCTCCAGACCAGCGAAGTCAATCGTATCCCTGGCAAGTCGGGGCGGTGTCCCGGTCTTCAGCCTGCCCACAGCAAATCCCAGTTTCTCCAGAGTGTGAGCCAGCCCGATGGCTGGCTGGTCCCCCAGCCGCCCCGCCGGGTGCATCTCCAGTCCGATGTGGATCATACCCCTCAGAAATGTACCGGTGGTCAGGATAACACTCCCGGCACGTACTGTGCTCCCATCCCCTGAAACAGCAAGTTTTCAGAGATGTACAAGTCTTAGTATCAACAAAGCCCTGGGATTCTGGTGCTTTTGTCTAAAACTAGACTAACAGTGTTCACTGAAGGTTTATCTGTCTTCTATTATAAAATAATGCCAGCATTTCCATAATAAAAGCGTGAATAGTAATAACTACAATAAGCAGCATGTAGTTATTTCTCTGTATTTATTATTCCTAAGCAAGTTACCCCTAACAAAGAAAACCCATTCCTGGGAAAAATCCATATCCAGGCCTTTTCTTTGAAAAGCTTGTTTATTAGAACAGCAAGGGGTAATGAAGTACAAGTCTGTTAGTAACAGGACCCCACGGTCCTGTAACATTGAGTGCAGCATAGACCATTTACCAAATAAAATCTCAAAACATAGCATGGAATTCAGTATCCCTAGCCTGAAGAAAACGAACTTAGTTAATGTCCCAGTATACTACCAAGTCAGGCATTTTTGACACTATTACTTTGTATTATATTTATTAACCTGGTTTAGTTCACACTTTGCCTAAACCAGCTCTGTTGGCTAATTCATCTTTGTCACTAATGAATTAGAACTGTATAATTCATCTTTCTCACTGATGCATCAGAGATATTTACCCCAAAGGCTGCTCTTGGTGTGGAGTAACTGAAGGCACTTACTGAGTTACTAGCACATACCCAGAACAACTCCTGTGACTTGGCATTTCCCAGGATGGCCTGGTTCTGGCTCTGTCAAGAGAAGATCCTCTACAGATGCTTCACGAACTGTCAACAGTGGTGTGTTAAGGATTTCTTTCTGTCATGAAAGGAGTTACTGCAAAAATTTAGTAAGTTATGAGACATATGGGCAATCCCAAACTCTGCTGATTTCTTAAACATCTATTATCCACTTCCATTCTTATCAGGCCATTTGGCAGACACTCAGTTACCGTACTATCCTGATCTATCAGGCAGACGTTTTCATTCACATAAAGCTTTAGCTCAAACAAGCCATTTGGTCATGAAGCCTGACCCGTGCCTAAAACACTAGAGAGTTTTTAAACTATGCTGAGCTCCAACAACTTACACTGCATCAAAGTACCAAACAGAAAGGCATCTAGGTTTGATCCGTAAACAATGAAAAGCAAAACACAGCCCCTTCCTTCGTACTCCTCAGCAGGCTATGCCAACACCCAGGAGTCCGCCCGCCGAGCCGCCCGGCGCGGCTCCCGCACCTGCATGTTCTCCTTGTAGAGGCCGCGGTCGATCTGCGCCCGGAGGCCCCACACGGCCGGGCCCTTGCAGCGGTTCAGCACCTTGTAGTGAACGCCGGAGCGGTCGCACACGCGTCCGCACAGCCCGTCCAGGGCGTCCACCTCCCGCATGAGGTGCCCCTTCCCGATGCCGCCGAAGGACGGGTTGCAGGACATTTCCCCTGGGTAAGGGAGACAGGGACACCCTCAGCACCGCCGCCGCCGCCGCTCACAGGCTCCCGCGACCTTCCCGGCTCAGCGCCCCTCCCCACGCCGTAGAGACCCGAGGCGCCCGCGGTAGCTTCCCCCGCCCACCCCGGGCACCCGCGGCGGTACCGATGGTGCCGATCCTGTGCGTGAGCAGCAGCGTGCGGGCCCCGCCGCGAGCGGCCGCCGCCGCCGCCTCCGTGCCCGCATGG
>VZTF01017490.1:1320645-1341671 GCA_013397755.1 Cnemophilus loriae | reverse complement strand
CGTCCTCTCGCCCCGTGCGGCTGGAAAAGCCGGGCGGAGCCGGTGCTCACGTGTCCTCGTCTCGCGGGCGGGAGGAAGGGAGGGGCCGCCCGGGAGCGGGAAAACGCTCCCCGCGGATTGGAGGGAGGCCATAGCCTGACTGTTGCTGCCGGAGCTTCCCCGTGCCTGGGCTGAAGTCGGCAGCGCCGGGCAGGGCCTCGCCTCCGCCCTGCTCAACAGGTTTCGTTTCCTAGGGAAGGCGCGCTGCCTGGAAGAGGAACTCGCCTGAAGCCGAAGGCGGGAACCCCGTTGCTCGCGGGGTTGCGCTCGCCGTCTTGTGGGTGCGGAGACGGAACAGCGGCTATGGACACTTCGGGCGGCAGAGGGGCGCGGGCCAAGCGGGGGACGCGTCCCGCAGCTCCACGGAGCCGGGGCGCGGAGAAGGGCGCAGCCCGCAGNCCGCGGAGCGTCGCGGCCGTGCCCGACGGGACGGTCGCTGCCCCCGCCCGCCGCTCCCCGCCGGCGGCGGACGCCCTGCGGCTTCGGGAGGTGCTGTCGCGGCTTAGCCTGGCCCGCGAAGACGTGTCCGAGGCGGCGACGCTGGTGAACGGGGTGATCTCGCACCTGATCCAGGCGATCCGCGGCAAGTACAGCTGCTTCAGCTCCATGGGGCGGCAGAGCGCCGGCAGCTACTACGAGCGCGTCAAGGTGGGTGCGGGGGCGCCGGCAGCGCTCTCCCGCCGGGCTGCGGCGGCAGGCGTCTCGTACGGGCCGGCCGCGCGCTGCTCCTACCGCGCGAGAGCAGCTCTGAGCTGGCTCTTCCCGACAAGTTAAAATTAAGGATGGCTCTGTGAAGTAACCACAGATCATAAATGATCATGAAATGATCAAGAACCTGCTAAATGGTGTACGTACGTGCACTCAGTCAGAGATGCTACCTGAACGAGACTCGCGTTCAAGCTGCAGCAAGCCCTGCCCTTGCACAGCACGCAGGTGAGCCCGATGTAACAGCACGACCAGTCAGGTATAGCACTGCACGAGAAGCCCTGGGCCAGGTTTTAAGCCATAGTTTTTCCAAAAAGCAGGAGTTATGGATACAAATTGAAAGAAGGAAAATTTAGGTTAGATATTAGAAAGGATTTTTTTTACTGTGAGGGTGGTGGTACACGTGTACAGGGTGCCTGGGGAGATTGTGGATGCTCCAAACCTGGCAGTGTTCAAAGCCAGGCTGGATAAGGCCTTGAGCAACCTGGTCTAGTGGAAGGTATCCCTGCCCAGGGCAGGGTGGGTCGGGACTAGCTGTATGTCTAGAGTCCATTGTGACCCCTTCACCTTCTAAGATTAACCAGTACCTTTTTTCCTGGTTCCAGCAGACTGAAACAAAGTCAAACACGGGGACACTTATTTTTTTTTCTGTCTAAAACCAGCTTCAGACCTAGCAATGCATTTCTTTCCCTCACAGTTGATTCCTATGTGCAAAAAGATGACTGAGTACAACATTTATGCATTAATTATTCCGAACAGCTCAAGAATCTTAAAACTATCTTAAAAAATTAATAAGTTGGAGAGCTGGGAAGTGAGCTGCAAATTGCTATTTTCCACCCCAATGCACAGTAATCTTTCAATACCACAGAAATAAGCTCGTATTTCACATCAGATGTGATTAGTACACCAAGGTAGATGAAACCACAACTGGTATAAAAATCTCAGGAGAATAAAACCTAAGTTGCACATTGACTGTTGTATTCTCATATTTTCAGATATCTGAACCAAATGAGTTTGACATCATGCTTGTAGTGCCTGTTCCAAGGATTCAGTTGGATGAGTCTGATGATACTGGAGCCTATTATTACGTATCATTCAAAAGAAGTCCAAAAGAAAAGGGTTGGTTGAAGTTTTTAGATGAAGATGAAAAATTATCAGCTTCTAAAATGCTTGAAGCACTAAGAGAAATTATTAAACAGGAAGTAAAAAACATTAAAGGTTAGTACTGAGAGAATAAGCTTCACCTAGAAGTGCTAAAAATCCAGCTACATTGTGCATATGTGTTGCCCCAGTGTCAAGAAGATACATTTTCCTGCCAGTCCTCTGTCTCTCTGCCAATGTAGCTGGAACCCCTCCTGTCCCCAGTATCTCAAGTTGGCTCTTATGTTAAGACTCACAAATACATCATAGCTAATCTTATTACGTTATTAACTTCACTATGCATATTTTCTGTATGAAAATAATAAACATTAAGGGTTCGATTGCATGCTTGGGGTTTCCTACATGACCTATACATCTTGCATCTGTCTGGAGTGTACAAAGAGCCATTTGCTGAACTGGTAGCAAAACAAAGAGCTTTCTTATGTACAGTACCTAATATTTTTTATTGATCAGTACAGAAAACGTATTCCCTTTTAGGGTTATTTTTTCCCAAAACCTTCAGAAACATTGCGGACAAATCTTTTCACTGTGTGTTTTCAACAGGGAAGCAGTTCACCGAAAAACATTACTATATTTTTAATTCTTAGACAGTAAATCAAGCAAACACAGTAGTGTTCCCTATTTCACAGAACTCACCAGGCCTTCTCACTGTTTTATTTAACATCTGTATCCTGTAGGATAAAGAACCAGTGACTGAACCCAAGTATTTCTTTTGATTGCTTATGAGCTCTTCAGTAGAAACTGTAACATCCTTCAAAAAAAATGTTTCATCTGTTTATCTATCTAACATGAAATATCACTTTCTTTGTTACTAGATGTGGAAGTCACTGTGGCAAGGAAAAAGGCTAGAAGCCCTGCGATAACTCTTCAGATCAAAAATCCTCCATCAGAAATATCAGTGGACATCATCTTGACTTTGGACGCTAACCAGAGCTGGCCCCTCAGCACACAAGGCGGCCTCAAAATTGAACAGTGGCTGGGAACAAAAGTCAGGAGAGAGTTGAGATCTAAATCACTTTATTTAGTAGCCAAGCAAAACAAAACAGAAAAAGTTCTAAGAGGTACCTCAAATACGGACAATAGTAAGTTATGAAATGTCTTCTCTGCAACTTGATCACTTACAAGTGCTATAGAAAGGGTATCCAGATCATGTTCAGTATTCTGCCTTCGAGATACCTCATCCTGGATATATCCAGCTCAAAGACAACTGAAATCTCCCTTTAAAGCATCAGATTTGTGGTAATGCTTGTCCTGTACTGAAATGTACATACAAACTAACCATTACTAAGAGCATTACATTAAATCCACTCCAGCCAGACACATGGATATGAGCCTTCCCTTGTGCTAGCACTGTACATAACAGCAGCATGCACTCTCTTGTAGGGAAATTAGAAGGAAGTTGCTAAAAATGCAGGGAACGTCCCTGTACATGGGACTGCATCCACAAATCAGATACTTCTGCAGGAAGCAAACTGTTTTCTACCAAGATACATTATTTCTCATTGAACTCTGGTACAGCTACAACATTTTTCCTCCAGACCCCTGTCACACTGAGCCTACGTTAGTTTGCAGAAACATTCTGACCTGTCATTGCATTATGGTAACCGATGATTTCAGCAAAAAGATTTCAAGCAATCTGGTATTTTTTAAATTAGCATGGCCATGTTATCGAAGCCCAGTACAGCAGTAGTGATTTATTTGGCAATCTCTTCCTGTGCAAATTAAATGCAAAGAGTAACTGAGCCAAACAGGCAAGAGAAGCAGTCTAACTCATGCAAGGAAGACAAAAGTGATGGCTGGTGTTAAAAACAGGGCATTGAGCTATGTTAGCAATTATTTTCAGAAGCATGAGCAGAAGAACAAAAAGAAGTGCTTTAGAACAGTCACCTTACCTGAGACAAACTCACAAACCTCTAACTTGCACAAAAAAACCCCCAGAAAACACGGTAAGAGTACAGAAATTCAAAGGTAGTAGATTTTTTCCCTAAATCATGTTCAGCAAATCCAGGGAAGTTCAGAATTAAGCTTAATTCTAAAGTAAATCCAAACATGCTTAGGAATTTAAAGCATCCAAACAATTAACTATGTCCTATATTAATTACATTCTAATTGTCTTTGTGAAGCACCTGGGGAGTTAAGGAGGAACTAACCGCATCCACTGAATTACGATTTTTCTTTTCTTAGTGAGGGCAAAAAATTCCTGGTATTTAAGTCAATTACAGAATTGGGTTGTTTTTTTTTCTAGCTACAAAAGCTGATGCTTAGTGCTGTGCAACCATTTAACAGTCTTGTGCTTGACTTCAGGAAACACCTGGCGACTCTCCTTCTCACATATCGAAAAGCACATGATAAACAACCATGGCAACTCGAAGACATGTTGTGAATCTGATGGACCAAAGTGCTGTAGGTTGGTATTTCACAAGAATATTTTACTTTAAGCTTGTATGAGCTGGGCTAGCACTGACACTGTTTCAGTTCAGCATTTAAGAATTTGATCCAAGTGTAATTATTCATAATAGGAAGAATAAGTCTTTTAGGCATAATTGTTCTACAGCAATACAACACTGCATGTGCTTGAATGTCTAACTCGCATTTACCTAATGAAAGGTGGAAACAATCACATTGCTGGTTTACACTCCAGACTTGCCTTAGAATGCAAAAAGATGTGACTTGTTAAATTATCTTTCCCAAATTCAGTCCCATTTAGAAAAAAACAGCTTAAAAAAGTGATGGCTCCACTTTCTGAGCAAAATTACACTCCATATCAAAGCAATTTCTAAAATGATGGTGGGAAAACTGCTAAATGAGATCAAGATGAATAAATGATTTTTCACTTCTGTAAGAACTGTTTTCCAGATTTCTTCAACAAGGAAGAAGAAAACTCATATGAGGTACAAAACCTCCTCAACAAGTAAACTAAGAAGTTGGTTTGCCAATTACATCTTGTACTGAATCAAAAAAGCCACAAGAGAAGTAGTGCATAATTGTGTTTAAATATCTGAACTACATATTTAGAACTATGGAGAAGGCATTTAATATATTCTTATTTTTTTAACAGGAAAGGTTGTCTTAAGCTGCTGAAGTATCTTCTAGAGCAACTTAAAATGAAATATCCAAAAGAACTGGAAAAATTCTGTTCGTATCATGTCAAAACTGCTTTTCTACACTCCTGCGTCACGTGGCCAAATGACTCAGACTGGCACTTGGGAGACCTGGATCATTGCTTTCAGAAGTGTCTGGAATTTTTTGTGGATTGTCTGCAAAAGTCTCAGCTGACTCATTTTTTTATTCCCCAATACAACTTGCTCAGCCTAGAAGATAAAGCAAGACATCATTTCCTTTCAAGAAAAATAAGCCATGAATTGAACAATGGATTCCCAGTATTTCATGAGAATTATTAAGGACATTGTTCACAACAGATATCTAATCATGTAGACTTTCATATTTAAAACAAAAAATCTGCACCATAAGACTACTCTTCAGTAGTCTGGTACTACAAAAAACCAAAAAAACCAAACCAAAGTAAAATCAAGAACACTAGGAGAAAAAGGCATACTTCAGTCACACTGCTTAGCCATAACCCTTAAAAGAAATGTTTTAAGTAATATTTATCTTGCCTATCCAAATGTAGATGTCACCTGCAAAATATCTTCAAGGTATACTAAGAACATAGAGAAGAATTTGCAATAGTTAATTTTCCACATGTAATTTCTCTGTTTCCAAATACAAAGGCATCAATGACTGCATAAAGGGAAAAATAACAATTTTATTTAAAATTAGGACCCACTGCAGAATATCCAAAATATTACACTCCTGCTTTCAAAAGAAAAAAGTCACTGGAGTTACTTCTACATTAACCAGAACAACTTCTCCAGATCACCTGCATGGATGAAGATCTTTTGCAGTGGACAATCACTAGCAACAGTTAGCAGAGAGAGTTTATCAAAGTAATACGAAGTTCTTGAAGTAACTTATCCTTTCTGAGTCCTCAGAATTGCTTTAGAAATCAGTCTTTTCACTGGGCGTTGGATGGGAAGCAATCGTTACCTAATATGCTGCAACAGAGTAGATGTTATTGTGCCAACGAGCATTTATTTGTATGATGAACTGTGTAGAAAGAAATTCATCTTTCGACCTGTATCAAAGAGGAAGACTCTTGATATAAAAGGTTATCAAAACCAAAATGCAGCATGAATGGGACACTCCTGAAATTGAAATTCATATCCATTTTTCTCATGTTGAAGAAATGTGTGTTAGGAAAAAAAAAAGTGATTTTAGTATTTCCTATTACTAAAATTGTGCAGGTGAGAAGTACACAGCATTTGGGAACTGCTGTGCTGCAAATAAATACATCTTTTGCTTCTACTTACAGAAGCCATGAGAAGTCCATGTTTTTAGCCTACTTTTTGAAGGCAAAATAACCTACAGGCTTGAATAATGCCCAGATTTACCTCAATTATGAGCAAATTAAGACGGAAGAATATTTAGAGAGTAATTTTACTAAAATATTCTCATTTTACTGAATTTTGTTTATTAGTTTTTATTTAATCATATGACACATAAATAAACACAAGTTCAGACCAAGTATTAAATGAAGGAATAACTCCTTCCCATATAAATTTCAAAGAGTAGAAAACATGCCTCATTATCACTGGGAGTCTGTGTGACAGAACCTGACATCCAAATGTTAAGTGTGAATCAACTTTTATCTGGAAGAAATAAAAGCTGACCTTCAAATGTATTCTTTTCCCCATGACTTTGTTAACATTGCTCTAGTAAATTCTGGTTTTACTCCTTAAGCTAGCCACAAAAACAAGAGTAAAAGCTGATTTTCTCTCCCAGTTAGGCACAAACGTACTTCTTGTCATGCTCTCCTCCATTAGAAGAAAACGCAGACCTCTCTCAAAAAATCTTGAGACACGAGTCTTAACAAAAATGACCTCCAGTGCTAAGTTTTAAAATAAGAATAAAGAAAACTTGCTTCAGCAAACATATGTAGTGGCAAACAGAGCAGTTTTCGCTATCCTGAGAAATACTTCTGCATGCCAGTGGCATATCAAGACAAAGGTACAGTATTTTGAAACTACACTGACAAACATTGCTTACAATGAATAATCCAGTTCTCTGAATATAAAAGGAAAAATTATCTTTTACATTCTTATTTACTAATACTGCATTTAACTAAAAAAACCCAAACCAAGCAACAAAGCCACAATATTTGTTTTTAACCAGTAGATAATGGCTTTAGAAGTTTCATACATCACACAAGAAATGAAATTAATTTTTATGTGAAAATAGTGTCCAAGTGCAAAACCAGACTTATTTCTATATAAAATTAATCCAGTTTTCTAAGACACTTTTTAGAAGTTTGTTTATATAGGACAGGTACAGAAAACAATCATGAAACTTAGAAATTCAAGCCCATGGATGATAACACTAATTATAATCACATTCTCTGTTTCCATAGCTTCAAGGGATTACACTTATTTTGAGGGCTTTCTCCAAGGTCTTGGTATATCCTTTTCGATTTCTTTTCTCATTTGTGCTTGTTTGTATCTTTCTGCCATTGCAATAAGCTCGTCAGGAACTACCTAATAAGAAAGCAGGCAAAAAACCAAGGTGAGTTTTAAATAAATCTAAACTTTTAGACTCTGCTTTATGAAAATGCTATCGATTTGTGTGTTCCAAAACTTGATTTCATTATTTATTTGGCTCCTCTCACTTTGCAGATTCAGATTTCAGGTAGAAATGCAGAGAGAAATCTTTCTACCTAAGATTGTACTGAAAAATAATCATCATAGTGTGTCTGGATTTTCCATAATATATCTATGCTTGTATCACCATATCTGATTGGCAACATACAACCAGCTAACTACAACATTAGAGTTCAAACAGAAATGTATCTTTTAGTTATAATGAACAGCTGGTAAAAACATCCAGTGCCACTTAAAGGTGATATCATACTATATACATATATTTGAATGTCAATTTGTATTAAATTCCTTATGGAAGTTTTAAGAGCCTCTGAATAGAAACTTTGTGACTTAAAGAAAGCGTTGTCATAGGAACGGTTCTCATGTGCTTAGAACAAAGCTAAAAGACAAGAAAAGAAGGGCAGGAGAAAATGGTCAGATCTCCCACCACTGGGAGGTCACAAGAACATCTTATCAAGATCCACAGGGGTTTTTGGCATGTTTGTAATTATGTGGAAAAGAAGGTGAATAGTATCAACACACTCTCACCTCAGAGTTCTTAAGGACCGAGGCCAGATGTGAAGAAATACAGACAGACTTACTAGGTTGAGTGACAGTGATGAAAAAAAAAACCCCAGATACCATTCTTTTGCTCATGGAACACAGACAGTATCCAACAAGACTTCTTAAAGCAGGTCAGGCATAATGCTGACATTAATGCAATGTTTACTGCAAAAAGCTCTGTGGGCAACTGTACTGTCAAGAGGTCTTGGATCACTGATCTGCCAAAGCCAGCCCATTTCAACAATCTGCGATGGCATGTGGCCATCGGTGGAAGTCACCCTGTCCAGAATCAGTCTCCTGATCAGAGTGAAGGGCAGCGTGTGAACGTGATATTAACATGATTGCTCAGTCTGTGTCATTTGTGTCTGCCAGTGGCACAAATACAGTGCAAACAGCAGAGTACAAACAAATGTAGGTACTTCAAAATCTCCCTAAAAGTGTCTGGGCTTGGCAATGCTTGCACAGGTGCAGAATGCAGCCAGGACAAAAGGTCTGGTGGAGCAGGAAGTCATACTCCTCCAGTTCCCATTTCTTTTGTCAGGTTTTATAATTGAGCAATGCTTGCCATTTGCTATCAGCAACTTTTTCTTGAGCTGGCATGAGGGACAGCTCGCTAGTGTATGTTTTATGTGCTGAACTGCTCTTACTGGTAAACAACTGTCCTAGCAGAATATGACAACTCTGGAAGAGTCTATCCTGCCTAAGTTTCAAACACTATCTAAAAATAACGTTAAAAAATATGTATCTCTAGCTGAAAGTCACGACAGACTTTGATCAATGGAGACAGAAGTAATGAGACAAAGTTATTTTTCAGTTGAAACACTGGATGATTTTCTTCCACAGTATCAGATCCTCTCCTAGAGCTTGGAGCATAATTTATTCCAAACTAAAATTGCAACAGTTTCTTGCAAGAGTGGTTTTTGAGCAAGCACAAGGCAAGAGTGGGAAGTAGTGAGGATATAGAAACATAAAAATCTCAGTGAGGTAATATCCAGCATCTAGTGGCTTGTTGAGATTTTTCATGAACAATCTGCATATCTGCTAAACATATAAGCTAGGTAGGGTAGTCCAAGTGAGAAAACAGAAAAGGATAGAGATGCCATAATTTATATGGAATGCTTTTCTTGGTATTACAGAGATTACTATTTTTCCACCTTTTCCCCTTATTAATCTGTCCATACTTCTTCATAAGCTTTTATATATAAAGATCCGATCCCTTCAGCATGAAACAGACACCTTTTTGTTGTACCTGTTTTTCTTTATATATTCTGTAGATTCAAAATCACAGGGAACATTTGGCTAACAAATGCAGCTTACTTGTTTTGAAATTGAAGTATTCTGAACCTTCAGACCCTATTTTCAGTTCTCTTCTTACTTTTACATGATGCTTTAAGACTGAAATAATGGTATTTTCATTATCACGAGAAAAAACCCCAACACTTTGTCTGTAGAGATACTTCCCTTCTATCAGACATAACTAAGTTTGAGAATAATGTTGTGACTAACAGTAACTCTTGAAAGCAAGGATTCAGAGTTCCTCTTTTCTCCTCTGAACTCAGAGACTCGTTCCCCGTTGAACTATCACACATTACAAAAAAACAAAACCAGTTTGGGAAATTTGCAGCCTGCAGCTGGAGACAAGGCTTGAATGGTAATTGTTAACTCAGAATACAAAACACAAGGCACCTCTAAAGCAGCTTCACAGTATCATTACTGGCTTCACTTCTTGCATTTTTTGAATAGAAACAAAGTCAAAATCCCCACCCCAACCAAAAACCCCAAATCTGCAACTTTAAGGAATTATCGACTACTCTTCCACCCTTTTTTTTTTCTCCTTTTCCTCCCTCAAAGGCATCTTACTAGGTTTGCAATAAAGAAACATAGTATCTTTCAAAGAAGAGTTACAAACCAGAAGATTGAGGTGAAGCTCCAACCCAGGGCTAGAAGTAAGCGTCCATAGTAAAAACCACAGGTCCTAGATAAAATCCATTTAGCATGTACTCAAACTCCCATCCAAAATACAAACAAACACCGCAACCCAAACAAATGAAATTTCAGCTCAAGTCAGGACTTGAACTGGGGGTTCACTATGTATCAGGCAAGATATTGTTCCTTGTTACAGCAAGAAACAGCAACACAATTGTCTCTGTTTTCTCAGATATGGTATCAAGAAAAAATATGCTTCTTTAAAGAAAGAGATCACATTTCAGTTCCATTTCCCATACTATTTACAAGCATCAGTAAGAAAGATGCAGCTGTCACAACTGTCAGATACAATAAACAGATAAGATAGTTGAGCTTCTTCTAA
This sequence comes from Cnemophilus loriae, assembly GCA_013397755.1. Taxonomy (NCBI): domain Eukaryota; kingdom Metazoa; phylum Chordata; class Aves; order Passeriformes; family Corvidae; genus Cnemophilus; species Cnemophilus loriae. The sequence goes on along the minus strand of VZTF01017490.1, from coordinate 1,331,201 downwards.
TGTAAGTATTGTTAATATTTACACTTAAACAAGAACATTGGTACATGCATCCAGAAGTGATATACAAATGGAATAAAATATTATGACATAAAATAGACACTTATTCCTCTGCAGACCTCAATGTGTATGTCAGTTACTATTTCTTTGGACATGGAAGGCTTTGGTTAAAGTTCACAGTTCCTCCCTGGGACTCATCTGTAAGGTAAAATACAGCCGAGGCTATCTAGGACAAGACAGACTGAAATACTCATTTTCTTTCCCTGAGACACCACACACACTCACCAAGAAGGGTCTAAATAGGCTTAGACCTTCATGACCTGCTTCAGGTGCTAACCCAGAATCAATATAAATCTTACCCAGCAATGTATTCTTACTTGGTTTGCTCTTTCCAGAATGTCAATCAGCTCGGACGCAAACCTCCAATCGTTGCTCGTGACGAGCGTTACTGCCTCCCCACTGCGCCTAAACAAGGGAGGAAACAACTGCTGATCTTCAGAACAACTCTTGCTAGGCTTGGACTACCGACCTAGGCAGTAACAAACTGCACTACAGGCAGTATTACTGAGCTGGCAGAATAAAAGTGGCTTGAGCATTAACTGGGCACATGACAGAGAGCAACTTTTCATAAAAATCAGAATACAGCAATTCACCTTCAGCAAATGCACAACTAATTTGCGTTAGATAATAAACCTAGCATACAGGCAACATATTTAAGTATGAAGAGACACATACTCCTATCATGATTAAATGAGAAAAATCACACTTGCACCAGCCTGGGAAAGTAGCATCCAAAAGAACCACCACTAAAATACACCACCATGATCAGCTGCAGACTTTGAACCTACAGATGCTTCTTCTCAATGTGCTGTATAGAAAACTAAGTAACTCAGCAGCTCGTGAAGAGATAAACAAGGAAGTAACATTCTAGAATATCAATGCAGGCATTGTTTTTCTAACTCTTCCTCATATTTAAACCACCTTTCAAACATCCTTCATTCAATAACAGAAAAGTGTAAAGCTTGTTTGCCTTCAATTTAACAGTGGTTTCATTTCAAGACATAAAGCAGTGTGTTTCTAGAACATACTTTGACAGACTGAAGTCTTCACTCCCCCACTCCACATCACCTGTAGCCTCTAGAATTTGACAAGAAAAACACCTATGCAGTGCATCAAACATAACAAAACATTGACAAAACACTACTATTTTCCGATAAACACTTACCCTGCTCTTCCAGTACGACCTACTCTATGAACATATTCTTCAATGTTGCGAGGGAAATCGAAGTTAAAAACATGAGTAATATCGTGCACATCAAGGCCACGGGATGCCAAGTCAGTAGCTACCAATATTCGGACTTTGCCTTCAATAAGAACCACAGGAAGAGAATGGGAGTTTATGGAATAAACAGAAAACATACTCCAGTCTATTGGTTTTCTAGCTTATAATGCACTTACTATTCCTAACACAAAGTAAAAATATGCTTGCTGCATGTCACACTGAGTTAGCTTCAAATACAAGCTGGTAAGTAAGCACCCAAAATGTCACTTTACTATTATTTGCATTTCACAAGTAGAACAGCAGAGTGCAGGAAAAGTAAGAAACATGCCTAGCTGATATAAAGAGTCTGTCCAAAGAACAGAAACTTCAACAACTATATTCTCAGCTGACACTCTTGTCACAGCACTAGTCTTTTATTAGCATGTGTTCACATAACCCTGCAGTACAACCCTACTGGCATAATCTGGAGCAGGACTGCTTCACTGAAAGCACCATCATCTGACATTTAAATTTACCATTCTGTAGACTAACACAAGACCAACTTTTCCAGAAATGTCAAAAGTAAAATAAGCCTTACTTTAAATTATTAAACTCCTAGACATTCCAAATTTTATTGAAGAGCAATCTCTTTGTTTGCTGGGTCTTTCTGTCTGTCAGATTAATACAGTAAATGTATAATTCAGAGCTCTTTAATATTTTAATTTCTATAGTACTAAAGAGACATGGTACTTAGAAATAGACAAGTTTTGAACAGAACAAACTTTAAAAGTCTGGCCTAAACCAGTACTTCACTACAAACTCACCTTTCTTGAAGTCATCTAAAGCCTGTTCTCGATCACACTGTTCCCTGTTACCATGAAGTGACTGTACTGGAATTCCTTGGATACCAAAGTCACTTGCTAAGTCATCAGCTCTAGGGTGAAATAAAGCAATGGCTCTTAAAACAAAAGAAAAATAGAAAAAAAATAGTGCAGTATCTAGATTTAGATCAAAAAGAGTAATGTGACAACAAAAGCTAAATGTGTGCTTAAGGACAAAACGCTACCAAGGTCAGCTGATATTTATTATAGAATAGGAAAGCAAGTCTAATCCCCACAGAAATATTTACCTTTATTTATATTTTAGAGAATACTAGGTTATTTTTCTATTGTTCACTCAAAAAGTTCAAGAATGATACAATGACCACCCCCCACATTAATCAGGTCTTGCAGGCACCAGAGGTGTATGAAAGTAAGCAGTACATCACATTCACATATCCCCAAGAATCCAAACATCCCACTTTAACTATGTGAAACTGAGACTTACCACCACCACTAATGATATTAAAAAAGACACAAACTGCCAGTCAGTCTGAAGGAAGAAATAAATAAATAAAAATAATACTACTAGCAGCACATTGTGGAGAAGAGTTATTACACTTGTGAACTAAGAAACTGTTCAGTATTTCTGTTAGGAAAAAAAACCCAAACAGATGTGATACTGGGAAGTGATTACATACGTAAGCTTTTTTCCCACAAAAATGATGACCTTATCTTTTGGCTTCATAGACTTAATGAAGCTATGCATGAAAGCTCTCTTTTCCTCCTCGGGGATAACAATAACTTTTTGTTGTACTGTGCTTACTGCCTGTCAAACAGCAAAAACGAATGTTAGGTAAAAACAGATTAGAATAATATTTTTTTCTGTTAATTCCCATATTGCCATGTTATAAAACTAATAATATATGATACCATAAAAAACTATTTTAATATGTATCAGTTTGGAGTTCAAACAATGCAGATTTCTTATTTCCTTGTTGCTTTAGGAGAATAATAAAATTTACCTTTAAGCAGTTTGCCAAACCATTTATTTGCAGAGATTTAAAGGGTACAAATTAGTGAGGTGAAAAAATATATTATTAGCGAAAAACACATTGAAGTTCTTTAATTTACAAGTATTTTATTATGTTAATCCAGAGCGAGGTGGAACAATGGCAGTCTTACTTGAAATTACAGGCTTTTAAAGAAGATTCTGTAAATCTATTTGAAATTATCAGTTGTAACTATTCCAGTAACAGTTCATTAAAAACATTACTCCATTACCTCTGAAAGCTACCACAGAATATACGAGGTACAACTAATAAGTAGAATAAAATGTCTAGACATTCTTATGGCATGGTATCATGATCTTGTGGCAAGAGTTGAAGACTCAATCAAGTACACAAAGATTCTCTCTCCACATGGAAACCCTTCCCCCTTCCCCCCACATGTCACCTCTTCAATTAAGAGAAGCTCCTGTAAAAAGAGATGAATGCCCTAGGAAGACAGCTACAACAGCAGTTGATGTCTTCCAAATTCCAATTCTCTGACAAGAAATGCCCTTTGATAAAAGTGTAGTTCTGTACAGAACAGACAAAAAGCACATTTTGTCTCTATTTTTACCTAAAAGCGTACAGGATACTAAGTTTCCTCATCCACTATCACTAAAAAAAAGTGGAACTGAAAAGGAAAATTTCCTAAGGTCTTGGGTGAGCTACTGTTTCTGTAAATTCTGCTGGTACTGAAGCCAACTACACACAGCTGCACAATAACAAATAAGCAACTACACCAACGTGTTAGAAGTTTTGGACTTTAAAGACAGTTCTTATTCTAACACATACTTCCTGCTCTAGACAAGTGTCCTCCAAGAGTTTAGTATCAAGCTCCCACTCCATTTGAGAAAGAAGCAGTTAGGAAACACAGGTTCAGATAAGAATCTGTATGCACTAGAAGGAGGACCTTCAGAAGGAAAACCAAGCAAAGAACAAGAACTTGCTGAACCAAAATTAAGGCCGCAAAACCAAGGGATCACACAAAAACATTTAGCACTGTGAAGCAGAACATTCAATATGATTGATACTTGTCACCTGTAATGTCTTCTACTGAAGAGCTAAAGACTTCCAGATGTTGTTACAAAAAAAAAAGTTTGTTTATACTTCTTAAATTTTTCTGAACTTTTAAGGAAACTTTAAAACAAATAGTATGGAGCTGTTTCTTGAAAGCTCAGATTGATTACAAAAGATATGTGCATTTACTTACATACAGTTAGTTACAAGCAAAACATTTCCTGGCTTAAGTGTAGGTTCTTCTAGAAAAGAAAGGGGAAAACCCAAAAAAGAACAGAACAACTTACTGCTAAGTCAAGAGTGCCAACATACACAATCATGGGATTTTTCAAGTAGGATTTTGCTAGGCGACGGACACAGTCAGGCCAAGTAGCACTAAACAGGAAGTGAAGAGGAAAACACACACATAAGACTAGAGCGCAAAATCTTCTCCAATTCATTAATTTCATCATACTCTTCTTTTCTTTCCTTTCTGATACACCAGTGAAACACATATGCAGTAACAGTATTGAGTCTAACTAATCTTAAGTTAATAGTAAACAGCACTCGAGCTTAAAAGGTAATTTTGTTGGTTAAAACTACAGGCGACAATCATGGAGCCTTTCTATTGCAGCCTAAGCTGAATTTAGTAGTTCAACAATACCTAATAAGCAAGTTTCTAGTCTGTTTTCTCTCTCAAACAACAGCTTAAATGCAAAATATGGGAACAAAAATTATTCTGGGGATATTCGATTGTTAAGTTCCCAAAAGCTGCATAATTTCAAAACTAATCCAGGTACAGACTAGCACAGATACTGATCAGAAAGTCAGGAAGTGCATTTGGTCCCAGATGGAGAAGTGTAAGCTGGCATTTCAAATTGATATGGCAAATTCTAGCACTCCCAGGATACCTTTCATTTTTTTGTGGAGAACTGAATTGTCTTTATATTTGATGTAAAACATCAGAAAAGGCAGTATAAAATGAAAACAAAAAAAATTGTCAAATGACTCATCAGGACTGACAAGACATAATTAGACAGAAAACTAGTAAAAATTTTAATAATTGACACATTTGTTTTGAGATTAACTTGTTCAATAATAACTAACTTGTTGAATAACCTTATGTTCAAGTCCTGAGCGCTACCATGTTTAGATACCTCGTCATAACGGTTTGTCTGTCAGGACGCACATCTAGCAGGATCTTCATTATCTGAGGTTCAAATCCCATATCCAGCATTCTATCAGCCTCATCTAAAACCTGTTCAGAAACAAGGTTATTTACTCTGCCTAGTCCCTCAGATAAGGGTTTGTTTCAGGAGGACATTACACAGAAAAAGATTTTAATGGTAACTGTTTTAATTGCAGAATCTTCTCTATAACTTACTGCAAAACTTGTTCAACTTCTATTTTACCTCTTCAATTTCCTTGACACTTTTTCATTATTAAACTTGCAGGCAAAACAAGAAAATTCACAGCTCCTTTAAGAACATTTAAAGTCAACAAAGAAAAAAAAACCTCTTTGTTTTAACAATAATGAGGTTGATGTCTAAAACTAAGCACAGATTTAAAAAAAACAAAAAACCCATAACCAACCAAACCCAAAGGGAGCAATCCGCTTAACATGTATTAAGAAACTGTAATTTAAAAGGGAAATCTCATTTCTACCTCATTAGAGACCTCAGGATCAAAATATCACTTGTCAATTTAGTTCCTCATTAGAAGCAGGAAAAAAGCCAGAGCATACATTCTGGCTTACACTAGGACACTGCACAACTCCCAGAGCACAAGCTTGTTTCATCTGGTAAAAAAAGCCAGAAGTACACAAGCGAGCTGGAGGTCTGAGAACAACTCTTTGGAACTGATAAATTTTCTAATATACACGCATGCTTGTGAATGTTTTCAGTCTCATACAAAGAAAGAAGACTGACATCCGAGAGTCATTTATCTCCTTTGATTTATATAAACTCTGTTTGAAAATTAAAGTTACATGGATTGTGCTTTTAAGTATTGACAATTTCTAGTCACTTATGTGGAAATATAAGACACTGATGATAATCCCTTTCTACTGTCCTAATTTTGCTGCTCCATTATTCGCTGATAATTTATTATATTAAAGGGGTTTAGTACATTATCTATGTAAATCTCTGAAATAATGACAAATTATCAACTGAGAGACAGAAGACAAGAATTCTTTTTCTTGATTTAACTCTCTATTTTTAGAGGGCTCACGGAGATTTCATTAACTACATGAATTCTAATAGAATACCAAGGCTAAAACATCACCAATATTGCATACAGAGTTGGCTGCTATGCCTTTTCCAGCAGCAGAAGCTTTCTGTGCTATTAAGTACACTGGCACTTCACTGCAAAGGGAAAAGAAAGCATCTGTGTCTAATAGATGGATCAGGGTAGTTGAAGTTTACTTGCCTTATTTCTGATAGCTGCTTAACAAAGATTTAAGGCTGTAATAGATGTCAGATAGATATTAGCACTAACTTTTTCAAATGTGTCATAGCCACATCCCAGTTTATAATCTAAATGGCCTTCAACTGACATAACCTTTGATTTCTTGTTATCTCTAAATATATACATATTTATTTGTTTGTTAATATTGTTCATTTCAGTTCTATTTCTTGGCAAGAAATTATTACAAGCCAGTTCTTCCTCTGAAAATCATTTTCTTTCCTCTTTCTTTTGTTTTAAATCAGTTATTGGTAAATGTCACACTTTTTTTTTTGATTGAAGAATAAAAGCACTACTCCAATCTACCTTTTACATTCTCCTTCATGATTTATATATGTATTTTTAATTACACTTTCTCCTAAATGTTTCCCAGTTATTCATGCACAATCCCAATTTCCTTCCTTCTGCTTTATCAGCATGAAGTCCAAAGAAGTAAGATTACTTCATCAGATTGCTGATGAATGGATACTGATTTACTGTGAACACATGGAAACAAAAAGCAATTTTCATATGACATGTATTTTGAACAATCAAAAGGCTGTTTATGACAGAATTTCCAGTTTTACTTCTGAAATACTGAAAAACAACAGCCTATCTTGAATAAATGGGTTCCTAAAAATCTGAATCAAGACTGCAATCAACTTGATGGTTCTGTCAGGCAAGAAGAGAAATTCTAAACTCAAATCACCTTGGGTCCAGTACCTATTTAGACATAATTAACAGAGTTTTGTTTTGGGTTTTTTTGTGGTTTTTTTGTTTGTTTTTTTGGTGGTTTTTTTTTTTGGTTGTTGTTTTTTTTTCTTTGTTTGTTTGTTTTTGGTTTTCTTCCCTGGGGGCTGCTACATTCGGTTGGTTGGGTTTTTTTAACAATTGTATCCCAGTATCTGATCTTGGAAGTTCTTTGGGAAACAATTGTATCATATCAGCAAGTAAGACTCAGTTTACTTTGGGAACCTTCCTAAGACTCAATAATAGCTTTAAATGAAAACTGTAAATGAAGCTCTTCAATGAAGAGTGTTCTTCATGCAAGGTGATAAATATAAAATCTAATACCACTCTCTTTTCCCTAAAGCAAGGCCACAAGATTAAATTATTTGTTGGCTGAAAACTGACAACAAAGCTCTGGAAACAGAAAGCATCTTATATATTAAAAAGAACAAGAAACTATAAGGAAAAATATATAGGAAGATTACAAAAAGATCACATGTGCTTTGGTAGCACAGAATTTCCTTAAAGTCTGAGGCATGAGACCTTAACCACATCACAATACATCGTCCTTGCACTGGTTTCAATCTTCTGAAAACATTTAACTGCTAGTGGTACAACGGCAAATGTCTTTCCTCCTGCTTTACATCATCGTATTTTTCAATTTGACAGTTAATTCTTTTTAGCAATGTCATACTATAGTATACGCTGCACATACTGAAACGTGCTTTTGGTTCAATACCCACTGCTTCACGAAGCAGTGTGTGCCTGTGCTATGACTATACTTCACCCTGGCAGAAAGATAACTAATGCTAGTATAGTTCTCAGAAAGCAGATTTTTCAGGCCTGTTTTCCTCCTGCTCAGCAATTGCATGTTACTCTTCTACACAAGGCTACTCTCCTGTCTTCCAGTAATAAACTTTTTTCCCCAAACGGCCAAATTTATAATGATATTATACCACCGCTGGCCTTGCCAGTAAGCTCACAACTATCACCTACGATTGGAGATAACTTGTTACAACATGGAGAGAATTTAACTCTCACAGGGTAGTGGGGGTGGACAGAGAGCACAGCAAACTGTCAAACTAGGCAACAATTCACAGACAAGTTAGAAACAAACTGAATATATGGAAGCATTTTACAAATAGCAACGGTCTTACGTGTTCAGCACAGCAAAAGGCAAGAATGAAATGAAGACATAAGTATTCATAATAATGTTTATAAGGCTATTTTCCCACTGAGATCAAAACAAAGTCAGTCCCCCAACATTTAAATATCTGTGTGTGACTCTGCTACTGCACAAGTTCTTTAAGAAACCGAGTCACTGGTACCCTTTAAAAAGAAAAGGAAAGACAACTTCAGAAAGGCATTTCATCCATTAGTAAGTAATCCTGATGAAATGAATTTTAGAATGCCAAACTGAAAAAACAATTTAGCATCTTTAAAACGCTTGCTGTGCTAGAATCCTATTTTATTTTTCCTAGGGAATATTTCACATCTGCAATGCAATTATAGTATGTATGAATCATTCCTCCAACATCAATTTCAATGTTAAGCTGTATTGTAATTAAGACTTTGGAAGTTTAAAGAAAACTCCATTAAAGCTTAAATTCAAACTGAGTCAACCATTTCCCAACTGGTGCATTACCCATTGCATATCAGTTACTTGCCAAATACGTTATGCTCTTCAAATTTATGAAGTTGTTCATTTGAAGATCATTCAGTCTGCCAGGAGTAGCAATAACAATATCCACACCTTTGGTAACCATGTCTATCTGTCCTTTTCGGTCCCCACCACCATAGACGCAAATACTGTAAAAGAAAACGTTTTACAGAAGTAGTGTATTGAGTTTCAGCTAAAGTCAATCCTTTTCAAATAAATGCCACCATATTGCTTTAAAAGTATCACCTGGTATTAACAAGAGGAAGGAATACAGTAAGTGAGACTGACAGCATCGCAGTAATTAATAAAATTAACACTGAATGACAGTCTCTCAACAGTTCAGCAGTAGTTTTCTGCTGAAACTGCAGTGAAAGTAATCGTGAAAGGAAGATAGCTCGAGTATGTTTTGGGTTGTTCTGAAAATATTTACACAAAAAATAGATGAACATATTAAAGGATGCATGATTTTCCAAACAGTACCATCAAATGTCAGATGTTTTGCTGTTGGGATGACTTTAAGACTTATTCAGAATGCTACGCAAAGTTAACAGAGACCCCTAAAAGTAAGTTTCAGAGTACAGTAATGTCTGTTTAATTGCTTAAATGGAGATCTACACTTGGCAGGTTTGTGGATGAAACCAAACTGAGGAAGCAGCTGATACACTAGAGAACTAAGCTTTTACCAGAAGAACCACAAAAAGGCTAGAGAAATGGGCTGATGAAAATACCAGAAAGTTTAACGAAAGCAAAGATAGGGATGGAATTATGCTGTGACTCAGGGCCAACATGCTAGAAGATGGCCTTGCAGAAAAGACTGGGGTGGGCAAGAATCTGAACATTATTCAGCAGTGTAACCTCACAGGAAAGAAAGCCAAGTGCATTCTACAGAGAAAGCAGCAATACGCAGAGTAAAAATAACATTGGCTCGTTACAGCATGAGGATGGTCACCTCACAAACAGGGACAAAGACAAGGCAGAGCTGTTTAATGCGTTCTTTGCCACTGTCTTCCACACAGATGATGCACCAAGGGACTTCAGTGCCCTGAGCCGGAGAACCACAACTGAGAGAACAATTCACTCCCAGCTGAGCCGGAAATTTTGCAGGATCTGCTGCTCCAGCTGGATTCCTACAAATCTATGGGGCATGATGGGATTTGTACAAGAATCCTCAAAGAGCTAGCTGATGTCATCATGAAGCCTCTCTCAATGACTTTTGAGCGGTCTTTGGAATCCAGAAAGGTCCCAGCTGACTGGAAGCTGGTGAACATTGTTCTGATTTTCAAGGAGGACCGCAGCCTGTCAGTCTCACTTCAGTGCCTGACGAAGTTATGGAGAAGATTGTTGTGGGAGGTATTGACAAACACCTGTAAGACAATGTAGTCACTGGCCAAAGCCAGCACAGCTCCATGAGGGTGAAGCCCTGCCAGTCAAGCCTGACTTCCTTTTATGACAATGTAACCCACCTAGATGATCAAGGAAAGCCAGCTGATGTAATATTTTTGGATTTGAGTAAAGCTTTTGATACCGTCTCTCACAGTATCCCTCTGGACAAAACGTCCAGCATTCGGCTGGATAAACAAATCACATGATGGGGGCGCAACTGC